>OW386290.2:76115891-76191117 GCA_936432065.2 Rutpela maculata
TGTATTATTATTATTATTATTTTTTTTAATCTTCACAGAACTTTCTGGTATATACACACTGCCGGATCCTGAGACCAAAGCACATGTGTTTGGCTACGACATGGAAAGAGCTCTTCTTACAATAGATGTTGTGCCCAAAATTACAGCTTTTTGCATCTGCGTGAGGTGTGCCGCACATACACTTAATTCCTCTAGATGTCTTTTTAGGTATTTGTGTACTATTCCGGTCGCCGATATAACAATAGGTATTATTCTAGCCTTTTGGACCCCCCACACATTCTTTATTATTATTATTATTATTATTATTATTATTATTATTATTATTATTATTATTATTTTTTTTTTTTTTTTTTTTTTTTTTTTTTTTTTTTTTTTTCTTTCTCCTTTTTTAGGGTATTGTGATAAAGTAATTCGGGTTATCACCAAGAATTACTCCTTTTCAGAGGAACAATTAAGGAAACTTCTGACAATACTGCAAGTCTGTAGAGCTACTGCTTTTTGCATCGCCAGGTAGGTATTTTCTGGTAGTTTCAATAATGTGAGACTTCTCTTCAGCGATTTAGGAACGACTGCGGTGGATGATAGCAGCAGTGGAACTATATGTACTTTCTTTAGTTCCCATAGACGTTCAACCTCCCTAGCCAGTGCTTCATATTTCGTGATCTTTTCCTGGAATTTGCTGTCTAAGTTGTGGCTATTTGGTATCGATATATCCATGAGGTAAGCTATTTTCTCCTTTTTATCGATCAATGTGATATCAGGCCTGTTATGTTCCACTGTTCTGTCGGTTAGTATCCCCTTGTCCCAATAGATCTTAACAAGCTGATTTTCCTCTACTATATTGGGTTTATATGTGTAATAGGGGTCTTCACTTTTCCGCTCTATTTTGTATTTTTTTAGCAGCTCAATGTGAACAATACAGGCGACCTGATTATGTCTTTCCAGGTATTTGGTGTTCGCGTTCGTGTTATTATTATTATTATTATTATTATTATTATTATTATTATTATTATTATTATAATTATTTAGCTAGCTAAAAACCAGAGGGGAGCTGGTAGTAGCGGTAGCCACTCCCCACGCCCGTGGGGTGAGTGACTACTGGGTCCGGGAATCGTGTGCCCTGAGCAGACGTAATGAACCTAGAATGACGGCTTTCTGCATTCTGCCGGCTAAGACCTCTGCCGAATTTCGGCATGCCGGTATGATCTTAAGTTCCGAAAGCAATGTGTGTCTCGTTCCACCGAGGGTTCCTATAATCATTACCACTATCTTAATAGTATGGTCTGGATACAGTCTGCGGAGTTCGAAGAGCAGATCTCGATATTTTGTCCGTTTTTCCTCCTCCTTCAAGACAATGTTGTTCTCCGCGGGAGCCGAGAACTCCACGACAAACATTGTCTTGAGTTGATGGCCGAGGAGGACTACGTCAGGCTTGTTGGCTTGTATTTGCCTGACGGTGGGAAAAGAGTAGTTCCAATAAATTAGACACTTCTCATTTCCCACAACGGACTCAATATCCCCCGGAGCGTAAGGCAGCACTGCACTGGTGTCTCGTCTATCCCATACGAGTGCCTTAGATGGTAATAAAGCACTCGTAGTGCTCCGTCGTGCCTTTGGATATAGGCCGAGACTGCATATGTCGGGCAAGCCGACAGCAAGTGCATAAGAGTCTCTGGCTCCCTGCGGCAGGCCCTGCAGCTGACATCAGGGACCTCTATACCCATGACACGACTACGATAGAAGAGGGTGTTAAATACACCGTCCTGGCAAGCCATTATGAATCCCTCGGTCTCAGACTTCAGCCCGGCTGACCTTAAGAAGGCAAAGGTCAGCCTTTCGGATAAGCCAAGGTTTTCTATATTTTTATAGAAAATTCCATGCATTGGCTTATCCGTATGAAGCTGCAGAAAGTTGTTGTGTTCTGCAGCTTTAATTTGGGCTTTTCGCCGAGCAGGTTCCAGCTCGGTGACAGAGTCGCGATTTACCCGCTCGACGTCGAAGGAGAGACCAAGTTCATCGGCTGCTTTCTGTGCTGCCTTAAACAAAAAGGCTCCTACCCCTGCATTTTCATGGTCCCGGACCATGCAGAGGAGGTGATCCGAACTCCTGATGACCTTACAGGCTCCATCCAGAACCATCCTATTATGGAGACTCTCCAAACTCAAGAGTGAACGGCCTCTCCGATGTCGTGGGAGATATAGCCTTGGAACGGACGATTTAGGATGCAAACTCCTATTTAGATGCATCTTCTCGCGGGTTCCTACGTCGAGTTGACGCAACTCTTCTTGAGTCCATTTCACTACTCCAAAGGAGTAAAGAAGGACTGGAACGGCAAGCATGTCAGTAGCAGACACCTTGTTCTTCCCCGACAGTTCTGAAGACCAGATCTGTCGGAGTCGGTGCTGATACTTGCCGCGGAGAGCGTTTTTCACTACACTCACTTCTTGGGTGGAGCGTTGCTCGACACCCAAGTAAGTGTACGACTCTCCGGGGCATCTAGATGATGTAAGATGCTTCCGTCCACGAGCTGCGCGTCCTCTCCGTAGTTCCCGCATCGTCCTCTCTTGAGATGGACCAGTGCACATTTGTCTAGCCCGAACTCCATGCCGACAGCCTGCGTGTACTCCTGTACCGCCTGAGGGACTGGTGTAGGTCCCTCTCCCCAGAGGCATAAAGTTTAAGGTCATTCATGTAGAACAGATGGGTGGTCTTATGCCTCCTATCGCCGGGGGTACCGCAGTTGTATCCACGGGTTCTCCGGTGCGAAACGGACAATGGCAGTAGTAAGATGCAAAACAGAAGGGGGCTGAGGGAGTCCCCGTGAAATACTCCCCTTCTGAAAGTTACCGACTCCGTCTGGACTCTATCATTACTCGATGTGATGGTAAAGCGAGTCCTCCAGAGCGGCATCAATTCTTCGATGCATCTCACTACGGGACCGGGTACCGCAAGACATCGGAGCAAGTGAACAATAAGCTCACGCGATATCATATCAAATGCCTTGCGGTAGTCGATCCAGGCCATGGACACATCTGTCAATTAGCAGGTTCTCCTTGCAGCCAGCGACACCTCTCTTCGACCCTCGTTGCTCATATATCCGTTCGTAAACTGGTTCAACTGCGTGGAGCACTCGCATGTACAAGATGCGCGTAAACACCTTGTAACATGCGTTTAAACAGGTTATCGGTCGGTAGTTCCTTGGGTTGGACAAATCTCCGTTCTTGGGGATCAGCACTGTCAGTCCTTCAACCACCCAAGAAGGAATTTGCTGCTCCCCATTTAGCCAGGCATTAAAAATTCTGGCCAAATGGTGGTGGGTGCTCGGTAACTTTTTCCACCAAAAGTTATTTATCCCATCGGGACCTGAAGCAGCAAAGTTCTTAGAGCCTTCGAGAGCTCTTCGAACCTCTTCTGGGGTTATTGGTTGGCACACTTCCTGTGGTTGTTGAAACCTTTGACAAAAGGTGTGCAAAGTGTGCAAGGGCTGGAGAGTCTCGATTGAGTGGAAGCTTCTCCTCGTAAAGCGTTTTCCAGAAATTTTCTACCTGATCTACAGTCGGCGGATTCTCTGCAACACGCGGAGGCGGTTCGAAAAAGCGCGAGGGCTTTTGGCGGAAGAGTTTATTTTTCGCCAGCCCCCTCGCCCGCCTCACTAGGATTTTTTACAAACTACTAGCATCCGTATCCTGTCGAGACGGTGCTGTTTGGTGGTTCGCAGCACTGCCTCATTGAGTGTGTGATGGACGCGTCTTAAGTTGGCGGCTATTCGACGCACTTTAGGCGTAAACGGCCTATTGGCCGCCATGTAGTCCATCACACATTGGATACGGGATGCGTGTTGCCTCGTCGACCGGATCTTGGCTTCCATCTTTTGTATGCGCCGCTCCGCCCTCTCCTGTGGGGAGGCAGTATTACGCCTCTCCGTCTGAGAAAAGCGTTGAACAGCAGCATACACGGCACAGTTAATGTGCCAGATGTCAGCCCGTTCTGGTAGCGCATCACGAAGTTCTTCATCCACTCTGGCCAGGTCTTGTGGCCCGGGTGCTTTTATGTGGTGCAGCCCCCGTCTGGTACTGAGGCCCTCTGGTACTGGTGGAACAAGGAGAACCACTTCCTCAACCGGTGAATGCGGCGGTCTTCCGGCCACCTCATTCACCGGTGCAGGAGCAGCCCTCACGTAGCCCCTTCTACGAAGATGAGATACATAGTCACGCAGATTTTGTGGCGTGAAGACGCCATTCTCTGGATGCCTATCACACCACAGAGCATGCATCCGCCCCATGTATCCCCTTCGTGCGGGCTCACTGCTTTCGTAGCATTGCAGAAGGTCGTCCCTTAGCTCATCCGTCCACTCAAAGCGTCCTTGTCCATAGCGTTCGTCGTCAACGGGCGCTCCATCCGATTGGGCCCCACCACCTTGTCCTTGACCTCCATCCGGACGAGGTCGATTGTGGGGGCCCTCTCTTCGGTTTACAGCAACCAGAAGTCAGGGCTTGTGGGTGGTTAGCCCAACAAGCCCACGACCGACACCAGAGGGGAATGAGCTTTCCCCTCCCGGGTGCACTAGGGCTGCCGGTTCGGTTTTGCACCCCCAGCTGGAGTAAGTAGTGGCGCTACTCACCAACAGCTTGATAGATGAAAGTCAGCCCCTCCTGCTTATTTATTATTATTATTATTATTAACTTTTTTCAGTTTATTTTATGTTTTGTTGTGTTAATAATATAATAGTATATTATTCAATGAGCGGTAATGTAGGTAATAACTCACGCAGATGAAAGTTTACTGTAATTCATCAGGTGAGTTATTACCATTACCGCAAGTTGAATACTATACTTTATCTACGATTATAACAATAAATATTAAAATTTTGTTTAAATTACTGAGTTTGTTTATTAATAAAATTAACTCTAAAATTTAATTTTTGTTCACCCTTTTATATTTGTTGTCTTCAAAGATTTAGCCACCTTTAAGCGGAGGTAGAATGTAATTTTTTACGAAGAAATTTTGTATGTGGAAATAATTGTTTATGGAACTTTAATAATATAATATTTGAAATCCTCTACCCCGAAAACCCATAAAACGATACCCCACATCGGTAGCGGGGCGGGGGTGGTGATAGGCGGTGGTAGTGGGGGTGGATGAAGTAAAAAACATTTTGAGGTTTCTGGTTCTTGTACACACCTCCAAATCACAATTTTTTTTCATCCCCTTTAATAATGGGGTGGGGATGGTAATGGGGGTGGCTAATGCCAAAATTTTTTTTGAGACCTCAGCTTCTCTTGTATATACTAAATACCAATTTTATGGACTCTTACCTGCTTGATTTACCTATTTTCCCCAAATTTACCCCAATTTACCCCCCAACCCTTCGACGGAACAAGATAAAAATATAATCTAGTTCTAGATCTCGTTAAAGTACATGTGTGTACCAAATTTCAAGTCAATATCTCAAACGGTTCCAGAGTAAACGTGCGCAAAAAAAAGTTACAGACCGACATACCGACAGATCGACAGACAGACATTCTAAGCCTATTTGAACAATAAAAATTTTTAAAAATTTTTTTGTCGTTACTCTACTTCCACTGCATGTGGAAGTAAAATAATATTTCTCAGAAACCTTTGTTTCGAAGGGCCAAGATTAACGGAGCGTCAAAGTAGTACATGATATTAAGTGAACATCGTATATGAGATCGATTTCAGTTAATTGCCGATTAATTACGGTGACAAAATGGAGAAAATTTACCGAAAAAAAAAAAAATCCCGCCCCCTCTAATTCCTTCATTTTTGTCGGAATTCAAAAAATAAAAAAAAAAGAGTTTTAGCAAATTTAATTCCATTTGAGTTAACTAGTGTAGTCTTTTGGCGTAGGAGCCAAGATTAAAAAGTTGCCAACTGTAGAAGCTCAAAATTTGCGATTTTTTGCCGTACATGGCCAACATTTCAGTAGTTATCTCCGAAACGAAAAAAAAATCAAAATTCTTATGGAAGCAAAAGATTCGTAGTGGAAAATACTCGTTTGACCTTATTTTTTATTTCGAGCTAACTCCCACCGTTTCGGGCGAAAAATAGCAAAAAAACAGCTTACATTTCGGAGCCGAAAAAATTGCAAAAACATGCAATCTTGACACGTTCATATTTTTCGAAAAACACCATTGGGACGGCCGTACGATGTCGCGACGTACAGAGGAAATCTTCCAGATAAACCTGATCGTAAATTGCACGGCGAAATTCGAAAATTTGGCTCGGCACGAACGAATCAAAAGTAGCATTTTGTGACATTTCAGAAAATCTTTATAGATATTAACGCGAATAATCTGTCACCACCTCCCTGGCTCCACTTTCGTGTGTCGCGCGTTACGTCGATTGGACAGGCTAGGCATGAAGATAAAGGTGACTATTAATTAATTGATCAAAAGCAGTTCATTAATTAGTATATAACCTAATAAGAGTAGATAAAGTTATATTATGCGTCTTACAATAATTGTCAAAGTTATTTCCTCTAAATGATTTACCAATATATGATTTCCATGTTTTCTTAATTTTGGACTCATTTATCTGGAAAATGGTAACTCCTATCAAAATATTATATAGGAACAAAATTGTAGAAAATTTTACGCACGTTGTTTTTTGGGAAAAAAGTTTTTGTCCATCTTTTTTAGTTTTTGTGTTAAATGACAAAAACAACATTGGCAACAGTTTTTTTACAGCCAGTTTTTTTGGACATATCTAAAATTGTTCCTTAGGCTTTAATCTTTATGAAAAACATTGTCCCCAAGTATGGGGGGGGGGCACGTACAGCTAGGGTGGGCTCCCCGACTAGTATTATGTATGAAAATGATTGCACAATGGGCTTGTTACCGATAATTTATTTTCGTTATTTGGTATTCAATAGAATTCGGATCATCTAACTAGGCTGTTAAAATTTCAGCTTCATAAGTAAGTATATTCAATCCTTAGATATTCAATGTTAAATATTGGGTTTCAGTACAAAGCGCTTTGCCGATTCGTGACGTCATTTTGCATAAATAGAAATTGATAAAGTACATTGTTTCTGTCATAACGTCTTTGTTTTTTATGCTATGGAAATTAAAAAAAAACATTTGAAGGACTAATTAATAGTCTTTCATTTTCGTTCTTACCGCTTTTGACGTAAGTGCCATAGTTTCTGAAATATTTAACATTTAAAATAAATACTTCGTCTTATAGACGTTCGGACGCCACCTTTATACTTCCATATCTCCCAAACCATTAACTCTACAGAAATTAGAAAAAAAAAAAAAAACAAAATTCATCCTCAATTTAGTAGCTTTCTTATTTATCTCTAGCATGTTTTCGCTCAATTTAATACTTTTAGAGTTATTTGACTAATATATTGTTTTGAAATACCTTTTACTTCCACATCCAGTGGAAGTATAATAACGACAAAAAAATTTTTACAAATTTTTATTGTTCAAATAGGCTTAGAATGTCATGAAACGCCGAGATTTTAAATTTTAGCGCAAAAAAATTTTCTGTCTGTCGGTCTGTAACTTTTTTTGTGCGCAGGTTTACTCTGGAACCGTTTGAGATATTGACTTGAAATTTGGTACACATACGTACTTTAACGAGATCTAGAACTAGATTATATTTTCATCTTGTTTCGTCGAAGAGTCGGGGGGTAAACTGGGGTAAATTTGGGGTAAATAGGTAAATCAAGCGGGTAAGAGTCCATAAAATTGGTATTTAGTATATACAAGAGAAGCCAAGGTCTCAAAAAAAATTTGACATTAGCCACCCCCATTACCACCCCCACCCCATTATTAAAGGGGATGAAAAAAAATTGTGATTTAGTGTATGTACAAGAACCAGAAACCGCAAAATATTTTTTTACTTCATCCACCCTCTCTACCACCCCCACCCCACTACCGATGTGGGGTATCGTTTTATGGGTTTTTGGGGTAGAGGATTTCAGATATTATATTATTAAAGTTCCATAAACAATTATTTCCACATACAAATTTTTTTCGTTGTGAGTGACTTGGATAGAAAATCTGGATGTGGAAGTAGTGATTCCTTGGGCAGCGGTTTTTTTAAGCTAAATCCCAATTCCGAAGTCGTTATATCTTAAAGACTATCAATTTTTATGAAAAGTTGCATAGAACCTTTTCTTCTTAAAATTTCATTTTATTTCACCTCCAATCTTTTTAATTATTAAATCTCGACTGTCGCCTGATCAGCATCTACAAAGTGACTTCACGCGAAGCTCCGCCCCGTTTTCGCGCGGTCTAACTTAGATAATTTATTTAAGAGGTTAAACGTCCGAATAAAAACCTAAAAAGTTAGAAATTGCCTTAATAAGTGTTCTACTTTCGATTTCTAAAATAATAATAATAAAAAAATGCTGAACGGGCCTATTTGATGCTAATTGGTTAAAATATTAATGGTTAGAAAATGTCATTGATCCAGTTTTCCAAGGTGTATTTCTAAAATAATATTTCTATGCGTGATTACCACTTTTCATGAAACGAGTAGTAGATTGTCAGGCGTTTAAAAAAACTAGTGCCAGCACCCAGTTTATGGTTTGTGAGCAGCTTGCTCCTTATTCCAACTTAATATTACGCATGGATGATTTTCCGTCATGGGGGTAGTCGATATGGTTATGTAATGTGCTATCTGCATACACCTGGTACCGGTGCAATGCACCTGGCCAAGGGCGCTATTATTATTGTCTTTCTTTGACAAGGATAAGGGCCATGTTGGCGGTTCACTGTTATGGGACCAATTATTGTAGCTATCATTATTTTTAAAATTTAACGTAGTTCTGGCACCGTGCTTGCTGTAAAAACGGAATACCTCACTTATTTGAATTCAAGTATACTATATGCACGAGTGTTCAAAAGAACAATATTGTTTTGTTTACGCGTTGTTAATGAATATAATAATGATTATTATATATTGTTAAGAGGGATGAACGTTTCTTCTTTTATCCTACAACTCGTTTTCATAAGAAATTGGTGAATAAATAGCAAATGTTCATTTTTGAAAAGACGAATTTTGTTGAAATGAAGATTGCAATATTCCTCATCTAATTCCTGAGATAGCTTCATGCCCTCTTGGTACACAAGTGTCAAGTGGTGATGTTTAAAGAAGGGAACCGTGATGAACAACACCAATTTGTTTTTTTTTTAATTTATAACACATCTAACTCAGAAGCTTTGAAGGGTGCGTGCGTCATGCTCTTGTCAACGTTTTAAAATTTCTATTTAAAATTGGGTATATTTGTAAAATGGCATGATAGAATACTCCCCATGGAACTGTATATATAATTTCCTAACGTGCGCCTGCCTTTCTGTGCCTTCCAGATGTCTCACGTTGACATAAATATCTAAAATCTTGCTTATGTAGGTATAGTACAGGGCACAGAACAGAATACCAACAGAACCGAATTTTTCGAAAAATTCATGTTAACTTCAACTTCCATGCGGCATCCAACCCCTGAACCTAGAAATTTAATATGAAGATTACTTTTAGTTCGACTTCGGGAATGGGAGAGTACGAGGGGGTGAAAATTCCCGAACAAATAATCCTGATACACATGATCCCAGTCTAAAATGCTGCAAATGGCTTCTTCTATATTTTTCAGCGGAAGTTGATCCCAGTTCTTCGTAGCAGTAGCAGTAGCGTCAACTACCTACCAAATATTATTCTTATCTGTCAAGTTGTTTTGTAGATATAGTGCCAACAGACAGACTGACGAAATTAAATGGCTTTAATTTTCGTAATATATACTCGGAAACGTGAAAATCCGGAAAAATCTCTGATTTTTTCACGATTACAATAGTTGTTTTCGGTGAGCGAGAGAAGTAAAATACGATTTTTATAGTTAAAATCTCGAAAAATACAAAAAAATCCGTAAAAATAGGTTTGTGATATTCACTTGAAATTTGGTATACTTATTAGCTAGGGCACTGGTGGTAATACGGGTATATGATTTCATTGTAATTAACAATAATATGGAATGAAGGTATTAATATAACAGATCGATTGGAGCAGCTATCGAGCTTGGTTGCTGCTGATTTTTTAAATAAATGAATTTCAGATTTGCAAAAAAAACGCTCCTATATTATTATTTTATTGTTTCAGCGATTGCTATAATTGCATTGGTCATGTATTGCTCATGTATCAAAAATATAAATAAAAAAATAGTTGGCTGAAATCCATGACTAATTTTTTTATAAAACTAATTGTTAATTTGCAAAAAAGCGCTATTAAGTCATTTTATTGTACTTCGCCTTGGTTTTAATTTGTTAGTTTTTATATCCATAAGTAGAGAAAAACATTGGCTTACGTCTACGTTGCTGATTTTCATTAATATTCCCAATTTACTCCAAAAAATGTCAAAGTACGAAAATAGTCCAATCAGTGGGGGATTTTGCTCTACAAAAGGTGGAGTAGTAATGATTTTGATATATGTTGTTTAAGTCAAGGCCTTGATAAAAAATACAAGTTTTCGACCTTAAGGGGAGGGGGGAGGCGCGAGCCGTCATCTTGAAGTATAAGTGCAAAAAATTGTTGTTTTCAAAATAATTCGGCAGCGCTCGATCCTACGAGAAAAATGATCAAGACAAAATTGAAGAGAACAAAATTTCGTACATTTTACTTCCACATCCAGTGGGAGTAGATTTTAAGTTTGAGCGAAAAAAAATTTCTGTCTGTCTGTCGGTCTGTCTGTAATTTTTTTTTGTGAGCACGATTACTCTGGAACCGTTTAAAATACTGACTTGAAATTTAAATAGGTAAATCAAGCAGGTAAGAGTCCATAAAATTGGCATCTGGTATATACAAGAGAAGCTAAGGTATCAAAAAATTTTTTGGCATTAGCTACCCCATTACTACCCCCACCCCATTATTAAAGGGAATGAAAAAAAATTGTGATTTAGTGTAAGTACAAGAACCAAAAACCTCAAAATATTTTTTTACTCATTACCCACTACCACCCCCACCCCACTACCGATGTGGGATATCGTTTTATGGGTTTTGGGGTAGACGATTTCAAATATTATATTATTAAAGTTCCATAAACAATTATTTGCACATACAAAATTTTTTCGTTGTGAGAGACTTGGATAGTAAATCTGAATGTGGAAGTAGTGATTCGTGGGCAGCGGTTTTTTGTATCATTTCTATTGTAAGTCTAATGTTTAAAGAGATACAGCGCCAGTAAGATGGATCTGAGAAGAAATTTTTTTTCCTTAATAATGTACGTTTACAACACAACATATTACGGAACAACCTGTATACACATACAAGCAAAGGAAAAAAAATAATTGTAAAACACATATAACATAATATTTCTTGAGACTATCTAGATAACGATAAAAGCTTTGTAAAAATAACACACGCCGACAAAAAAGGGGGCTGTTACTTTAATCAGAACCGTCTTATCCTATATTTTTTGACATGCTGAAACCGATTCTAATATTAAAAAAAAAATCTACCGCATCAGTTTTTGCCTACCACCCCTTTTATCTCCTAAAAGGGCCAAAAAAAGCTCTTGTCCTAAGGTTTTGATCTAGCTTTTCTGAAGTATTTTGATGTGCTGAAGCTAATTTTGGGCAAACAATTTTCTATCCTGTCAGTTTCCCTCTGCCGCCCCTAGGAGATAAAAGGGGGTTGTAGAGGGTAGATAGAATTTTTTTTTTGTCCAAAATATTGGCTTCAGCACGTCAAAATACTTCAGAAAAATTAGATCAGAACCTTGGAATGAGACCTTTTTTAGGGGATAAAAAAGGTGGTAGACAAAAACTGATGCGGTAGATTTTTTTTTATATCAGAATCGGTTTCAGCATGGGATAAGACGATTCAAATGAACAGCCCCATTTTTTCTTGTCTGCTTGTGTAATTATTAAGAACGTCAGCCAATGAAAAATCAGCATAGCAGATTTCAGCCACTATTTTTTTAATGTTTTTTTACAAGCAAACAAAGCTTCCTGCAAAGTGGCTGACACATATAGAAGCGTTTTTTTTTACCCCATTTTTGAAACTTCACTCCCTTTAAACTAGTGATGCAAAGATTCTTACTTTTACGATTACGATTACGGTTATCTTAAAACTTAGTTAAATTTTATAATATAACAATAAAAAGCAGTTGTTTTTATTAAAACCATTTTATTATTAATTAATAAAGGCCACCACTTGTTAAGTTCAGTTTACTATGAATATCTTCAAATTAAGGGATTAAGGTAAATGATGTAAATAAATACGTCGCAATTAAAGAAATTGATGAATAAAATAAAATATAATGAAATACTTATTCCAAAAAAAGAAACTCAAAGTAGAAACTTTTTATTAAACACTTACCAAACTGAACTGGAAATTATTACCACTGCAAGCATGTAACCATATAAAACAAAATCAATGTTCTTGAAATAAAAAAAAAAATAATAATCCGCCTAGTAGTCATAATGTATTAGCGGCAAATTTTTATTTAAATACATAATAATTCTAGGTTTGTTGGGTCTAGTTGTTTGTATCAGACCAGCAGTGGAAAATAATATATCTGATGGAACACTAGAAGTCTTCAATGAAAAATATTTATGTGCCATGTAATTTAAGCGGCTATATTTTTTCACTAGTATATAGAATGGCATCTTCCATATGGTGCAGCGTAGAAATTAATCACCACAAATCGTAAATAATCGTTTGCAATAATCGGCGACTACGATTAATCGTAAAATGCCAATAATCGGCGATTACGGTTAATCTTAATCGTAATCGTTGCATCACTACTTTAAACCCAGCAGTACACAGGAGACTGAAGTTTGTTTTATTGTTTCTTATCACTTTGCGAAATTTTTTATATAAAGTACACCAACAGTAAAATCACTTAATTCTTAGTTTATCGTAAATTAATAAAAAAAAAATTATATTGCAAAAAAACGCCGACACATAGATTTCAGCCGACTGCATTTATATCAGGCGCGCAGCCGGGGGGGGGGCATGGGGCTCGCCCCCCCCCCCCCCCCCCCAGCCGTCTTCCATGAACCGAAAAATAAAGAAGCATAATCACTATTAGTAGAAATAGTCCCTTCAAATTAGGAAATATTTAAGAAAATTTTCCCACAGTTATGAGACCTGTAAAAAGTGAAGTATTTGGATTGTCTAAACATGATTTTCACCCCCCGCAGTTCTACAAAAGGGTGGTTTTTGAGAAATATATAGTTTTTTCGTCTTTTTCTCTATATTGAGGAAAAATTATGCATTTTGGTGAAACATATCAAGAGAGCAAAGTAGTAGAGCATAAAATTTCCTATAAATTCTGTCTCCGCTTTTTTTTCGAATTCCGCTTAGTTACGCCGATAGAGGGCGCGAAAGAAATAAATATACATATAGACTTTTGCGCCTTTTTTAGATTTTGAGCCAAAATTATGCATTTTTATGAAAAATTACATGAGATCAAAGTTGTAGAACATAAAATTCACTATCTGGTGTTTTCTAGTTTTTTTCAGAAAAATATATGTTTTATGTTCTAAAACTTTGATCTCATGTAATTTTTCATAAAAATGCATAATTTTGGCTCAAAATCTAAAAAAAGGAGCAAAAGTCCATATATATATATATTTATTTCTTTCGTGCTCTCTAGCAGCGAAACTAAGCGAAATTCGAAAAAAATGGTAGAGACAAAATTTATAGAAAGTTTTACGCTCTACAACTCTGCTCTCTTGATATTTTTCATCAAAATGCATAGTTTTTTCTCAAAATAGAGAAAAATACGAAAAAACGCTAAAATTCATATATATGTATATATTTCTCAAAAACCACCCTTTTTTAGAACTGCGGGAAGTGAAAATCATTAGACAACTCAAACACTTCACTTCTTACAGGTCTCATATCTGTGGGAAGATTTTCCATAAAACGGAGATTTTTTGACTAATTTGAAGGGACTAAAAGCAGCATCCAAATTATCTCTTGAAATTAATATTTTGTAATTAATGCCAATATTATCTAGAAAAGGAATCTATATACATCCATTTTCAACCATTTTCTGAAAAGTTTTCCTCAACCTCTGGGGAGGCCGGTTCTATTGCCCCCCCCAGATGAATTTTCTGGCTGCGCCACTGATTTAGATCAATGTCATATTGGCAAACAACGTTTAAAACAAGTGGCTGATACAATATAATCATATAGGAGCGTTTTTTTATTGCATTTTCAATTAACTTAATTAAAAAATCAGCAACGCCGTATTGACTGAAATGGTTTTTCCGGCTTTTTATTATGACGTCTTTACACTTTTCAACTTCAGTCACACAATATGATCATATAAAAATTTCTGCCACCAACTTCCTAGCTATATGTATAATAGCGAGATCTGAAACTAGATTATAGTTTGATCTTTCAAGGGTTGGGGAGTAAATAGATAGAGCAAGCAAGTAAGAGTTCATAAAATTGAGATTCAGTGTATCTATCCACCCACACTATCACCCCCACCCTATTATTAAAGGGGGTAAACAATAACATTTTGATTTAGTGTGTGTACTAAAGCCAAAGGCCTCAAAATTTGTTTTGACATCAGCCACCCCCACTACCATCCTCATTACTACCCCCACCCCACTATTAATTGGTGTAAAAAATAAAATTATGATTTAGTGTGTGTACTTTTCTATACCATCATCCATTCTCACTAGTAGTGATTCCTAAGGCAGCGATTTTTTTTTAATGACTACATTATATAGTTTTCACTAAAAGTATATCACGTTCTCCCTCGGTAGTGTTGTCAACTACATTCCAAATATTATTTCCGTCATAGTTTCTTAATTAATTATTTCTTGGATGACCACCCTGTATACTCAGGTTTCTTCCTTGATGTTAACTGCTTTCGAAATATCTTAGGTAATTATTACAGGGTATTGTATTATTTTCACTAAAGTATGGTCAGATATTCTTCTCGGTAATAGTATCAACTACATTCCAAATATTATTTCCACCATAGCAATTATATTTTGGGAGAGCATTCTGTATATTTTTCAATATTTTTCTTTGACAGTTGTATCACCACATTCGAAATATTATTGTCCTCCGCCACATTTTTTTCGTTAATGATTTTTCAAAGGTGTCCACCCTGTATATTTCTCACAAAAAGTTTAGCAGATTTCTTCATTGACAATTGTGTTAACTAGATGCCAAATATTATTGCCCTGCGCCACATTTTTCTCGTTTTTTGAAGGTTGTATATTTTTCAATAAAAGTATATCAGGTGTCCTTTTCGATAATAATATCAAATGCATTTTAAATATTATTTCCATTATACTTTCTTAATTAATTATTTTTTGAGTAATTACCCTGTATATTTGTTATTATAGTATAGCAGATTTTTTTCTTGACAAATATATGTATTCGTTACTACAACTCTTATGTAACTAGGTATGTAGTTACATACGAAATGTTATTGTCCTCAGTGATATTTTTGTTCGTTAATTATTACTTCCACATCCAGTGGAAGTATAGTAACGACAAAAAAATGTTTAAAAATTTTTATTGTTCAAATAGGCTTAGAATGTCACGAAACGTCGAGATTTAAAGTTTGAGCGAAAAAATAATTCCTGTCTGTCTGTCGGTCTGTCTGTAACTTTTTTTGTGCGCACGTTTACTCTGGAACCGTTTGAGATATTGACTTGAAATTTGGTACATGTATGTACTATAACGAGATCTAGAACTAGATTATTTCCATCTTGTTCCGTCGAAGGGTTGGGGGTAAATTGAGGTAACTTTGGGGTAAATAGGTAAATCAAGCAGGTAAGAGTTCATAAAATTGGTATTTAGTATATACAAGAGAAGCTGAGGTCTCGAAACAAATTTTGGCGTTAGCCACCCCCATTACCACCCCCACCCATTTTTTAAGGGGATGAAAAAAAATTGTGATTTAGTGTGTGTACAAGAACCAGCAACCTCAAAATATTTTTTTACTTCATGCACTCCCACTACCACCCCCTATCACCACCCCAACCCCACTACCGATGAGGGGTATCGTTTTATAGGTTTTTGAGGTAGAGGATTTCAAATATTATATTATTAAAGTTCCATAAAAAATTATTTCCACATAAAAAATTTTTTCGTTGTGAGTGACTTGGATAGAAAATCTGGATGTGGAAGTAGTGATTCCTTGAGCAGCGGTTTTTTTAAGGGTGTCCATCCTATATACTTTTTACTAAAATTATGACGACTTTATTGCTTAATAATTGAGTTAACTACATGCCAAATATCATTGTCATAATATTTTTTCCTTAATTATTTTTTGAAGTGCCATCCTGTATGTTTTTCACTAGAACTAATAGTAATTTACGTTATAAATCCGGTAAGATAATAAGACTTATTACAGTACGAGTTGTTTTACGGAGGAGCCGAGTCCGGAATATAAACGAGTACTGTAATGAGACCTACCGGACGTGTATCGTATAATATTTTATTTCATACTGTCTTTATAATCCTCTTTAAAATAAATAAAAAGTTATAATTATTGAAATTCAAAAAATATTAATTCGTATCTAACGATTGCATCACCTTAACGATGTTGTAGTCATTGTTTTCCATTGCTAATTATTATAATTGTCTTTAGTTTGTCACTGTCAAATAAATAGAACCATATTTTACTTCCACATCCAGTGGAAGTATAGTAACGACAAAAAAATTTTTTAAAATTTTTATTGTTCAAATAGGCTTAGAATGTCACGAAACGTCGAGATTTTAAGTTTGAACGAAAAAAAATTTCTGTCTCGGTCTGCCTGTCGGTCTGTCTGCCTGTAACTTTTTTTGTGCGCACGTTTACTCTGGAACCGTTTGAGATATTGACTTGAAATTTGGTACACATATGTACTTTAACGAGATCTAGAACTAGATTATATTTTCATCTTGTTCCGTCGAAGGGTTGGGGGGTAAATTGGGGTAAATTTGGGGAAAATAGGTAAATCAAGCAGGTAAGAGTCCATAAAATTGGTATTTAGTATATACAAGAGAAGCTAAGGTCCCAAAAAAAGTTTTGGCATTAGCCACCCCCATTACCACCCTCACCCCATTATTAAAGGGGATGAAAAAAAAATTGTGATTTAGTGTGTGTACAAGAACCAGAAATCTGAAAATATTTTTTTACTTCATCCACCTCCACTACCACCCCCCATCACCACCCCTACCCCGCTACCGATGTGGGGTATCATCGTTTTATGGGTTTTTGGGGTAGAGGATTTCAAATATTATATTATTAAAGTTCCATAAACAATTATTTCCACATACAAATTTTTTTCGTTGTGAGTGACTTGGATAAAAAATTTGGATGTGGAAGTAGTGATTCCTTGGGCAGAGGTTTTTGCATTGTATCGTATTATGCTAGGTAACACATTACAGTATCAGATACTGTAATGTTCACAGGTTACACATTACGGTATCAGATACTGTAATGTTAGATTTACCGGCCGCAAATGAGACCGGGAAATAGTCATTTACCGGACAGTATGAAATAAATCCTATTTCTTCGTTGCAACAACTTCAGCTACCTACCAAAAATATTATTATTCTCTTATAATTCTTCTTATAATTACTTCCACGTCCAGTGGAAGTATAGTAACGACAAAAAATTTTTTAAAAATTTTTATTGTCCAAATAGGCTTAAAATGTCATGAAACGTCGAGATTTTAAGTTTGAGGGAAAAAAAAAATTCTGTCTGTCTGTCGGTCTGTCTGTAACTTTTTTTTGTGCGCACGTTGACTCTGGAACCGTTTAAGATATTGACTTGAAATTTGATACACATATGTACTTTAACGACATCTAGAACTAGATTATATTTTCATCTTGTTCCGTCGAAGGGTTGGGGGGTAAATTGGGGTAAATTTGGGGTAAATAGGTCAATCAAGCAGGTAAGAGTCCATAAAATTGGTATTTAGTATATACAAGAGAAGCTAAGGTCTCAAAAAAAATTTTTGGCGTTAGCCACCCCCATTACCACCCCCCACCCCCTTATTAAAGGGGTTGAAAAAAAAAATGTGATTTAGTGTACCTATGTACAGGAACCAGAAACCTCAAAATATTTTTTTTACTTCATCCACCCCCATTACCACCCCCCTATCATCACCCCCCACCCTACTACCGATGTGGGGTATCGTTTTATGGGTTTTTGGTGTAGAGGATTTCAAATATTATATTATTAAAGTTCCATAAACAATTATTTTCACATACATAGTTTTTTCGTTATGAGTGACTTGGATAGAGAATCTGGATGTGGAAGTAGTGATTCCTTGGGCAGCGGTTTTTTGTAGATATAGTGTCAACAGACTAGAGTTCTGAGCGTGTGGATAAAAGCCGGAAAATTTGAGAAAAAAACGACGGTGTTTTTCGTTTTTTTCCCAAGCTTCGGAAAAATTGGTTTTTTTAAGAAAAATTCAGTAATTTTATACAGTTTCATATACAATGCAATAAACGATAAAAAATATATTTAAATGGTTTATTTTCTAAGATAAGCTACTAACGCTAATAAAAATGCAAAACTGAAAATGCCAGTGCATTTTCTCGTCTGTGGACTGATTCCAGTGCCCCCCCCCCCCCCATGCATCGGATGCGAATGACATCATTTATTTTATCGGTTCTAGGAACTGTACGTCGTAAACCCTAGTCATAAGCTCGTTTCAATAAAAATACACCGAGGTATTTCGTTTTACTTCCACATCCAGTGGAAGTATAGTAACGACAAAAAAATTTTTAAAAATTTTTATTGTTCAAATAGGCTTAGAATGTCATGAAACGTCGAGATTTCAAGTTTGAGCGAAAAAAAAAAATTCTGCCTGTCGGTCTGTCGGTCTGTCGGTCTGTCGGTCTGTAACTTTTTTGTGCGCACGTTTACTCTGGAACCGTTTGAGATATTGACTTGAAATTTGGTACACATATGTACTTTAACGAGATCTAGAACTAGATTATATTTTCATCTTGTTCCGTCGAAGGGTTGGGGGTAAATTGGGGTAAATAGGTAAATCAAGCAGGTAAGAGTCCATAAAATTGATATTTAGTATAGACAAGAGAAGCTAAGGTCTCAAAAAAAATTTTGGCATTAGCCACCCCCATTACCACCCCCACCCCATTATTAAAGGAGATGAAAAAAAAAATGTTATTTAGTGTGTGTACAAGACCCAGAAACCTCAAAATATTTTGTTACTTTATCCAGCATCATCCCGTCACATGGAAATCGAATGTCGACAATCCCACTATGGGCCATTAAATTAAATATGACTTTACTTCAGTGGCCCAGCATATGGGCTATACAAGGTGTGTAGTATTGTTATGCTCAAACTTTTTGAGTGTAAAGTAGACTTAATTGCAAGACTAAAAACACAAAAGTGGTAGCTCAATTTTTATGTTTGGAAGTTACAGGACTATAAAATTTTTGACCAATAAATAAAAAAGGCATTTGTCATCCGTGGGAATAAATAGGAAAAAAATGGTTCGTTTTTTGTCATTTATTTCCACATGACTAATTTTTTTTATTTGCTGTTCATAAATTTAATAGGCCTGTAACATCGAAACAAATAAAAATTGCAGTACCACTTTTGTGTTTTTTAGTCTTACAATTAAATCTACTTTATGCTTCCAAAATTTGAACATAACGATATAGGACACCTTGCATATACCTACAACTTAATTATGCCATAAGTAACAACCCATTACCTTAAAGAGATAATTTTCTGTTTAAAAATTTTTTTTGCTAGTTTAAAAATTAAATTACCACCATATACATATTTATATTCAAAACTTATTTTACATATTATCCATGTACGTCAATAACCACGTGCATCACGTAACACATATTGCTTGATTAGAATTGTCAGCTGACATATTTGGGGACGTCTAAATGAGAGTTTGATTAAATAAATAATTAATTAATTACATTCCTAATTCACCTTCGGTTATTTATCAGAGGTAAATAAAATTGAATCAAACGAAAAGTTGGGGATTTATGAAATCAGTTGTAAGGATTATAATTTGTAGAACATTGGATTAGAGAAACGTTCTTGTATTACTAGATTCAAGGACTATAATATGACCCATCTCAAAAATAGAAAATCTGAAAAATGTAGCGTTGCTCAGCCCAGCATAACAGTTGTGGACTAGATATCAACAACGTAAGATAATTAGGAACATAAGAAATAATAGGCAACTGTATGCATTTGAAAGCTTAAAAATGCAAAATGTAAAAGCAGTATGATTAGTGATAAAGACCAGATCCCAAATAACCCGCTATATAGGTTAGTGGGTTGTTTTGAAGCATGACATTAATTTAGCACAAATACGGATATATTGTTTAATTTCCATTAGTTTTAATCATCTGCAGATGATGCCAATATGTTTGGTGAAACGCGCATCGAGTATAGCATTCGAATATTTGTAGAACTAATTCCGTTGAAGAGACCCAATCACATTATTTATAAGTCACTAACCTTGTATTGCTCGACTTTATTAAGAGCAAAATGAGCCCGCAGCGTAAATCGTGTCCGAGCCTGATTTACGCTGACGAGAGCCATAACCTCGAAACCGGTAAGCAAATGATTCTGGACACCTACCGAAGCGCCGGGACTCCTTTAATTTAAACAGAGTTCACTTCACCATCATTTGTTCCAAGCACACTGTGTTTCTAGTAATGATGGTAATATTCAGAATGCACATCCTAATCGTAGCTTAGGAAACCAAGAGGAATATGACAAAATTGCATATTTTATCTACCATTCCTCTATATTATTACTTCTTTAGTAATTTCGACTTAACAATAATTATGAATTCCGAGATACAATTGTGATTTCGACTTACAATTTTGAATTCTGAGATACAATTATGAATTCCGACTTAACAGTTGTGAATTCTGAGATAACAATTGTGAAGAGTTGAAAAAATAATATTAGTAGCATGCGGCCTTTCTACGCTTTCGTATTTAAGTACCATAAATTTGTCGTAGAAAATTTTTAAAATCTTTAGCTTAAAGTATACTCTGAGATATTTTTAGTTAGCTAAGAACTTTGTTTAATTAATGGAATACTTTGAAGAAGTACTTACTACCTAAATTAGATGAATTTATCTATTATTGTTCGTAATCGTTATGTTGAATAAAATCCTACATGGATCTTCTTTTAGGTACCTGACGGTCATTTACTATGAACGACGTTATTGTGCCATTTCTGGGTGCATCTTACAAGCACTGTGTGCTCGTGTAGTGTCATTACACTCGTGGAAATTTCGAGACAGAAGATGATAAATGAAATTGCTTTTTCTTTTACCAGTATTATCCACAAGATTTTCAAAGGTATGCCATCTAGTTTACAACACACTTACCTATCCTTAACATGTCTGGTTAATTATTATTTGCTAGGTCTACAATCATAATTTTGGTTTTGTTGTAACACTTAAACAAGAATCAGAACTTATTGTGTGAACCAAGGGCGGATCTGGACCTTGAGCTTGGGGGGGGGTATCACAGCCGCGTGCTGAAAATAACAAAAATGTTTTTCCTCGAAAACTGAAATTGATGAGCGGAAATTTTTTTTCGTCCCCAAATTTTTTTTGATGAGCGGGGGGGGGAATTCTCTCGGGGCACTGCCCCGGTTTGCCCTGCCATAGTTACGCCTTTGTAAATACAATATATATTCAAAAATATAAAATAAAATAATAAAAATTATGAAATTTTAAAACGAAAGTTGGTGGTTTACAGAATCTTGGGGTAATTACCCCCCCCCCCCCATAGATCCGCGCTTGGTGTGAACCTTCTCCAGCCAGTTCTCAGTACAAGTCGCATCATGTGTTTGCTTTAGATGTTAAGAGGATTGATGACAGAACACGGACCTGTCTGATAACTTTACATTTGTTGTAGTTAGTGTTGCCTACTTTCACCAATTAGGAAGTTTCCTATTTTAGAAATATCATGAACATTCAACCTCATTTAGTAGTCTTTCAGATAACTAGTCAAACAAAAAAAAATTATCTCGATATCTGAAAGACGCACGAACTTATTCAATTTCTTATTTGAATACTTCGCCTCGGTTAAGTCCACCGTGACATCACAATACATAACGCGCTGACTTGCCATGCCGGCGGCCCGCCGTATGTTCCCTTTATTTAGTGTATGTGCTCGATTTTCTGAAATGTCACGAAATGTCACAAAATGTCACTTTTGATACGTTCGTGCCGAGCCGAATTTTCGAATTTCGCCGTGCAATTTACGATTAGGTTTATCTGGAAGACTTCCTCTTTACGTCGCGACATCATACGGCCGCCTCAATGGTGTTTTTCGAAAAATATGAACGTGCCAAAATTGCATGTTTTAGCAATTTTTTCGGCTCTCAAATGCAAGCTGGCTATAAACTGCCGGTGCCTGCCAGCGAGTATAAAGGTGCCCGCGCCCGCTCGCTGTTGGCGGAATCATGTATTGTGACGTAATCGAGCCTCAGCCCAGATGATCGCAGCATTTTAAACTTGGAAGGACCATAACCTCTTCATTTATAGAGATAATTTAAAAAAAAAATTACAGATATTTTTTAGATTTTTACTATTTATTACGAGAAAATGAGAAAAATGGAAACTTCCTAATTCAGAGTTTTCTTCAATGATCGGCGAATATTAAAAAACAGATGTTTGGCTGTCCTCTTCTCCAATAATACAACTCACAGTTTATCCTACTCAGCAGTGTCAAAAACCTTACGGGAGTCTACGAAATAAATCTTCTACATAGGCACCTAATATTTAAAAACAAATATCTTGCTTGTATTTCTGCTTACATCATTATTATTTTTTAAGACACCCAATATTCTCTTACTTCCTTGATAAGTTATCATAAATTGAGCATTTGCTCTCTAGTACCGCATTCTTTAACCTGCTTGATCAGGAGGTATTTATACAAATATACCAAAAAAACCGCTGCCCAAGGAATCACTCTACTTAGACATCCAGATTTGCTACCCAAGTCTCTCACAACGAACAATTGTATGTGGAAATAATTGTTTATGGAACTTTAATAATATAATAATTGAAATGATATCGAAAACATTTATGAGTTTTTGGGTAGAACGTAGAATCCCAGAAACTCATAAAACGATATCCCACATCGGTAGTAGGGTGTGGGTAGTAGGGATGGATGAAGTAAAAAAAATCTTTTGAGGCCTTTATACAATTAATCAAGCTCCAGTATCGATAACCGACTCCTTAAATATCTACCGAGGAAGAGTACTGTTCAGCTTGTATACATCGTTAACGCGATCCTTCGATTACAGCACTGGTGGAAATGCGCTGTGGTGGTCCCCATACTGAAGCAGAATAAGAATACCAGAGTCGCCAGCAGTTACCGACGCATCTCATTACTATCAACTATCTGTAAATTGGGGGAGAAGGTCGCTCTGAGCAGAATTACTTTTGCTCAGGAATTAATTGTGCTCAGGATTGACTTCACGTCGATGATGACCATCAATACGGTATCAAGAAAGGGCGTAACACAACACAACAGATCGTTAGGATAGTTAACGATGTCAGGGTGCAATACAACCTCAGGAAGAGTACCATCAAGGTGCTCCTAGATATCTAGAAAGCGATCGATACAGTCTGGATTCCGGGACTGATGTATAAACTACACAACTATAATTTTCCTAGTCATATTATTAAACTAATTCACTCGTATTTGACGGACAGATCGCTGCAGGTACGAGTGAATAACAAACTCTCTACAACACGGGACATTTGCGCGGGCGTCCCGCAGGCGTCATGTCTTTCACCTAAATTATTTAATGTATACGTCTTTTCCTACCAAGTTGGCCATGTACGCCGATGACACGGCCATGTATGCACATAGCCACAGTGCTCAGGCAGCTTACATACTGCTTAAAGCATACATGGCGCGGGCAACGGCGTATTATGACCAGTGGAAAATCAAGGTTAACGAAGAGAGAATTTCACAAAAAGCAAAATTATCACAATCTCGATCAATGGAGTCAAAATTCATACAAAAGAATCCGTGAAGTATCTAGGAGTTCATTTAGACATCAAACTGACTTACAACAAACACATAAATGAAACTATACGCAAAGTCTATTCCCTGTCTAGGAGTCTGTACAATCTAATGGCAGGGAATAGAGACTAAACAGAAATAATAAGAAATTGATATACACGGCCGTCGCACAATGGCGAGAAATGCCAGTGTTCCACGCAAATTATTCTGGAGGTCGTAAATTTTAAGTTATTGAGACATTCTTTTTTTTAAATGTTTGTCTTGAATTTACCTATCTCCTACCTCTAGCCGGATTTTGAAATTTCATTTTTAATTTTTTTAAATTTTTAATAAAAAATCATATTTTTACAAAAAAATACTGTTTTTTCTATTAAATTTATTCTAACGGGCCGTAAATTTGAGTTTTCGTAACAATTTTTTTTTAAATCTTCGTCTTTTAATCAGCTATTGATCTGTCTAGATGAATTTTTGATTTAGTTGTTGACAACTGTCAAAATTACTGTCAAATATAAAAAAATACGATTTTTAGATAAATAATTCATACAATAACAGGTTAGTGTTCAGAAAAATATATATAGTGTTTTCAATGTACCTGGTTCCGAAGTTGACAGGAAAATATGTATTTTTAAATTTGGCAGCTGCCATAATTGTTGTCAAATTTCCAAAGATAGATGGAAGAGCTTATTAATTTTAAAAATACCATGTAAATGTATAGAAAAATAGATATATATTGTTTTTGATCCGTTTGATTTAGTAATTGACAGGAAAATATGAGTTTTAAATTTGGCAGCTGTCATAATTGCTATCAATTTTCAAAATATAGAGGTAACAGCTTATTAATTTTAAAAATGCACTATAAATGTATAGAAAAATAGATATATATTGTTTTTAAACTGCAAGATTTAGTAGTTGACAGGGAAATATGGTTTTTAAATTTGGCAGCTGCCATAATTGCTGTCAAATTTCAAAAAATAGAAGTTAGAGCTTATTAACTTTAAAAATACCCTGTGAATATATAGCAAAACGGATACAAATTGTTTTTAATGTACCTGATTTCGAAGTTGACAGGAAAATATGTATTTCTAAATTTGGCAGCTGCCATAATTGTTATCAAATTCCCAAAGATAGATGGAAGAGCTTATTAATTTTAAAAATACCCTGTAAATGTATAGAAAAATAGATATATATTGTTTTTGATCCGTTTGATTTAGTAATTGAGAGGAAAATATCAGTTTTAAATTTGGCAGCTGTCATAATTGCTATCAATTTTCAAAATATAGAGGTAACAGCTTATTAATTTTAAAAATGCACTATAAATGTATAGAAAAATAGATATATATTGTTTTTAAACTGCAAGATTTAGTAGTTGACAGGGAAATATGGTTTTTAAATTTGGCAGCTGCCATAATTGCTGTCAAATTTCAAAAAATAGAAGTTAGAGCTTATTAACTTTAAAAATACCCTGTGAATATATAGCAAAACGGATACAAATTGTTTTTAATGTACCTGATTTCGAAGTTGAGAGGAAAATATGATTTCTAAATTTGGCAGCTGTCATAATTGCTGTCTCATTTCAAAATATAGAGGTAAGAGCTTATTAATTTTAAAAATACCCTATAAATGTATAGAAAAATAGATATTTATATTATTTTTGATCTGTTTGATTTCGTAACTGATAGGAAAAAATCGTTTTTAAATTTGACAGCAATTATGGCAAGTTGCCTGTCGACTACTAAATCTGGGAGTTTAAAAACAATAAATATCTATTTTTCTATACATTTACAGTGCATTTTTATAATTAATAAGCTGTTACCTCTATATTTTGAAAATTGACTGCAATTATGACAGCTGCCAAATTTAAAACTCATATTTTCCTGTCAATTACTAAATCAAACAGATCAAAAATAATATATATCTATTTTTCCATACATTTACAGGTATTTTTAAAATTAATAAGCTCTTCCATCCATCTTTGGAAATTTGACAACAATTATGGTAGCTGCCAAATTTAGAAATACGTATTTTCTTGTCAACTTCGGTACATTGAAAACACTATATATATTTTTCTGAACACCAACCTGTTATTGTATGAATTATTTATCTAAAAAATCGTATTTTTTATATTTGACAGTCATTTTGACAGTTGTCAACAACTAAATCAAAAATTCATCTGGACAGATCAATAGCTGATTAAAAGACAAAGATTTAAAAAAGAAATGTTCGAGAAAACTCAAATTTACGGCCCGTTAGAATAAATTTAATAGAAAAAACAGTATTTTTTTGTAAAAATATGATTTTTTATTAAAAATTTAAAAAAATTAAAAATGAAATTTCAAAATCCGGCTAGAGGGATCGATAGGTAAATTCAAGACAAACATTTAAAAAAAAAAATGTCTCAATAACTTAAAATTTAAGACCTCTAGAGTAATTTGGGTGGAACACTGGCATTTCTCGCCACTGTGCGTCGAACATACGCAGTGTTGGCGTGGTGCAACGTGTCGTGCACAACAATTAAAAAACTCTCCGTTTTAAAACGAAAATTCCTACGCCTCATATAAAATTCAAGCAGATCCACCTCCCTCAGGGTCCTGTACGCCCGTTGTAACACGAGCCGGTGCAGAGAGGAATGATCGCGATAATGCGCGCGTAGTAGTCATTTGAAGAACTACAAAATTTATATCTAATTTCTTACTTTTAGCATTTTAGAGCAATGAATAAATACATTTAAAAAAAACTACACAAAAATAATAATTTAAAAAGTGCAGACTGACGTCTAATTCTAACATATTTGCATTTGTTGCTTTTCAGTAATAAAAAAAAGGAACATAACACAACCTTAACCTAACCTAATTTGCACATTCAGGTATGCAAATAATTTAAAGCAAAAAAAAAATCTCGGACACAAAGAAAAAAAAAAGTTGTAACCAACAAGATTTGAACCCGGAATATTAGTACTGAGAGTAAGCAAGCAAGCGAGAAATATTTATTTAAAATTTGAATTTTGCAGAATGCGCCTCGCTCGAAACCTGGCCCGGAGCTAACCAGACAAACACGGCGCATAGCGCCGTGGTGAATCTAGAGTTGGACGGGGCAGGTCCGGTTTGGCTAAACGATAATTGATAAAACAATGTTAAAACTCCTATCCGCCTGTGGCGGATTTGAAAATTAACAATAAAATTAAAAAATGCTATCCACATGGACTTAAAACTAATTCATATAAAACTTAGATACTAATCACTGGTTGTAGCACTGAATAAATTTGGGCTGTTGACTCGGGTGAAAAACTAAACAAAAAACCCGTACGAGAACTACCGACATGGTAGTCTCCTTGAAGCCAGCAAAGTGTGGTGGAAAAAGGATAGAGTTTAAAATGTTTGAATTTTTTAAAAGGTTATCGGCCAAAAGGGAAGTTTTGATAAAAAAAAGAGGACAAAGGGACTAAATAAAATAAATAAAAACGAGAACAAAAATAGAACATAAAGAAAGAGAATAGAAATGATTGGAAAGATATAAAGTTGAGGAAAGGTCAAAGATGGGGATGATAGCTTGTGGTATAGGAAAGTATGGCTAAGAAAGAGGTTGCCGGAAGGTAGGCAAGGCCTGGTATGGTAGGGGGTGTTTGATCTGGAATGGGGCATTATGCATTCTGATTTGGGTTATGTTGCTGGTTAGCGGACTATTGCCTAGTTTGAAGGTGTAGAATTTTTGGGAGATTTCTTGGACGTAGTCTGCTAGTGGGGTTATGTAGTACTGAGAGGTAACCAACTTACATAATGAGTTATCTGTTGCCTGACTTCAAAATGCGTAAAACTTGAACGTAACAAAAGTGACTGAATTTGCGCATGCGCGCGCTGGACACGTAAACGTTTTAGTTCTTTAAATAACTTCTATGCGCGCATATTCGCGATCATTCCTCTCTGCACCGGCTCGTGTTGTAACGACATTGTTCCACTAGCGGACTACCTCAAAACCATATCACAAAAATTTTATCAATTTAAATCAGATGATAGTCTGGTAACAAACAACATTACACGAATAAGAGAGCATAATGCAGGATTAAACACAAATTACCATACCAGGTGCTGGCCATTTTTTGGCAACCCTTATAGTCACCAATTCTTTTACTAAAACTAAACTTATTACCCAACCTTTCTCACTTTTCTCAACTCTTTTTCTTCCTTCCTTTATGTAGTGTATGTTTTTATTGCTTATTTATTTTTGTTTCTAAATTATTATCCTAAATTTAAAAACAATTATAATTATTTAAAACTTCAAAAACATTTGGTACCAAAACTTAATAATTACAAAAAGTGCAACGGCTTGGCATAGCCTTTCTCTTTTTGCGTTTCATTGTCTACAGCAGGTATTTTCAGTGAATTAATTTCCTGTCTCAACAATCCAAATTTAAAATAGTGCATGTGCTTTTTCTGCAACGAGTTATATTTGTTAAATTTTTCATTTGTGTTAAGACGTAAGACATAAGACTACCTTACTTCCTTAATGAACTTACTAGGTAGGTAGGAGTAGGGTAATTGTGTCAATTTATTTTATTTTACATCAATCTCGTTCCTGCCCAGCCCTTCAACTGCCGCGTAGCCTTGGCTAGCGGATATCCGTCTGGACACGGAAACGAGTGTCGAGAAGAAGTTGTATGTTTAAATATGAAATAAATTTGATTTGATTTGATTTGATTTGGTTCTTGTACACACACTAAATGACATTTTTTTTTCACCTCTTTTTATAATGGGGTGGGAGTAGTAATGCCAAATTTTTTTTTGAGACATTAGCTTCTCTTATATATGCTAAATACCCATTTTATGGACTCCTATCTGCTTGATTTACCTATTTACCATTTACCCCAATTCACCTCAACCCTTCAACGGAATAAGATTAAAACATAATTTAGTTCCAGATCTCGTTAAAATACATACATGTACCAAATTTCAAGTGAATATCTGAAACGGTTCCAAAGTAATCGTGTGCACAAGAAAAGTTATAAACTGGCAGACCGACAGACGGAACGACAGACAGAATTTTTTTTGCTCAAACTAAAAATCGCGACGTTTCATGACATTCTATGCTTATTTGAACAATAAAAATTTTTTGTCGTTACTATATTTCCACATCCAGTGGAAGTAGGTATAGTAACGACAACAAAAATTTTAACCATTTTCCGCAAACTGGTGATATCCCAGATTTTTTGTAGCCGAGATGTTTTATTCTACTGTGTTATTGAAGACCCAAGGGGCAATTTCTTAGATTTTCAAAATCTCTTACAAAATTTAGTTTTTATACAACCTGTAGAATGTTATAATTGGGTTCTTACATTATTTCTAAAATCATGTAAGAATAATAATTATAACAATTATTTTTCAACAACTTTTATTAAAAATAAGTGTTTTCCGTCTACATATTATTAAATAAACAAATATTCCTTAAGACAAAATATTGCTATAATATTTAGTGATATTTAAAATTCAATTACTTTTTTCCAAGACTTGATAAAGAAATAAAAACCGCTGCCCAAGGAATCACTACTTCCACATCCAGATTTTTTTATCCAAGTCACTCACAACGAAAACATTTTGTATGTGGAAATAATTGTTTATGGAACTTTAATAATATAATATTTGAAATCCTCTACCCCAAAAACCCACATCAGTAGCGGGGTGGGGGTGTGATAGGGGGTGGTAGTGGGGGTGAATGAAGTAAAAAAACATTTTGAGGTTTATGGTTCTTGTACACACACTAAATCACAATTTTTTTTTCATCCCTTTTAATAATGGGGTGGGGGTGGTAATGGGGGTGGCTAATGCCAATTTTTTTTCGAGACCTTAGCTTCTCTTGTATATACCAACTACCAATTTTATGGACTCTTACCTGCTTGATTTACCTATTTTCCCCAAATTTACCCCAATTTACCCCCCAACCCTCCGACGAAACAAGATGAAAATATAATCTAGTTCTAGATCAAGTTAAAGTACATATGTGTACCAAATTTCAAGTCAATATCTCAAACGGTTCCAGAGTAAACGTGCGCACAAAAAAAGTTACAGACCGACAGACCGACAGAACGACAGACCGACAGACCGACAGACAGAAATTTTTTTTTTTTTCGCTCAAACTTAAAATCTCGACGTTTCATGACATTTTAAGCCTATCTGAACAATAAAAATTTTTAAAAAATTTTTTTGTCGTTACTATACTTCCACTGGTCGTGGAAGTAAAAATATATTGCATTTTGGTAATTCTGAGAGGATTGATGGTTACCCAAAAATATTTAATCTTATAAACTCACCTACTTTCTATTTATATCGCAGCTTTCATTGAATTAATCTTGGAAAAATAAAAAAAAAACGACTTTTACTGAGAATATTTAAGACTCGTTTTAATTGTGATAGGTCATTCAGTAATATCATATAAATAATAAGATTTATATCACATTATATTCTTTCAACCACGTTTTGTACCTACCTCGATTTCCCTTTTTGAAATATCATCTCATTGAATCGAGCAAATTAAAAATTATTTCTTTCCTTTGGTTAAAATTATTAAATTCGTTACTGACACCGGTGTCGCAGTTTGTTGAACACCGTTTGATCCGGCCTAGTCTAAAGGTTCCAAGCTCAAGCTTTTTCAGACCTTTCAGTTCAGTTCAGAGTTCACTGAGTCACGTTCAGTACGGTCTAGTCAATGGTGCCTTACACAAATATATATGCTGGAAGACAATATAATTATTCATTGATCATATACTTACATTGCGTTAATATTATTCATTTGTTTTGAATGCTTTAGAATTTAGACAGTGTTGTTTATACTAATTTAAACTGTTTCTTTCTGTGACTGATTTAGTGATATTTGTGATTTACCATCGAGAAAAGAGTTAGTTTGCTACGATATATTTTAAATTATTTCTAGGTGAGTTGTTTTGCCATTTATAAAATGTAATGCCTATAGAATATATAACGATAAAAAAAGTTCTAGATTTAATCATAACATTGTTCAAATTGTTTTAGGTGTAATATATCATATAAGAAACGTATTATATATTATATATATGTTATGCACACTAGCATACTCAATACTGTTAGATTCGTTTCACAATTTCGAAAATTCTCATTTTTTGTAAATCTCGTCTCTTGGAACATTAATCTACATTTTAATATTAAAAATTGTCTTTGGCAACTTTTCATATGAGTTTCGGGATATTACAGATTGGAGGCATTTCTTTTCAAAATAACGAATAATTGTTGTACTGTGCTAGTAGACTCTTGTGATACGACATCACCGATGTTTTTTTAAAGGCGAAATGTAGTTTTTGATACATTTTCAGGTTAGACTTTAATAGGTTACTAGGAAATATTTTCAAAAGATTCGAAATCGTTTTATTTATTTCATTAAAATTCTGCGCAAGTTCCTCTATAATAATTAAACTAAATAGTTTTTAAAACAATGTCCAAGTGGTAAAAAATATCACCTGGTGAATAAAATTCGGCAGTATGGTGGTCTCTCTGACGAAGTGACATTCTTTTTAACGGAACAGTTAATCGGCATAATTGTTGCATTTGGTCAAGAATTGGTCCTTCCTGAAGCCCGCAGCCAGTATCGTGAAAAAATAAATGTGAACAAGAATTTTGAGGGGACGTATTATTGGATTTTTTTACTAACTAAACTTTAAATAGTGTGAAATAAACGGTATCTTTCTTGCTTTACGAAATGGGGATGAAGTATATGAAGTGTTTGGTTTCAACAGTTTGGATAATGACAGTAGTAAGAATCAGCGTTACTGGGGCTACCGAGGGGCAAACCGCGAAGGAAATTTAGTGTACACTCAGAAGGAAAACCGAGAAAATCTTAAGAAAATCCGAGGAAATTTGGAGGAAATCTCAGGAAATCCGAGGAAATCCGGAGAAAATCTCTCTTTTTCGGATTTCTCTCCCCCGCTCTTCAATAAATTTCTTTATCAAAGAGGAAATCTCAGGAAAATTCGAGGAAATTTGTGTAATCTTCGTCAAAGAGGAAATCTGGTGTACAAAATTTTAGGGGCTACTTTATTGTAGGTGATTTAATAATTAGTAGAAAACAGAATGGGAATCAGGAATCGCACATTTAAATATCATAAAATAAATACGAATAGTGTCATTACTGTCATTCCAAGTTTTCTTAATTCTTAAAACAGATCTTTTGATATTACAAGTTTATTTAATACTAACTATTTTATATTAATACAGTAATAAATAATTATATGTTCATTTTGACAAAAGTAATTTTTAGATTTATGAATATATTGAGGAATAGCTCACAGTCCAGTGACGTCAAATTGAAGCCATTTAACCAGAGGCGTAACTAGACGTCATGGGGCCCCAGGGCAAAAAATTGTTGGGGGCCCTCTATTATATTATTTTCTTAATACCTAATTCTAATCCGAAAAAAATTTTTTTTCATCCCAACATTTTTTTGATGAGCGGGGGGAAAAATCCAAAAAAAAAATTTTCGTCCCAACATTTTTTTTGATGAGCGGGGGAGGAGACATTCGAAAAATATTTTTTTCATCACAACATTTTTTTGAGGAGCGGGGGAGAGAAATCTATAAAAACTTTTTTTTCGTTCCAACAGTTTTTTGATGAGCGGGGGAGGAGACATTCGAAAAAAATTTTTTTCGTCCAAACATTTTTTTGATGAGCGGGGGAGGAAAAATGCGAAAAAAATTATTTTCATCCCAACACTTTTTTGATGAGCGGGGGGAGAAATCTAAAAAAAATTTTTTTTCGTCCCAACATTTTTTTTGATGAGCGGGAGAGAAATCTAAAAAAAAATTTTTTTCATCCCAACATTTTTTGATCAGCGGGGGGAAGAAATCCGAAAAAAAAATTTGCAGAAAAAAACCATTCGCCGGCTAGGACCCTTAATCTCCCGGGGCCCCGGGGCACTGCCCCGGTTTGACCTGCCATAGTTACGCCTCTGCATTTAGCGACATTCATGAGACCATATGTAAGCTATTTTTAATTAATCGAAGTAAATGTGCAACTGAGAAAATATAATGAACCAATTTGGTGCAAAATGGCATGTGAATCTTAAGGCCTCCATTTTCCGATATATGATGGGTTACAAGATGAGCCGCCATGTACGATGTTGATGAATGGACAATTAATAGGTTAAGCACTCACTGGTTTTTACGCTATCTCGTCCAGCTACAGAATAAATGATCTTTAACCTGACACCGTTATAAAATCCACCCAAATCAATCGACGTTTCCTGAATGTATTTGAATATTGCAATTTATATTACTTGTTTTCTATAAATTCATTAAAGTATAAGTTACAGGGTGGCTAATTATTGTCAGTGGTTTGTACCGTGTGTGTAGTCGCGGGCTAGGCATGGGAAGTAAGAATTACAACATCGCGTGTGCCAGCTGGCTGAAATGAAATAACAGAGCTGGGATGCTCCACCAGTCCACCGACGAACGAATTTACGGCTGCCGGTGTTGTCAAATCTCTCGCGCTACGTGAATGTACATGCCTAATGGGAAATTACACGCACGGTATATGGCGCCATCTAGAAATAATTTCTGCAACAAACTACGTGGTAGTGCATAAATTCATCTAAAATGAAAAAATGACATCACCAATACGTCACATCAACGTATCAACATAACGTCAAGATTTCATCACAATATGACGTTACTGAGACGTCATTTTTTCATCACCTGACGTCGGCGACCAATGTTACCAAAAACTTGACATCAGTCTGCTGCCTGTGTATTATTAAATGTTATCACTCTTAGAATCTTATAATGTAAAAGTAGCTATAGATATATACGTTGCTTTGACGAAGCTAATATTCAAACTTTTTCAAATTCTTTGATGCAAATTGATTGGTCACATATTTTAAGTCAAACAGTAAATGATGTAAACTTACAATGGGACACGTTCATGTCATACTTTTCAACCCTTTTTAATAATAATTTTCCTTTAAAGAAAGTAAACATACATAACACCAACGACACGTGGAAAGATACTCCCGAAATTTTAGAATGTAAAAAGAGACTTAGTACTTTTTCAGTAATATTAAAACATAATCCAAATTATAGACAATTACACAACCTCGAATAAGCTAAATTAGAATTATTAATAGTTGAGGCTAGGAAAACTTATTATAATAAAAAAATTGGAAAGTCAGACAACATATCTAAATCGATTTGGAATATGGTAGATAGTATAACGGGAAATTTAAAAAAAAACAAAAAAACATGACGTCTTATTTTCAGAGTACCTCATCACAATGGCTAACAATTTAAATTCTTATTTTATAAACGCGGCAAGCAATTTAGTTGAAAAATTACAGAAAATACCATTTATTAATAATATCCCAAGAAACGAAACTCGCATAATTTTTGAGGAGGTTACAGAAAGTGAAATTTTAGAAATTGTGAGATCTTTAAAAAACAAAAATAGTTCTGGAGATGATGAATTATCGACATCTCTTCTGAAGAAAATAGCAGTTCATATAATCAAACATCTTTGTTATGTTATTAATAATTCTCTAAAATTTGGAATATTTCCAAACTTGTTAAAATTAGCAATAGTATATAAAAGTGGTGACGAAAATCAAATGGAAAATTTTAGACCAATCAGTTTGTTGCCAGCTTTCTCAAAAATATTTGAGGAAGTAGTTTGTAACAGATTGATAAAGTTCTTTAATGATCATAACCTCTTTAGTCAAAACCAACATGGATTTTTAAAAGGTAGGAGTATAGAGATAGCCGTATTTGACTATGTAAATGGCATTTTAAATACATTAGAAAACAAGCTAAAAACGTACTCTTCGTCAATTTATTGAGCTTTTTATATATAATTGTTACACATTCTATAGGATACTCTTCGCAGTTTTCTTGTAAATAATGTTAGTTTTTGGACATCCTAAATTTTGTGATATAAACTTTGTTGTGAAAAAAATTGTATGAAAAAAAAAATGAAAAAAAAATTCTACCTGTGGGATTCGAACACGGGACCCTTGGATTGCAACGAAAAGCTTTAGCCGCTGCGCCACCACCTGTTGCTAGGAAAATTGATTGTCTGTGATATATATCTTTCGACATTCATACATATTTCACTTCTAAGAAATATTAGTAAAGTTCATACACAAAAAAAAAATGTTATGGAAATAATATCTCGCGATTTCCATTTTAGTACAAGCCACAAAAATTAACAAAAAATTTTTTTTTTAAATTAAATAATTAATAACTTTTTTATTTACTGATCGATTTTCTTCAAAATCAATAGGGTTCTTCCTCTAGCTAACACTAACTTATTTTCTAAATTTCAATACAATCGGACTTTTCTTTCTTAAGTTATCGTGCTTACAAGAAACGTGACGGACGGACGGACAGACGGACGGACAGACGGACAGACGGACGGACAGACGAACGGACAGACGGACGGACAGACGGACGGACAGACGGACGGACAGACGGACGGACAGACGGACGGACAGACGGACATTTTGGAAGTTGTTCAGAATTCGTTCACTAACACAATGATATGAAATTTTTTTCTCTACGAGCGATATTTACGATTTTAGAAATGTGCCGATCAAATACAATATACTCTTCGTTTTTGCGAAGAGTATAATAATGAAATACCCTTGATAATATTTTTAGACCTATCTAAAGTAAATGATTCTATTAATCATGATATATTATTGCAAAAACCAGATCAATATGGAATAAGATCAATAGCATTAAAATGGATAGCATCATACTTAGACAATCGACAACTTGTAAAAATTAATTCTCAGCATATAAATATTAAATCGGAAATTAGAGATACAAAAATAGGAATCTTCCAATGTAGTATTATAGGTCCGCTGCCATTTAATATATATATATATAAATGATTTGTGTAACATTTTAATAAATAGTAAACATTTAATTATAAATTATGCAGATGACACGTCATTATTAATAAGAGAAAAGAAAATAGAAGTATTACTAAACGAGGCAGCTTCAATAGTAAATATTGTAGGCGATTGGTTAAAACGAAACAGGCTAATTCTGAATGAAAAGAAAACATCGGGCATCATATTTCGAACAAATAGATCAAATATTAACTTGTCAGAAATTAATCTTGTAGTAAATAATGAAAACATCGAATTTGCCGAATCAACAAAATTTCTAGGAATTATTACAGATGCCACATTGAGTTGGTCACACCATACTATAAATTTATCAAAAAAATTGAACAGTGTATGTTATAGTATGAGAGTATTAAGGAAATATGTTAATGATGTGACGATGAGAACAATTTATTACGCTTCCTTCATTTCAAAATAAAATTTGGAATACTATTTTGGGGTAGTGCGGCGGATATAAATAAAATATTTATCTTACAAAAGCAAGTTATTCGCGTTATTGATAATAGTTCAGTAAGAGAAACATGTAGAGGTAAATTTAAAAAAAATAGAGTATTGACAGTGTTTGCAATATATATTTATGAGTGTTTAGTTTTTAATTTTAAGCATAAAGACAAATATGAAAAACAACAAATTAGTCATAGTTACGGCACTAGAGGTATTAATAATTATAATTTTCCTATTCATAGACTGAGTATGTATGAAAAAGGGCTTCTTTATTCAAGTATGAAATTTTTTAATACTCTTCCAAATAATATTAAAAATATAAAAATTTTGAAGTGTTTTAAGAGAAAAATATTTAATTACTTAATTGCGGTGGAACCGTACACAATTACGGAATACTTTAATTATAGAAGATCCCATTTATAAAAACCATTATTCTAAGAAACAGTATGTAAAATAATAGATTGTGTTAGGATATTTAAGAGTTTGTTTTTATTAAACTCTACAAATTTTTGTTAACGTTTTTCAACCCACTGCGTCTGTATGTATATATTGTACATTGTGGCTGTTTGAGAATAAAAGTATTATTATTATTATTTTTTTCCCTCTCCAAATGGGTTATCAACTTAGTGGGGTTGAGTTTACCAATCACTAAATTGTGGTGTTGATTCGACAGTTAACATCCGTGGATTCCACTTTGGTGTTTAGGCTGAGGTATGTTCTGGCAAGTTTAGTTTAGTTATTATTATTATTATTATTATTTTTTTTTTTTTTGGCGAGCTAAAAACCAGTCACCCTTCTCTGTGGCTCCGACCCTCACAGAGGGGAGCTGGTAGTACCGGTAGCCACTCCCCACGCCCGTGGGGTAAGTGACTACTGGGTCCGGGAACCGTGTGCCCTGAGCAGACGTAATGAACCGAGAACGACAGGTCCGGGTTCTATCTTTGTAAGAATTTTTTGTAAACCATTCCTTAAAAACATCCGCGTTCATGTTCTCATGGTAAACGCCAGTTTGTTTGGGCACGAAATATCCTCCACGAATCCTGAATCACTTCCTATGTGCGCTATTATTAAGCGCTTTCTTTTTCTGTTCGTCTATTTATGAGTTTAACGAACACTTTGTACATTTTTATCTTGCCAAAGTCGTGTATGTCCTTCACTCAACCACGTCTCGTCTAAATAATATTTTCTTCCCTGTTCACGAGTAGCTTTAATTGCTTTAATTTGCTTTCACAAATACAAAGTTAATATCATGTAAAATTTTTCTAAGCGTCGTTTGGCTCCTTCTGGGTATATCTTCATTTTCATTCAAGAACTGAAACATTTTCTTTAAAGTAGGGATTTTATTATCAAAGAAAAATTTATGAACTTAACGCCTAATTCCATTTTTGTGGAAATCGCTTAATATAATTTTTTTTCTTTCCGAATATCTCTTTAGGTTTCTGAACATCTTTTTCCTGCCTTAAAATTTTATAAAAGCTCGACTCACTCACGCCAGTATATCTCGAAATTATATTAATTAAACCTGATGATCCTGATATCATTACCATCGGATGATCTTACTTCAACGCATAAAATACGTTCAAAATAATTTTCTTCTCCTTGTAGCTGAGTGGAGAATTTTTGAGGCCAGCAAATTTTACCACTTCTTTCGAACAACCGGGAACCGATTCCATTTTCCACATATAAAAATTTTAAACAGCACGGATTAACAAAATAAAAAACTAAAACTCTATACAATACGTTCACATTTTTAAATAACGAAACGATACCGCACAATTAATTAAATATACACATATATTTATTTTCACTAAAGCACTAACAAAATAACATATATTGTCCTCTGGGCAATGTGTAGCATACTATGCATTTCACGCCAAAATAATATTTTTGCTACTTTTAAATTTAGATGTTCTGGTAGTTTCAAGCAAACGATGCAACATAATGATTTCAAGTAGTAAAAAACCGCTGCCCAAGGAATCACTACTTCCACATCCAGATTTTTTATCTAAGTCACTCACAACGAACAAATTCTGTATGTGGAAATAATTGTTTATGGAACATTAATAATATAATATTTGAAATCCTCTACCCCAAAAACCCATAAAATGATACCCCACATCGGTAGCGGGGTGGGGGTGGTGATAGGGGGTGGTAGTGGGGGTGGATGAAGTAAAAAAACATTTCGAGGTTCTTGTACACACCCTAAATCACAATTTTTTTCATCCCCTTTAATAATGAGGTGGGGGTGGTAATGGGGGTGGCTAATGCCAAAATTTTTTTTGATACCTCAGCTTCTCTTGTATATACTAAATACCAATTTTATGGACTCTTACCTGCTTGATTTACCTATTTTCCCCAAATTTACCCCAATTTACCCCCAACTCTTCGACGGAACAAGATGAAAATATAATCTAGTTCTAGATCTCGTTAAAGTACATATGTGTACCAAATTTCAAGTCAATGTCTCAAACGGTTCCAGAGTAATCGTGCGCACAAAAAAAGTTACAGACAGACAGACCGACACTGGATGTGGAAGTAATTATTATTTATGTGTGAAAGGCTAACAGTCTGCTATGCAATGGAGGACATAGCGCAGCAAGCTGCTAACATTGTTTGAAAGTAACTTGCAGTCTGCTATTTAGGTAAACACTTCGGCCCTAAAAGCCTACAGTTATATCCCAAGGAAAGCATAAAATAAATCCTGTAAAGGCCCCAGGGATATCCTAAAGATATACAAAAGTACATCCGTGGGATATCCCGAGGATACGGAAAGTAGTGCCACTTCTAGATCTCAAGGATATTCTCAGGATATTGCTATATCCTAGTTTTTATATCCCTAGGATGTCCGTAGAATAACCTTGTGCTGTCTGGGATTAAGGGATATTTATACAATACGCATAATTTATAAACAACGAAATAATGCCGCACAATTAATTAAAAACACACATATACTTACTACCACTAAAACACGGAAAGCACCAAATCAACTAAATAAGGTATTAAATATACCTTATATATAACTCTATCTACATAGAGAGAAATGCAAGGGTAAATGTCAAATTTAAGGAAACTTGGTCAACATTTCTCTTCGTATGTCGACAAGGCCGTTATATTTTAATTTAGTTAATGCATAATTAACATAATCTTTGATTTTTCGACATAAGAGATGTTATTCGTCAAATTAGTCATTTATATGCAAATTTAAGTAAGACAGCCAAAACAAATTATGGAATTTTATTTTATATTATTAACTAGCAAAATATAAACTAGTAAAAATAGTACCTATCCATCAAAACAAGAAAAAAAATTCCTATAAACAAGGGCCTTAAAATGATCTCTAAGGGGGCTACCACCTGTTAAATGCGAGCGTAAAAATTGAATTATTAATTAATATTCTTAAAACGGCTAGTTCTAGTAAGTATTTAAAAATAAATATCGTGTATTTCTGCTTATATTATTATTAAAAAATATTATTTTGGGTATTCAGCAGATAACTTTCAAAGAAACCATTCGTTTCTTTCATATACCATTGGTCCAAGTCTGACCATGCTACTATATCAACGAGAAGTTCCCTCTACGAAACGACTTACCATCTTCTTTCATACACTTACTATATCTAACATTCAATATGAAAAACAAAAAAATAACCATTCTTTCTATATACCGATGATTTAAGTATGATCATGCTAGTAGATTATCAGAAGCCTCCCTTACCATACATTCTTTCTAGTATATCTAGCCCAACTTAAAGGAGACTCCATTATAATCAAACATTTGTTATATTTCAAAGCCAAGAACTACTAAAAAGCACAAAGAAAAAAGGCATAAAATTTCACTCACCGAATGCATGTCTTCATAAATAAAATATTTCCTTCTACTTTCGTCTGATTAAATCCCTCTAAAAATTGCACAACATTTTTCATTCTCATCTTATCAGAAGAGATATATATTCAATTCGAAACACAATTACTATTAAAAAATAATAAGGAAATATTTTCATGCAAAAAACTGACGGGAAACCATTTATTTACTTGACAGATATAACAAAAAAATTAAAAAGAATCACTCTTTTAGAGTTCCATAGCTCGTCTAGTATTTAAAAATACATATCTTGTGTTTCTGCTTATAGCCCAATCGTTGAAGGTATTTTCCAAAAATTTGCAAAATTGAAAATTTTCTTGATTGATTGATTGATTTACCAATGTGCGGTAGGCATTGCTGCCACTCCCAGGGTTATACAGCTGGACCTGCTATGTCCACGCTGGGTTGGACTAAGGTCATGCTTGTTACCAGCAGCGAGAGCCACATGGCGCATGGTAAAGGAATATGGGATGGGAGGTGTAAGTATTTGTGAGATGCGTTACCGCATTGTGTCGTGAGGGAGCTTTAAGCTCCATTTTTTGTGTTTTTGGTTCTGGGTATCTGCCTCTTCTGAATCTTCGTGTGAAATATGTGTTGTGTCTTGATATGGATTGTTTATTACTGTTTTTGCTCCTCTTTTTGTGTTTCTGCTTCTTCGAATCTTCTTTTTCTGAGCCTTCTGATTCCTTCGATTTCCGATGCTGGGTTGGATTTGGGTCATGCTTGTTGTCAGCAGCGAGAGCCACATGTCGGCATGGTTTTTTTCATTTTTCCCCTCGCTTTTCTTTCCCAGTTTGTTCATGGTCCTCTCGATTGTTGTTTTCCACGTGTAACATGGTCTCCCTATTTTTAATTTGCTGCTGTTCAGTGTTAGCGGTTTCTTCAGTAGGTTTTCTGCTGTCCTTTTTGCTTTAACCTTCTTGATCCTTTTCCTTATCTCTCTGCTTACTAGGATATGGTCTATTTGTGTGATTGAGCTTCCATTATTCCAGGTGTCAATGCATGTTTAATTTTTGCTCCATGTATTTCGTATTGTTAAGTCAAACATGTGTGCTAGGTTTTTCAGCGCGTTTCCATTTTCGTTAGGCCATGTGTGGAGTATATGTGCATTGAAGTCTCCAGGTACACGATTTCACTGCACTATATATACGGAACAAATCTTTATGGCAAACAGGGAAAATTCGTGGGTAAGACCGCAGAGAAAAAGAGCAACCGTGGACACGTGTTTCGGACTCATTGGTCCTCATCAGCACGGTGTAGCTAAGTTGAAAGGATAGGCACAACTTAGGAAATGACACAAACGGTGACCACTGACAGGCAGCCAGTCGCACATTTGTGGCAAGAGTTAGAAGACCTTAGAAATCCTGAAAATCCAGGGTCTTCTAACTCTTGCCACAAATGTGCGACTACACTTTGAGTAGAATTTTTCACCTATCACATCAGCGTAATTTCGTCCTATTGTGTCGGCTTTTAATCGGGATTTAATGCAAATTACTGGAACCGATCTTAAAAGCGCCCGATGTCTTTGAGACCACTAGACGACAAAATTTAAAATTTTCTTTTTAATAAATTCGTGAAAGTGTGTAGAATGATATTCTGAAAAGTCTACATCTCGCTTGGATGTAGAATCTTGAAAAAAAAAGTGAACAATTTTTTTTCCACACATTTGTTCAAAATTTTGAAATTAAGTCAAGGTAGGAAAAATAAAAAATACAGATGGAAGACCACGTGTTTGTGAACAAAAAATGTCGTAACAAAATTTATTGCTAAAGTCACGGTATTCCCTGAAAAAAATAGTAAAGTAACGTTATTGCTTAAAGCGAGATCCATGCGTGCGCTCGCTTGAATACGCATGCATGATTGCGACACTGACTGAATTACATGGTGTCACAAAATCAGAATTTGTTCAGTCTCCATGAGTGTTGGTTTATTTAAAAGATGGAAATTATAGCTTTTTGATGCATTTTGTTTTAAACAACACAAGCAAAGAAGGCCTGTAGCTAGGGGGGGGGGCAGGACGGGCGACGCCCGTCCTGGAATAAGTTTCGCCCGACCTACGGTGATCGTAATGGGGGTCTTTTTAATATTTTGAAAGAGATTGGGTAAAAATTTTTTAATTTTTTCGGACTAAAAAGTTTTTTTTGGATTTCCCTTATTAAAAAATTCTTCGGACAAAATAAAATTTTGTTGGATTTCTACCCCCCGCTCATCAAAAAATTTTCCGGACTTTTTTACGGGCCCGTTCTGAAAAATTGTTTGCCCGCCCTGAAAGCACTTTCAAGCTACAGGCCTGAAGCAAAGGATGAATGAGAATCTTCATTGAGAACTGTTAAAACGTATGTACACTTCATGATTATTATGGTTTATTAAGTTGTAGTAACGTGAGTTAAAAAAAGTACATCTCATCATTTTAATTTCCCTGCTTGGTGATTTTTTTGATAAATACTTACAGTGTGTTTCAGATAACATTCCCACAGCCGATATTTCGGAAACTAAGAAATATATTTTTATTCTGTAAACGGTAATGGATTTCTATGATTAATTCCTTCTTCAAGAAGTACAATTTACTATATTATAACATTATCACCAGAGATGGCGCTGCAGTTTAAAAATATTTTTCGATCAAGGGAGGTTTAAAACATATGCCATTCGATTAAGAATTACATTTCTTATTCCAAAAAGTCAGATCTGCAGTAGTTTTTGAGTTATTTTAATTTTATTGTCTAATTTTAAAGTGTTATTTATTTTTTTTAATTGCTGTAACTTTTTTAATCTTAATATTCGGATGAAAGTTCTTAATATTTTTTTGCCTACTATAAGAGAATTATTTACTGGTGGGATTTTTATTTTTTAATAGCACTTCTGATCTTACCGGAAATTACTTTAAATTGAAAATTTAAATGGAAAAACAACAAACAAGGTAATTTTATTTTTGAACAGTACATCTTTACAACAATAATTAAAACAGATGCTCGAAATTACTTCCGTCTGCTTGAATACACATGTCAAAGCGATATTCTTAATAATGTATGTGTATTAATTTCACCAGCGCAAGCGTAGATTTTATTGTATAAATCTGCCATATTTTCTATTGGCTCTTGATATACTTTATTTTCAGATATCCCATCAAGAGAAAGTCCAGAGGAGTCAAGTCCGGAGATCGCGCGGGCCATCTAACCGGTCCTGAGGTGCCAATCCAGCGCCTTGGAAACGTGTCATTCAAATAATTTATAACAATATTAGAGTTGTGGGTTGGGGCGCCATCTTGCTGAAACCAAGTTTCAGCTCTGTTGTGGTAAAAGTCTTGGTAACTCATTTTCTAAAAATCTTAAATAACGCACAACGGTTAAATTTTCATGGTATAGAAACGGACCTATAATATAATTATTTAAAAAACCACGTCATACATTTATGCTGAACACAGTTTGGTTTCCTGGTCAAATCATCCATCTTGGGTTGATTTCCGACCAATATCTAGTTATGTTTTGTAATTGTGCCGTTACTGTGAAACTTACTTTCGTCACTCCACAGTACATTTTTAAGGAAATTGCAATTTTCTTCATAAAGAACAGAAAACTCAGCAAGGAAGGTTACGCGACGGTCATAGTTCGTAGGCAGCAAATTATGTAATAAGTTTGGTTTATACGAAAAGTACCTATTTTCTTTTAAGATCTTTGGCATGCCGATAGTGACACATTGGTGGAGGCTCTTATTTGTCGCAATGATGAGTGGGGATCATTGTTAACGGTTTGTAAAACTAAAACCGTAGTCTCCTGGGTTCTTGCTATTGGTATTCTTTCACGTTTCAACTTCTTAAAACTACCATATTGTAATAAGTTGTTACACAAATTGGAAAAAGTCTTGCGATCGGCTTGTGGTTTGTTTGGAAATTGTAATTGATACATACGTTTGGCTGCTTTTGCATTTTTATTGCATTTTCCATAAATTAATAATATATTAACTTTGTCAACATATTTTGGACAAGTTTTACTAACGTATTCTTAAAATGATACACACAAACGAATATTAAACTTCTGACGGTTAATAAATGAACAATTGCAAATTATTCAATTATTTTAATTTAAATTTCTCAATTTAAAGTAATTTCCGGTAAAATCGGAAGTGCTGTTAAAAAAATTTCCCACCAGTAAATAATTCTCTTATAGCAGGCAAAAAAATGACTAAGAACGTACTTCTGAAAATCAAGATTAAAAAAGTTACAGCAATTAAAAAATATATATAACACTCAACAATTAGACAGTAAAATTAAAATAACTCAAAAACTACTGCAGATCTGACTTTTGGAATAAGAACAATTTTGTTTAAAATTTAATTCTTAATCGAATGGTATATGTTTCAAACCTTCCTTGATCGAAAAATATTTTTAAACTGCAGCGCCATCTCTGGTGATAATATTATAATAGTAAATTGTACTTCCTGAAGAAGGCATAACCATAGAAATTTATTACCGGTTACAGAATAAAAGTATATTTCTTAGTTTCCGAAATATCGGCTGTGGGAATGTTAACTGAAACACACTGTATATTGGAGGCTATTACTTGCCGAGAACTTAATCAATTGGAAAAAATAAAATATCATTATTTCGGAGAAATGTATTGCTACATTTTTCTAGCCCCAGAGACATCTGTGGAAATTTCCCTTAAGTTCCATGTGTAAGTAATATATTACTAAGTTGGTTGGTTTGGCCATCATCTCAGTGATATGGTGCGCGGTGTCATAAACTAAAAAGTTACGGATTAGTTGAGAATATTCTGAAGCCCTCATCTTTGGATATATAAAGACATGGAGAAGCCGATAGTAGACAGTACAGCTCAGTTAGCAGAGTAGTACAGTTCAGAATGAGTTCAGTTCAGTAGACAGTACAGTTCGGATGGTCAGTTTAGTACAGTTCAGATTCAGATAGTTCAGTTAGTGAGAACAGACCAAGGAGTAAACAAAGTGATAAAGTGACGGAAATATTGAATTATAGTACTATAGTGTAATATTAGTAAAGTAATTATTTGTTGCAATTAGTACGTAAGTTAATAAATTAGTGTTTAGTGTTTAGTGTTACCCTGGTGTTATAATTTTGGGATTCACGATATAGGGTGTGTACAAAAGGGGTGTAAACGTAACAGTATTCGTTTCGAATGTTTAAACACAAATTCATTTACTTGTATACCTACATTTTTTCGAAAATATTATAAATTCCGTCAGGATTATGATATAGCGATTTTTATGATCTTATCGTTATAAACCTCTACAGTTTTTAATACCAATACATTAAATACTTTTCACTTTTCAAGAAAAATATTAAAAACGTGAAATTAAAAGGGGAAAACAGCTTTATTTTACTCGTTAGAACTGCTAAGAATTTTAGAGGTTCCATAATACGCATTTGACCAAGCGCTTGCTCGGGCAGAGTAACAAAGTAACTTCATTATTTTTTTCCATGAATACCGCGCGTGGCTTTATTGATAAATTTTGTTATAACATTTTTTTTTCAGAAACACGCGGCCTCCCACGTGTGTTTTTTATTCTTTCCTACCTACCCTATTCAAAATTTTGAAAACACGAATGAAAAACATTTTTTTTTTAAACTTTTTTTGATGTTCTGCATCCGAGAGGAATTTAAACTTTTCAGGATATTATTCTATTCACTGTCACGAACTCATTAAAAAAATTATTCATTTTGCAAATTTTTGGACCTTTCACTATAGAATTGCCTCTGTCGCCTGGGCTATTACATTATTGTTAAAAAATATTAAGCAGAAATACAATATATTTATTTTTAAATGCTAGACGAGCTATGGGGCTCCAAAAGAGTAATTCTTTTTTATTATTATTTTTTGTTATATCTGTCAACTAAATAAATGCTTTCTTGTTAATTTTTTACATGAAAATATTTTCTTGTTATATCTATGTATATTGTTAATATTGTTTTTTAAGGTGACCGGTTTCGTGAACGTAATTCGAGAATTTCTCCTGCATCCCTGAAAAAATTGAAAAAATTTTTTGATATTCTTTTAGAGACAGCTTTATAGAATGGTACTAGGCTATTTAAAACTAAAAAAAGAAAAAAAATTTTACTTCTCAGTAGTCTGGTACCATTCAATAATGTTGTCTCTAACGGCCTATCAAAAAATTTTTTGAATCGGTTCAGGGATGTAAGAGAAATTCTCGAACTACGAAATCATTTTCTTAGGCACGGCACCGGCACCCTTAATAGTTTCGAATTGAATATATATCTCTCCTATTTAATTCTAGAGATAATGATCAGACTTAGATCATCGGTATATAGAAATAAAGGTTATTTTCTTGTTCTTCATATTAATGTTAGAATATAGTAAGTGTATGAAAGAACTTGGCAAGTTGTTTCGTAGGGGCAGGTTCCCTGCATCAAATTGCGGACCTTGTAACTGCTGAGCTTGACGGGCCTCTCAAAATCTATGAAGCTTCTTTTTTCTCGAAAATGAAATGAGCGGGGGAAATCTGGAATTCCCGTCACAAGTCCGAGTCCCTGAACTCTGTACTGTCTGTACTCAAGAGACCTCCTCATACGGAGTGCCTGCGTAGGGGGAACTTCGTGTTGATATATTAACAAGGTCAGACTTAGACCAACGGTAGAAGTATTTTCCAACCTATTTTAATAATTCGGCATCTTTTGAACCTTTTAATCAAAATTATGAAATATTTGTAATTTTTATGTAAAGTCTTCTTATATACGCTAACTGCAATAATTTTCGAGAAAGTCACATTTAAAGTTAAAGGCACTAAATTTTATTAACATGTTAGCTAAATTTGCATATTACAATGACATTAAAACTGAAGTAAAATGAGGTGCGGCGCCGGCGAAGCACAATCTATCTATATTTATAAAAGAATGTCCTGACTGACTGCTGATCCATCAACGCACAGCTCCAACCGCTGGGTCTAGAAACTTCAAATTTTGCATTGGGTTCCTCGAATGACGTAGGCAACCACTAAGAAGGGATTTTTCGAAATTCGACCCCCAAGAGGGGCTTGAAATTTTAGGCTTTTTCGGAAACGGTTAGATCTAGATGAATGAAATTCGGCAGAAATATTTTTTGTTGAAATCTATTAAATGCGTGTAAGAATTTCGATTTTCACTTTTTGAAGGGGTGAAAACGGAGGTGGTAGATGGTTTAAAGCGCATCCATCTGTTGGAAATCGATAAGTCAGAAACGTGATTATTCGAACGACGGACTCTTCTGAGGAAATAAGAAAACACGTAGTCGACGGTTTTCAAAAAGACACCCCTCGAACGGGTGAAAGGGGAGGGGGAGGTTTTTGAGCTTTTCGGAAACAGTTAGACCTAAAAGCGTGAAATTTGACAGAAATACTCTTTATTAGAATCTATTAGACACGAGTAAGACGAAATTTCGATTTTAACTTTTTGAAGGGGTGAAAACGGGGGTGGTAGATGGTCTAAAGGGTACCCGTATCTCTAAAATCGCCAGTCAGAAACATGATATTCCAGTGATAGTCTCTTCTGCGGAAATAAGGAGACAAGTATTCGACAGTTTTCAAAAAGAGAGCCCCGAACCAAGAAGAAGGATGTTTTTAAGCATGAAATTTGACACATACCCGCCCATCTGTTCTATTGTTGATTGAAATAATTATTTTTTCTTTTAACTCGCTTTAACACCAAAATAGAATAATGAGTTGTTGTCAAATTGCGATGCGCAGTGGGTTTCCTCGAGTACAATGGATGCGCAGTGGGTTTCATCGGGTGCAATGGATGCGCAGTGGGTTTCCTTGAATGCAATGGATTTGTAGTGGGTCTTCCCGAGTACTATGGATGCGCAGTAGGTTTCCTCGAGTACAATGGATGCGCAGTTGGTTTCCCCGAGTACAATAGATGCGCAGTGGGTTTCCCCGAGTACTATAGATGCGCAGTAGGTTTCCTCGAATACAATGGATGCATAGTGGGTTTTCCCGGGAACCATAGATGCGCAGTGGGTTTCCTTGAATGCACTTCCTGAGTACTATAGGAGTACTCAGTCAGTATGTTGTACTTATTTATAAGCATAAGTTAGTATGTCAATGTTCTTAATTGCACGCGGACGAAGTCTTCCACGCGAACGAAGTCGCAGGCATCAGCTAGTCGTGTATAAACCACATGATTCGTCGCTGTTGAATTGGTAAAGGTAAAGGGGTGGAAGGGGTGGAAGGTCGTTTCTCAAAATTGATGTATTGGTCACTGTTTAACCTAAAATATTTTGTTTAATAAATACATTTAGAACCGCACTAATAAAAGAAATCTTTTATCTATTTGGCAAAATTAATGGCCCAATCAATTTTCTCCTAGAATTCTTGCCCATACATTTGTGAAATACACTTGTTGTTTGTTTCCTTTTCACAACCAGACGTGGTTGTTATGGAAATTTATTACTCCGTTTCTTGTAAGTAAAATTAAAAAACGTCAATTCCATTTTTTGGAAGTTCATCATATGCAAGGTCTAAATATATTACAAAAAATTATGTATTTTAAAAAACATTTTTTTATTATACCTTTAGAGCGTTAAAACGAGAAATTGAAGATCTTTCAATTTTTAAAAAATATCAACATTGAAAATATCAACTTTACGAACAAAAGTTACCGAACATTTCTTGTTGGAAATTGATCAAAAAATATTTAAAAACATTGTTTCATTGAAAAAAATGTAATATTACCCTTTGTTATAAACAAAATTGTTCTAAACAATATCAGACCGGGTTACCGTCTGGTAACATGGATGTTCATAATCAGTAGTGCCTCTAGAACTGATTCCAACAAAGGAACTGCGTCCGAAATGTATTCGAAACTCATACGCCCATACTGCCTGCTCTATAACTAGACCTCCCAATTTTATAGACCGTTAGCAACTTCCTAAAAAAATAAAAATCGGCAAAGGGAAAAAATGAAAATCGGTGTTTTATTTCTACATAAAAACTATACAACGTGATCTACCATGACATGCGGAAAATTTAACAATAGGTTGTCCCCACCGAAAGGAGTTAAAAAAATGGAAAATTAAAAAAAAATGGCCTTATTTTTTGTAGAAATGCGCTGCCAATGACTTTAACTAATCTGACGTAACGTGGTACAACCATATCACTTTATCAGACTTGGGATTGACACTATTGACAACAAAGCTGGAGAGGGTAGAAGTGACTTTTTGGTTTTAATCAAATCACACTACAAAAATAGCGAAATAAATAGAAAAGACATTGACCCTATTCTAGTGAACTCTGAAACAAGTAGATATAAGAGATATTTAGTTAAACCCGCCAATAACACGCCAGTGTCCTGATTGTTCGACCGAAAGCAAAAAACGCGGCATTTTGATCGCATTCGCCGGCTTCATTTTTTATGCCAATTAAGGAAATGTAAACAACTCCAATATGTTATTTTACAAGTAAGTTCGTCGCTCTATTACTGACCTAGTCAATAACAGTATTGTATCTTCACAAATTTAATATACTAAATTACCTCAGAACACTCTAAAATTTTGCAGGGGCTTTCCCACACTGAAGACTAGTACACCATTTTATTTTCCGCGTATCATGGTAAATCACATTGTATACTTTGGAAAAAACTTTGTTAGTTTAGATGAATTATAGTTTTACAGATTTTAAATATCTATGAACTTACATTTAAAAACATAAGGTGTAGATGCTCCAAACTGATTAATTTTGCAGCACAACGGCATGTGTAAAATAAAAAATATATTATAATTTAAGCTATCAAACGTTGTCGTATAATTTTTTCCACCTTTTTAGTTTCAATTCGACAGCTTTATCTTGAAGGGTGTCTTAGTAACTCTACAACTCTTTCATCCACGCATTTATCTACAAGAGATTATTCTTGGGTCACCTACTCTACTTTTCTTAAATAGAATCCAATAAGAAATCCAAAAATTAAAACAAAACAAATTAAAATAATCTCCAACAGAATTCTTTAACATGAACTTAATTTTGTAGTTTATTACATATCGACAATATTTTTGCTAATAACTTTTTTCTTATTTCTGTAGTTTAATTAAACTACAGAACACTATTTTACTTATAGCCTAGCTGAACGATCCTTAACAAAAAATGTTTGGAATCAAGAAGTACAAATTCCGCCCTCATTTTGATAGTTACACGAATTGTCTCCACTAAGTTTATTTCTTCTAGTAGTAATATATGTATTAAATGGATATTATCCAGTATTCAGTGGCGTACCCAGCTTTTTGGGATGAGGGGCAGTCTGTTTAAAAGGCGGTATTAAAAAGTTGCAAATGAAAATGAAATTTGATGAGCGTGATGATTTTTTTTTTGATGGACGAGAGCGCAAAATAAAAAAAATTATAAGCCGGGGAGGGGCGTCTTCTAAAATTAAAAATTTGCACATTCACTGACCTTTTATAAAAAAACCGCTGCCCAAGGAATCACTACTTCCACATCCAGATTTTCGATCCAACTCACAACGAAAAAATTTTGTATGTGGAAATAGTTGCTTATGGAACTTTAATAATATAATATTTCAAATCCTCTACCCCAAAAACCTATAAAAAGATACCCCACATCGATTGTGGGGGGGGGGGAGATAAGGGGGTGGTATTAGGTGTGGATGAAGAAAAAAAATACTTTGAGGTTTCTGGTTCTTGTACACACACTAAATGACAACTTTTTTCATCCCCTTTAATATTGGGGTGGGGGTGGTAATGGGGGTGGCTAATGCCAACAATTTTTTTGAGACCTTAGCTTTTCTTGTATATACTAAATACCAATTTTCTGGACTCTTACCTGCTTGAGTTAGCTTTTTACCCCAAATTAACCCCAATTTACCCCCCAACCCTTTGACGGAACAAGATGAAAATATAATCTAGTTCCAGATCTCGTTAAAGTACATATGTGTACCAAATTTCGAGTAAACGTGCGCACAAAAAAGTTACAAACAGACGGACAGACAGAAATTTTTTTTCGTTCAAACTTAAAATCTCGACGTTTCATGACATTCTAAGCCTATTTGAACAATAAAAATTTTTAATTTTTTTTTTGTCCTTACTATACCTACTTCCATTGGATGTGGAAGTAATTACTAAAATTCCCTGATTATTCAATACATTGTCCAAATTCCCTCACAATTTTAGGCAACGGTAGCTATGAACCCTATAGCAGGGGCGCCACACTATGACAGTGCCCTCCTGCCTCCCCCCCCCAGTTGCGCCACTGCCAGTATTTACATTGTCGCTTTTTTCTTCTACACTTCCAATATATACTGACTCAATAATATCAATTTTACAATTAAATAACTCATCAACTTTTTATAGCTATAACAATCACCTGACGCAGTCGATATAATTGGTACAATATTCATCGTTAGATATCCATCACTTGTCTGTTAATTGGGTCTGCTAACTAGGTACAGTTTCGTGAGGCAAAGTGGCCTCCCCGTGGGAATAATTTACCCCCACACATAGATAGGTGGAATAAAAGACCCTCGACAATATGTATGACATGCAAAGTTAGCTAAATTGTTCAAAGAAAGTTAGTTGACTCTATCTCTAATCCTCTTAATTCAAATAGAACATTTATGGTTAAGGTGGGCGGTTTCGTGAACGTAATTCGAGAATTTCGCCTGCAACTCTGAACCGATTGAAAAATTTTTTTGATATTCTTTTATAGGCAGCTTTACAGAATGGTAGAACTAAAAAAATAAAAAAAATTTTTACTTGTGCGAAAATCAAAAAAAATTTTTTTTTGACTTTTCAATAGTCTGGTACCATTCTATAACGTTGTCTCTAAAGGCCTATCAAAAAAAATTTTGAATCGGTTTAGGGATGTAAGAGAAATTCTTGAACTACGAAATCATTTTCTTAAGCACGGCACCGGTACTCTTAAAGAGCACTATATACTTCCACATCCAGTGGAAGTATAGCAATGCAAAAACAATTTTTGAAAATTTTTATTGTTCAAATATGCTTAGAATGTCATGAAACGTCGAGATTTTAAATTTGAGCAAAAAGAATTTCTGTCTGTCGTTCTGTCGGTCTGTCTGTAACTTTTTTGTGCGCACGTTTACTCTGGAACCGTTTAAGATATTGACTTGAAATTTGGTACACGTATGCATTTTAACAAGATCTAGATTATATTTTGATCTTATTTCGTTGAAGGGTTGGGGATAAATTGAGGTAAATAGGTAAATCAAGCAATAAGAATCCGTAAAATTGGTATTTAGTATATATAAAAGAAGTTAAGGTCTCAAAAATTTTTTTAGCATTAGTCACCCCCATTACTACCCGCACCCCATTATTAAAGGGGGTGAAAAAAATGAAATTATAATTTAGCGTGTATACAAGAACCTAAGGCCTCATTTTTTAAATTTCATCCACCCCCACTACCGAGATGGCATATCGTTTTACAGGTTATTGGGGTAGACGATTTCAAATATTATGTTATTAAATAGGCTATTGTCTATGTACAAAAAAAGAGGGTTGAAAGGAACTAAAACGTTAAAGGGTTTTTATTGTTTATTATGTTCAATTGACCCCAAGATATGAAAAAACCGCGGAGTGGTGCGTTTTTGAGATCGAAGTAAAAAGGTCCACTTTTCATATTTTTTTTTGCTCGAAAACTATGAATTTTTTCTATGAACACGTCAATAGAAAAGTGTTTAGAGAATTAAATTTCTAATCGAAATGGCACCTTCAGAAGTCAAAATTTTTTTTTTTTTACAAAAATACGTCCAAAAAACAAAACAGAAAAAACGAAAAAATGCAATTTTTTATTTTTTTTTAAATTTTAGTCTGTAACTATTTTTCGGGTACATTTAGGCATAGACATTGCTGCATAACAAAAAAAGCTGGCGTTTTACCCGTTAAAATGAGATTTTGTAAACAGTTTTACGATTAATAATGACCGAGATATAGCGTTTCAAAGTTTGCAACTTTTAACTTTTTTTGCTAATTTTTACTATTTTTTTTTTTTCAAATTTTGTCCTGTAACTTTTTTCTGAGTGAATTTAGGTGTAGACATTATTATATTAAAGTGAAAGCTGACTTTACGCCCGTTGAAATGGTGGTTGGTAAAAGTCTCTACGACAAATAGAAACCTATAAGTATACAACGGTTAATTAAAAAATTTGAAGAAAATAATATTGAGACTGGGCAAGCTGAAGAGGATGCAGACGTACTAATTGTAAATACTGCAAAAGATAAGGCATCCCAATCAGAAAATGTTGTTATAGTTGGTCAAGATGTCGATCTTCTTATTATCCTATCATTATTACCAGAAGAAAATGAAAATATATATATTTTTAAACCTAGTATAGGAAATGTAACTGCCAAATTATATAAAAATAATAGTTTCAAATTTAATCATCTACAAAAATACCTTGGCTTCGTCCATGCATTCAGTGGCTGTGATACAACCTCTTCCTTTTTTGGTATTGGTAAAAAGAAATTCTTGAATTTCATTAATAAGAATATTTTGCTTTTGGAAAAGTATTTAAATGAATTTTTGTGTGAAAAGGCAAGTCCAGCAGCTTCTGAATGTATTGTAACATTACTATTCGGTATGAAAATTGATGGCCAAAGCACCTGTCGCTATAAGTTATTTCAGAAGTACTCAACAGGTGCGAAATTCTCATTGTCCCGATTGCCTCCAACAACTGATGCTGCTAAACATCATGGTTTAAGAACTTACTTGCAAATGCAACATTGGAAAGGAAATATTGTAAATCCTCTCATCTGGGGTTGGAAAAGTTCAGAAAATAGACTAGTACCAATTTTGACAAATAAACCTCCCGACCACAAGCTTTGCTGAAAAAAATAGCCTGTAAATGCACCAAAGGATGCAGAGGAAACTGTGGTTGCAGGAAATTGGGAATGAATTGCTCCATTTTTTGCAAAGAATGTATGGGAATGAACTGTGAAAACGCTGATGTACCTCAAATAACGGAAGACGATGTTTACATAGATGCCGATGAAGAAATCGACTTTGATTTTGAAAATATGTTAAATCCAGCATTTGAATAATTTCATAATGTAAGTTATTAATCTAAGTAACACTCTTCGAAACGCTGTATCTAGGTTTCTATTTGTCGTAGAGACTTTTACCAGCCACCATTTCAACGGGCGTGAAGTCAGCTTTCACTTTAATATAATAATGTCTACACCTAAATTCACTCAGAAAGTTACAGGACGAAATTTGAAAAAAAAATAGTAAAAATTAGCAAAAAAAGTTAAAAGTTGCAAACTTTGAAACACTATATTTCGGTCACTATTAATCGTAAAACTGTTTATAAAATCTCATTTTAACGGGTAAAACGCCAGCTTTTTTTGTTATGCAGCAATATCTATGCCTAAATGTACCCGAAAAATAGTTACAGGCTAAAATAAAAAAAATAATAAAAAATTGCATTTTTTCGTTTTTTTGTGTTTTGTTTTTTGGACGTATTTTTGTAAAAAAAAATTTTTTTGACTTCTGAAGATGCCGTTTCGATTGGAAATTTAAATCTCTACAAACTTTTCTATTGACGTGTTTGTAGAAAAAATTCATAGTTTTCGTGCAAAAAAAATATGAAAAGTGGACCTTTTTACTTCGATCTCAAAAACGCACCACTTTAAATGGTAGCACTCCGCGTTTTTTTCATATCTTGGGGTCAATTGAACATAAGAAACAATAAAAACCCTTTAACGTTTTAGTTCCTTTCTACAGTACATGAACAATAGACTAAAAGTTCCATAAACAATAATTTCCACATAGTGAAGTGCAAATATAGTATCAAAATTTTTTTCGTTGTGAGAGACTTAGATGGAAAATCTAGATGTGAAATTTTAAGATTTATAAACACCCTACAGGTGTCGAACATCAGCATGTCTCCCTTTCAAGATTATTTTAGCAGGTTGCCAAATTGACACCAATTTTTCAAGGATAGATGAGGAGATAGCGTCAGAGATGCGTCATCGCATATGTGCCAGGCTTCTACGATTTCAAAATAGAATACCATGCAACCTGTACGGTATTTATAGATATCTATTATTTTCTTGATTCTATAATAAGTGGGTTATCTCGAGTAGTATGGATGCGCAGTGGCTTTCCTCGAGTACCATTGAGCTCCCTTCGAGTTGTACGGAGGCGCAGTAGGTTTCTTCGAGTATTTTAAATGCGCAGTAGGTTACCTCAAGTAGTATGGATGCGCAGTGGCTTTCCTCAAGTACCATCGATTCGCAGTAGGTTACCTCGATTAGTATGGAAGCGCAGTGGATGTCCTCGAGTATTTTGGGTACGAAGTGGCTTTTCTCGAGTATTATAGATGCGCAGTAGGTTACTTCAAGTATTATGGATGCACAGTGGGTTTCCTCGAGTATTTAGGGTGGGCAGTGGCTTTTCTCGAGTATTATTAGTAAGTTACCTCAAATAGTATGGATGCGCAGTGGGTTTCCTCGAGTAAAATGAATGCGCAGTTACTAGGTTACCTAAAAAGCATAAAGTCATAACAAAAAAATAAGATTTGCACTTTGTTATTGCACTTTGATAGCTAGCTGACAGCCTGTTTACAGCTGCCAATTGTTGAATTATTGTATTCACATCATGTATGAACTGAGTTACCTAAAAAGCATAAAGTCATAACAAAAAAATAAGATTTACACTTTGTTATTGCACTTTGACAGCTAGCTGACAGCCTGTTGACAGCTGCCAATTGTCGAATTATTGTATTCACATCATACATGAACTGAGTTACCTAAACAGCATAAACTCATAACATAAAAATAAGATTTGCACTTTGTTAAGGCACTTTGACAGCTAATTGACAGCTGTCAAGTGTCAATTTGGACAATTTGACATCGGATTTGAATTCAGCAACCTCAAAAACATAAACCTAGACATTAAAATCGAAAAAATAACTTATTTAAAAATCTATAAAGACTGCACGAATAAATAAATCTGTGGTGGAGCTTTGGAGCTTTCAAGCTCCGTAGCAGCCAAAGTATTGATTTTCGAGCTTTGTGCTCATTGAGACTTTTGCTTGGGATGACGAAACCTAAAACATATCCAAAATTCAGACGATTTGAACGAAACCTAATTTCCATAAGATTATTGCGGGGTCCTTTCAAATGTTATAAGATTGTATGTTCTGTTTACAAACATGTAATATATACAGGGTCGCTCATTAGTTCGAAATTTAAAACTAATAACCGCAAAACACATTGTACCAATTATTATTATAAGCAGGTAACATAAGGGACAAGGATCGTCAACGCGGGCAATGTAAAAATGCTGTTACTCATTTCACCCTTAATGGTTTCGCACCTGTTTCCATTCCCAACACCACCTGACTACCGCTTATATCGATACCTAATAAATTAAATTGAATAGACTAAGTAAATAAAATGTTTATTTATAGTCCCGTTCCATTTTTTTTAGAATTTGTGTTATATAGGGTGTTTATTACTGATTATACAAGGCGTCTCAAAAGTAAAGCGCAACCTTCTGGGGATCGATTCAACAAGCCAAAATTAATAAAAATTGTATGAGATGATAATAATAATAATAATAATAATAATCTTTATTGTCCAGTAAGCCATGTACATGGATTGGAGTCGTCAAAGGTATAATACATTAATTAGTATAAAACATTAGTTGTGGTATAGTATAAAGTTACAATTAATAAATAGTGTAAAACAAGTAGAATTACAGACACAAAATATAGTATTACAATAAAACAATACAAATGGTGCTAAGTTAAGGTTCTCTATTTAAGTACTCTTGTATACTATAGAAGCAATTTTGCTGCAGGAAGCTCTTTAATTTCGACTTAAAGCTACTGAAGTTATCGATATCTATAATTTGCTTGGGAAGTTTGTTATATAAAGTGATACCGGCGTAAGTCGGTGAGCTTTCCAGAAGTGTGGTATTATGAAGGCTGTTTCGGAGTAGATGTCCATGTCTAGTGGGATAAGTGTGATATTCTGAAGTTGCTGGGATATTAGCTATGTTTAGTTTTATGGATAAAATTGTCTTAAAGATATAAATACAGGGTACCGACATTAATTTATGCTTGATAAAATATGGACGGCAGGATTCCCTACGTGCCACATGGAACATTAGCCTTATGATCCTTTTTTGCAAGATTAATACACGATTTGCATTGGGAGCTTTTCCCCATAATACTATGTTATAGGAAATATGTGGGTAACAAAGGCTGTAGTAAGTATTGATGACTGTTTGCTCATCAAAACAATCTTTTAAATTTAAGATGGCAAAATAAGACGATCTGAGTTTGCCACATAGGTTGTCAATGCAGGTAGTTCAAGACAGGTTTGAATCAATTGTTGTTGTGCCCAAGTACTTAACGCTGTCAGAGAGGGGAATGGTAATATTACCAGTAGTGATGTTAATAGCAGTTAGGGGGCGCCTATTATGAAAGTTGATACCTACAGTTTTTTGGGTGTTTAATAAAAGCTTTTTACATTGGCACCACATAATAAAATCGTTCATGACTGTGTTGAGTTGGTGCTGCAGGTGAGTAGGGTTCGAGATGAGATATGTTCTTATAGTTGGAAAATGTAAATGTTTAAAATGTTACAAAATATAGTTCAAGAGTGGCTTAGTCAATTTTAATTTCTTAAGACTTTTCCATACATACAATTTGATTTTTTCACAGTATAACACTATTGAGCTAAACGACTAATATATCGTCTCAAAAATGCCTTAACAATGTTCTAATAATTAATAGTGGAGTTACTAACAATCATTTACTTGGGATAATAACTTGAAATTTGACACAGAGGTAAAGTTTTTCTCGGCGAACAAAATGTGATATAGTGCCACGCGGAAATTTTTTTTTTTCGGCGGCCATCTTGAAAAAAATAATTCTGCTGACAGTTTTTTGGAACTATTTTGAAAACCGTGTACTTATGACAAAAAAACTCCTAAGTAAAATTGAGGAACGAGAGCTCCTTTAAGTAGGAATAAGTCTTTCAGCTGGTATCTATTAAAATCGAAACTTCAGCGTTTTGTGGCAATACACAGTTATTGCACTTAACGCGGCCAGGCTTGTAATTCGTAATTCAGCGCTCGGCGGGGCATTAGTCCGGAGAATAGCTGTTGGTTGCAGTCTGGTTTTTATTCCTTATATATTTAAGGAAACGTATAGAGGAGTTCGACAAAAATATTTCACTAGTAAATATTCTGCCCTCTAAAAGCATACCTACTAACTATGCCCATGTCAGAGCTACTGCTGTTTCGATTGTAATGGACATTAGCCGCTAGATGGAGCCTGCCATTTTTGCTGCATGTCGTGGTTTTATAAATCTCGTCATGTACCAAGAGTGAACAAATGCCTCGTTCCAGCCATCTCAAACCTACCTTGCACTGACGAGAGCCAATAGCTCGAAACTGCAGTCTGCAAGTGGTATGGGGTGGCTGGCACGAGAGCTCCTTTAAGTAGGAATAAGTCTTTCGGCTTGTATCTATTAAAATCGAAACTTCAGCGTTTTGTGACAATACACAGTTATTGCACTTAACGCGGCCAGGCTTGTAATTCGTAATTCCGCGCTCGGCGGGGCATTAGTCCGGAGAATAGCTGTTGGTTGCAGTCTGGTTTTTATTCCTTATATATTTAAGGAAACGTATAGAGGAGTTCGACAAAAATATTTCACTAGTAAATATTCTGCCCTCTAAAAGCATACCTACTAACATAAAATTCATTAAAAAGTAACATTTATACTTTCTTATCACAGACCAAACGATTTTCCTACAATTAGGCCAAATGATCAGCGGTACAATTGTCAACCATTATTTCATATGATGTCGCGCAGATCGTTTAGTACATTACCAACAGTATTATTGTTATGAGTAATATCATACATAAGAATAATAAATACGTTAGTAACAATAATAATAATAATCATCATCATCAAAGAAGGGAGCGTAGTCGACAAATGCAGGAGATGTGGAGTAAATAACGAGACCATCGAACACATCATAGGAGGATGCAATTCACCTGCTGCAGCTGACTACACTGAAAGACATAACAATGTAGCAAAAATTGTCCATCAGCAGTTAGCCATGAAATTTAAACTAGTAGAAAACTATATACCTTACTATAAATATGAACCCATAGAAGTCCTTGATAACAAAGAATATAAAATATACTGGGACCGTGAAATAAGAACAGACATAAAAATAAGTGCTAACAGACCAGATATAGTAGTACACAATAAGCTAAAGAATGAGGTCGATATTATTGACGTTGCGATTCCACTAAGCCACAATCTCCAAACTACATATGCCACAAAAGTAAACAAATATGTGGAACTAGCAGCTGAAATAAAACAGATGTGGAAAGCGAAATCTGTAAAAATTTACCCACTCACTATATGAACGACAGCAATTGTTCCAAAAACATTAACTTCCAACTTGAACAAACTGAACATCCAACACGTACTCCCAACAATTAGCAAGTCAGTAGTCTTGGACACCTGTCATATTGTCAGACTCTTTCTAAGTGCTGATTAGGTGAACTTGGTTGAAACTCGTTCACCTAATTACCTAGACCATCTAAAAATATGAGAAAATAGAGAAAAAAAAAATAATAATAAAGGGGACATCGGCTTCCGAGCCAGAATATGAAAAGTTCACTATGGAACAAAGGTAATGGCGTGAACGAGATTGCCCGCAACGCTGCAGACGATGTCGCGCCCGGCAGGGGAGTAGACGAGGTAGCCCCGGTCGTCATCCAGCGAAACCCTCGTAGACCCGGAAGGGGGAATGACGGGGTACCCCCAACCGTTAACGAGCGAAACCCCCGTCGAACTACAATGGAGGAAATACCGAGTCCGTCTCAACCAACAATAGGAAGACGGCCATTAAGGAACAGATGGACCATCGATCAGTATAGGGAATTAATTTGGTGCTACTATGCAACCATCGCTAAAAGAGAAGACGGCATTGTGAAAGGGACCTTCGCAGTCTGGCGAGAAAGAAACCCTGATATCTTCCCCAACATGAACCCCAACACATTAGCAAATCAGAGAAGATACATAGAACGGCAGGAAAAGATAGCAGCGAACGAACTCAATCGTATTAAGGAAGATGCCCAAAGAACAGCTGCTAGGACACAGCAAGAAGACCAAGAAGAGGATACCCCAGTGCCAGAAAACGAAGAAGAATTGAATGTCACCCCCGAAGGAACAGAGTCTCTGGAACCAAGGAATCAACAAGTGCCAGTAATGGCAGAATTTCATTTCATTTCATTTATTTCATTTTTTTTTTCAAATATATACAAAATTATAACAGTAAATTTTTAATTGGAGCACCTAAATTTAAAAAAATTTGTGTTGTGCTCCACTAACACTTGTTGTTAATAAATAACTAATTCAAGTGAGAATGCGATTCATTATAGTGAAATAAAATATATAAACAGTTTAGGATAAACTAATAATAATGCTTTAGTCCACAATATTTATACTATGTATCTACCTAATCTTAAAAATAAAGTTTTTGACATACAAAAATGCATATATTATACATACATGCATACACTCATCCACATTATTTAACTTCTATTATTCACTAGATGTTGCTGAAATAAGTTGTATAACGCTTACTATTATTATTATTATTATTTTTTTATTGTTAAAAGTAGTTTAAGAATTTAGTTTTGTTTTCTATGACATATTTTTTTACCTTATATTTAAAATTTTTGATACTTTGTATTGCCCTTATATTGTTAGGTATTGCATTGTATAGTTTCGTTCCTAAATATGATATGAATTTCTGACATAATGACTTTGTGAAAAATGGTTGTTCTATATTTTTATTCGTCATTGCTCGGGTGTATTTGCCATGTTGTAACTGTCGTCCTGAAAATTTAGTATGAACAAAAATTATTGATTGAATAATATACAACAATCTAGTATTCAGTAATTCGGTTTAATCATATAACAGTTGCGTTGAATATAATTTAGGTTTTTTTAGAATTACTTTAATTATGTAATTTTGTGTCACCTGTAACATATTGAGAGCATTATTACTTAGTCCTCCCCAGATTGTAATAGCGTACCTTATTATGGGCTCTGCCAAGGCCCTATATATACAAACATTAGCTGTTTTCTATGCAATATATTTCTAAGCTGATAAAATATGGGTAAAAGAGTTCTTAATTTTTTGGAAATAAATTCTATGTGGCTCTTCCATCTCAAATATTGGTCAACTGTAACTCCTAAGTATTTTATTTCGTCAACTGACTTAATTTTTATTTCGCATTTACAATTTTGGTACTCTTTCTGTATACAGTTATGTTTGTGTAAAGTGAGTTGTTTTATATGGTTTTCATTAATACTTGAAATGGAAAAGCCGATGAATTTAGTTTTATGATAGTTGAGAGTTAAAAGATTTTTTTCTAGCCACATTTTCACTGTACTCAGATCAACTGATGCTTTTCGTATTGTGTTGTTCCAATCATTTCCGTAAAAAAGCAGTACTGTATCATCAGCATATGATATTATTTTAAATTCAATTTTACATTGAAGTAAACTATTTATATAAATTATAAATAATATTGGTCCAAGCACGGTTCCTTGTGGAATTCCAGTTGTTGTTATTAGTGGGTCACTCAATTTACCATTAATTTTCACATACTGTTGTCTTTATTTTTAAATAATTTATTATTATGGTTAAAGCAATCCCGATTTTTTCCAGCTTATCTATTAATATATTGTGCGAATCTGTGACAAAGGCCTTGGCGAGATCTAAGAACACGGCGACACATTTGTTACTATCGTTTAAGTTATTGTTAATATAGTTTATGACTTCATAAATAGCTGTTTCAGTATTTTTGTTATTTCTAAAACCAAATTGATTTTCTGACAATATTTTAAATTGCTCAAGATATGCTACTATTCTACTCTTCATTGCTTTCTCGAAAATCTTAGCTATGTTGTTAATTAATGTTATAGGTCTATAATTACAAACATTTGTTGAGTCACCAGATTTGTAAATAAGAGTGATTACAGATTCTGTAAAACGTTTTGGTATAATTCCGGTTGAAAAAATTGTATTAATTATATGTTTTAAAGGTAGTAATATATATAAATGATTTATTTTGATCATCTCGCTAGATATTTCATCAAGTCCTGGGCTGCATTTATTTTTTAATGACATTATAAGACTTATCAGTTCCTTATTATCCAACGGTTTTAGAAATATTGAGTGAACAATTTCCGTTTGAGTGTCTTCAAGGGTATTATGTCATTGTTTATTTCATTTGCCATTTTTTGCCCTATGGAGTTGAAATATGAATTAAATATATTAGTTTTTTCCACGTCGTCCCTAATTATTGTGTTATTTTCGTATTTTATATTTATTACGTTTGTTTGTTTGCAATTTAGGTTAGTGGCTTCTTTGATGGTGTCCCAAATTTTTTTATTGTCTTTTCCTGCTTCTTCTAACTTTTCTTTGTAATATCCATTTTTTGCGTTTTGAATTATTTTATTTAATTTATTTCGGTATTTTTTATATTTTTCATTTATAGTCACGTTATTATTGTTTAAAAGTTTCTTTTTTAACTTATCCCTTTCTTTTGTAGAATTAATTATGCCTTGAGTTATCCACGGTTTCAATTTTTTTGTTTTATTTTGGAATTGGAACTACAAATCAGGAATAAGATAGAGGAGGTTAAAGCTATGGACATTAGAGACCGCAAGAGGCTTAAGAAGATAAGACCTAACGGAAGCACCAGAAATCAAATTAGGGAAGCTAATATAGTCCTCTCCAAAATAACCCGTCACCATGAAAATATATCCATCACCGACATCAACTGCAGCGGTAATTGCAGGAGAAACAGAAGAACCGACAAACCCACAAAAATCTCAGGGAGAACCTTATTGGAAGAAGAGAATTCAAGACACCATAGAATCTTACCGGAAAGAAATCGCGATTCTCGAGGAATATAAAAAGGGAGTACCCACGCATCAAGTACTTAAAAAAGCCGAAAGCATACTAAAGAAATACAGATCCAGTGAAGTAAACTTGGTAGAGCAGAACCTGAAGATGAAACTGCAGGCAAAAGCGCAGAGATTAAGGAGATATACCAAAAGAAGTAACCACTACCAACACAACAAACTCTTTGAAGAGGACGCCAAGAAATTCTATCGTCAGATGAATGGCCAACAGACCGAAGTAGAGACACCGCCTTCACAGCAACACATCGAGGACTTTTGGCGTGGAATTTTGGAGGATGAAGTGACACACAATGAGAATGCTCCGTGGATCGAGCAAGAGCGTAGACAGCACCGAAGGAGTGAACCCGATGCGTGGTCAGACCTCAGAGTGGACGAAGTTGTGGAGATAATTCAACAGACGCACAACTGGAAAGCCCCTAGACCAGACAGAGTACAAAACTTCTGGCTAAAACAACTTAGCGCCCTACATGAAAGCTTAACAACGGCTGTCAATAAAATCATAAGACACCCAGATGAAGCCCCTGAATGGTTAATTGAAGGAAGCACTTTCCTCCTCTATAAAGGCAATGACGCAAAGGATCCTAAGAACTACCGACCAATAACCTGTCTGCCAACAATATACAAAGTCATCACTGCTGCACTAGCAAATAAAATCTACAGCCTGCTAAAGTACGAGATACTCCCAGAGGAACAAAAAGGTTGTAGAAAAGCGTCCAGAGGCTGTAAGGATCAGCTGCTAGTGAGTAAGACCATCACATCGATCGCAAAGAAGCGGCACAGAAACCTCTGCATGGCATGGGTAGATTACAAAAAAGCGTTTGATAGTGTTCCCCACACATGGATTGTTGAATCCCTGAAAAGTTATCGTATATGCCCAACAATAACAGACTTCGTGGAAACCACGATGAAGGGATGGAAAATGGAAATGTCGCTCTACCACTCAAAAGGTCACATAAGAACAGGGAACATGCAAATCAAAAGAGGAATTTTCCAGGGAGACTCGCTTTCACCTTTACTATTTTGCCTAGCGCTCGCCCCCCTCTCAAACCAACTAAACAAAACGAGACTTGGTTTCGAAATCAGTAGTGACAATAGAGTAAACCACCTCTTCTATATGGACGACCTGAAGTTATTTGCTAAGAATGAAGCTCAATTAAAGCAAGAGCTGGACATCGTCAAATCATTCAGTGATGACATCAAGATGGAATTTGGCTTAGACAAATGTGCTACAGTGGTCCTCCTGCGTGGTAAACATGTGAAAAGTCAAAATATCGTACTGAATGATCAATCTGCAATACGGAGTATGGAACTGGGGAAAACATACAAGTACCTGGGTGTCGAAGAATGCGCCGGAATCGATAACGACGAAATGAAAAGTAGGATTGCCAGGGAATACTACCGTCGCATTAGGCAAGCTCTTAAGACCGAGCTAAACGCCAAAAACAAAATTGCAGCAGTAAATACTATTGCCGTACCCGTAGTCACCTAGAGCTTTGGAATTGTGGATTGGCTTCGAAGCGACATCGTGAAAATGGACAGGAAGACAAGAAAAATCCTAACAATGGGCGGAATCATCCGAAAGCAGATGTGCACAGGTTATACGTTAAGAGGAAAGATGGCGGTCGTGGATTGATAGACCTGGAATCTGCTTATGATTCCTCTATCGTGGGACTGAGCGCGTATATCAGACAGGGGAAGGACAAATTCACTCGAATAGTTAAAGAGTATGATAAAGATAAAAAGTTGTATTCCATCCAGAAGAAGCGAGTAAAATCCAAGCAGAATACCTGGGTAATGAGACCACTGACGAGGACGCCAAGAAGAAAATTAAAACCAGCATCGAAAAGAGGAAAATAGAAGTACTCTGTTCAAAGCCGATGCACGGACAATTCTTCCGCGACTTCGATCGACCGGCAGTGGACAAAATGGCGTCTACTAAGTGGCTGAATGACTCGGGCCAGAATGTGCGGAGTGGCAGAAGAACACATCAGTCATATGGTGGCAGGATGTACTACGTTGACACCATCAGAGTACACTCACCGACATAACAGAGTGGCTAGATATCTCCACTGGGTCATATGCAAGGACTTATACGGGTGCCGCAAAAATATTATGAATATACTCCTGAGACGGTTGTCTGTACCAACGACGTCACAATTGTGTGGGACATGCCAAACAGACAGAGAAATTCGCGCAAATCGACCAGACATCGTCGTACACAATAAAAAGGAGAAATCTTGTTTGCTGATAGATGATCCATCCCGAATGACACCAATATAATGCTCAAGGAAACAGAGAAGTTGAGCAAGTACAAAGACCTCCAAATAGAAGTTAGCAGAATGTGGAATGCAAAAAGCACAGTCATGCCAGTAATTGTAGGAGCCCTAGGAACTGTCAAGAAGGGCCATGACCGGAGTCTACAACAACTGCCTGGTCAACCGAGCGCACAAGAAGTGCAGAAGATCGCACTACTGGTAACAGCGCATATTTTAAGGAAAGTCCTGGACTAGAAGTCTCTGTGATCCCCTCTTAGCTGTTGGAGCGGACATCACCAACGTCGCCTGAAGGGCCTAAAAACCTGGAACGGGCTCCAACAGAGCCGAATTTCAATCGCGCGCGAGGAATTCGGTGATTAGTTTCCAGTTACGGCTGAGAAAGTGTGCCGCTGTTAAGTCTATATAATAATAATAATAATAATAATCATCCAGATCCTGATTCTTGGTGGAGTTTACCACCCTCTTTGGACCACTCCAGAAGCTACTTCAGCTTGTCAGGAGCTGGTTTCTTGTAAATGTCGAGTTATATATAGTAAAAAATGTTCATGCGTTCGTGCAGAGTTAAAATATACGGTACTGTGTTTATGTGATGGAGACTGCTGTGAAGCCAACAGTGAAAATTTTAACTTGTAGGCATTCGTTTCTTTGCGATTTTATAAAAAATCAGTAGAGTAGAAATATTTAATTAAAATAAAGCTTACAAAAAAATGTATTTAGGTATTTTTTATTAAAAATAGAATTATATTACAGCTATACTTAAATATATAATTTCCCCGCCACTCAGAAAACTAATAGAGTCACAAAAAAATTTATTACACGATTTTTGTAGAAAAATTAGTTTACTTTAATTTGAGTAATCACAAAAATATTGATACAATTCGCCGTTTTCGACAAAATGTCGAAGTACTGATTTTTCTGACGATTTTGAGGTTATAACGGTCGAACCAATTTTTTTCTGAGTGGCACTATATCCCATTTTGTTCGTCACCCAATTTCAATCTGAACGATTCTTAAGAAAATTCGAATTAAGCAACTCGACTATAATAATTTAAGATTTCATATATCAATCAGTTTCTTTTTTAAATCTTGATTTTTAAGTCGGGACACTATATTATGAAACACTGTGTTCGGTGAGGCCCGAATAAAGCCAGATTCAAGACTTGTGAACAGAGCTGGGCAGTACTCGAGTAAATTGTACTCGTAACTGTACTGAGTACCCAAAGTACTCAGTAAGAAGTACTCGAGAGAACTTTTATTTGGATGGCGCTTTGTACTCGAAATTTTCAAGTATTTTATATTATTAGGTACTCGAGTACTTTTGGCGGCCACAACTGACGAGTAACGAGTATGAGTACCGACGTGCAACACAGGTAAGCCTCAGCTTGTCTTTTTCCATACAAGTGTTCAGGGCGGTCAGTGTCAATCAGGCGAGAAGTGAGTGTCTGACGTGTGAAACATCACGGAGTGGTAAAGTTGGTGCTTTAGGCTTTGTTAACTTTCGTAGTTCTTCATTTTGTTCGTATTGACATTGGATATAACATAACCTCAACAGCGCGAACAACCCACATACCTAGAAAGGCATGGGAACCAACCGATTACGACTGCTGCACTCTGGCGGAAATAATGAAACTATCTGTTCCCCATTACCTCTACAACTTCTCCTTTATACGCTACTGGCGGCTTTATTTAAATAAATAACATAATTATATAAGTTACATACCAATCGATACAAAAAATAATAACCTTTGTTTCTTGTATCTTGTAAAATTTTTATTTATTGGGTAGTTTTAGCCAAACATGCGTTATTGCTGGCAGGCTCCCTCCCCACTTTTGTTGAGGGGCGTTAATAAGAGAAAATAATGACAGATAAAACAACGGTCACAAGCAATATTTTAAGCTCTATCGAATGGCGTTAAGATCATTTCTTTATCTCCCTGTACCCCCCTTAGGGAGTATGAGGGCATAGAGGGGGAGGTAGGGGGAGCAGACATGATTTCTCGAGCTGGGTCTGTTCGAAAATCTACTTAGTTTAACTTATTCTATGCATGGTTAAAAAGATTTGCTTTTACTCAAAAGTGGAAGTATCGAGGTATTATTGAGCAGCAAGTCACTACACTATCATAATGCATCCTTGAAAACTATATTCGAGGTTTCCCCAGTCGGTGCATATATGGAAAGATTGTCGAACTGATCAAGTCTGGATCATGGCAAATACTACGGGAGCCCACAAGTGTCCGTGAACCCCCCCCCCCCCCCGATCCTTGGAGACAATGTTTTTCATAAAGATTAAAGCCTAAGGAACAATTTTAGACACGTTATAAAAAAATTGGCTGCACTTTCAAAATGGCGTCCGTTAAAAAAAAACAAAATTGCAAACATGGTTTTTGTCATTTAACACAAAAACTAAAAAAGATGGAGAAAAACTTTCTGCACAAAAAACAAAGTGCATAAAATTGTCTACAATTTTGTTCCCATACAATATTTGGATAGGAGTTACCATTTTCCAGATAAATGATTCAGCTCTTAAAATAAAATATAACATTCAATATAAAACGTAATACTACGAGAGCCCACCCTAACTGTCTGTGCACCTCTCCGATCCTTGAGGACAATATTTTTCATAAAGATTAAAGTCTATGGAACAATTTAAGACATGCCCTAAAAAAAACTCGCTCTATTTTCAAAATGGCGCCCATTTAAAAAAAAATGCAAATATTGTTTTTGTCATTTAACACAAAAACTAAAAAAGATGGAGAAAAACTTTCTAGACAAAAAACAAAGTGCATAAAATCTTCTACAATTTTGTTCCTATACAATATTTGGATAGGAGTTACCATTTTCCAGATACTATTGTTATCGTTTTCGAGATAAATGTCTGCAAATTATAATATTATTATTACTAATTTTTTTCAGTTTATTTTATTTTTAGTCATGTTAATAATATAAAGTTATATTATACGCCTTACAATAATTGTCACAGTTATTTCCTCTAAGTGATTTACCGATATATGAATTTCCATGTTTTCTTAAATTTGGACTCATTTATCTGCAAAATGGTAACTCCTATCAAAATATTGTATAGAAACAAAATTGTAGAAAATTTTATGCACATTGTTATTTGTGAAAAAAGTTTTTGTCCATCTTTTTTAATTTTTGTGTTAAATGACAAAAACAACATTGGCAACCATTTTTTTTAACATATAGCCGCCATTTTGAAAGTACAGCCAGTTTTTTTTAGGACATGTCTTAAATTTTTCCTTAGGCTTTAATCTTTATGAAAAATATTGTTCCCAAGGATCGGGCGGGGGGTGCACGTACGGCTAGGGAGGGCTCCCGACTAAAACTAATATTAAAAAAAAAAGTATACTGGGCAGGAGGAGTATGCAAACGAACAACCGATTAAGGGGGGTGGGGAGTTCACAAATAGTCTATTTTTGGGAACGCATTCAGTGACGTAGCCAGGATTTTTATTCGGGGGGGGGGTCCGAAAATTTTTTTGTAAGTATATTATGTAGGTATTGTTATGTAGCTTTCGCACAATTCTTATGTAAATTGGCGTACAGTCAAATTGCTTGAATTTTTAATATGTTGTAGATTTCGACTTTCTGATCAAAAACTCTCATGGGCCTAACTCGATCCTACGTCTAGTTTCCGAGATACTACTGCTCAAGAAATGTACAAGAATGACCTTTTGTACAATTTAAATAATTTCGAATTCATGATTTTTTTCATACATTTTATATTGTGGTTCGTGATTCGTTCTAATAGCCCTTATAATACTTTGCACTAAAAGCATTTGTTGTTTTACTTAATAAAAATAGCGTAGAAAAAATTAAAGTTTGAAAAATGTTGACGAAGGCGCCGGGAAATCTGTAGAAAAATAACAAGTGAAAATAATATTTGGTTATATTGGCTAAAACATTTTTTACATAAAGTAAGTAAGTAAGTATGTGTCTTCCTGATCAAAAAACTTTAATTGAAAAACTTTCGAAAATTGCTTCTTTGACCTCTAACAACAAACAACCCATCAATAAATTAAAAGTTCGACAAGATATACAGAATTTTACAAGAATTTACTTATAGTTGTATCTCGAATACTAGACGAGACTAGACTATATAGATCGAGATGGGTCCATGAGGGTTTTTGATCGGAAATAAGTCACATACATATACAACATATTAAAAATTCAGCCAATTTGACTGTTGTAGGTACGCCAATTTGCATAAGAATTGTGCGGGGTCCTTTAGTTGAACTATTCAACAACTTATATTCCAAGTAACTGATGGCGACTATGCGCAATGTAACGTGGATTTCGCTTGGCTAGTAATAAATATAAATCGAATTTACTCATGATTCCACAAGGTTTTATACATTTGACTGAATTAAGGCTCCGCTCTGTCAATATTGCGGCAATAAATTGCAAGAAATTACGATTTGCGACGGGACTGGTTGCATGAAATGAAGATTTGTAATCGGCCAAAAAAAATTTTTGACTAAAACCGAAAATAAAATCAATATAATAATTTTATATAAATGTCATGTCTATCAATTATACAAATGTCAATAAATTTCGGGGGGGGGGGGGTCCGGACCCCCAGGACCCCCCTCTGGCTACGTCACTGAACGCATTGGATGAATGGCTTCTTATAACGATTCATCATGTTATGCGAAAATTTACTATGGAGAGAGCTTAGAAGTGCTTAGATGAATTTGGGTAATATATTTTTGTGTATTCGTGCTTTGATAGGTTTCTATTTAAAAACTGAAAATCCGACATTGTAAAATGTTTAACGCATACAGGAGATGAGGAATGACGACATTACCAAATCATCGTCAATAAGGCATGAATTATTTAATCCCTTTAAAAAAATTGGCTCGATATTTTGTCAGGATTTTGTATGGTCTTCCATCATTTAAAGGGAATTTGAATAAATTATGCGCAAAATGATTTCACACCTCTGAGTCTGGTATAAGTACCACCTATTCAGGGTTTTTTAATGAACACATTTTGAGAGATGCGTATCAAATCATTTTTTGGAAAAGTGCGACTGTGATTCTCAATCCAGTTGATTTTGGTTGGAAGTTGAGGAATAATGCGTTTATCCCCAAGTTAATAGGTACCTATAAATGTTTGTCTTAATGTAACTTTCGAAAATGTATTTTGCAAGTGTAAACTTAAAAAAATGTACTGGAAACTGTAGTTATAGCAAATCTGGGTTAGAATGTATATAGGTTGACTTGATATTGTGAGATTAAATCATTGGGTGATAATTTAGTTCAAGTACGCATAATGTAAATATATCGATATTATTATTTTTCATGCACAAGAAGTAAATTTAAGTTTATTTAGTTGCACGTTGTTTTCTGTATCCCATGAATATTTTAAGTTATAATTTATAACGTAATAATTTCTATTCGCAAGTAAATTACTTTTTAAATTTTTCTGTTTTTTCTTCATGATAACAAATGATAATATTTACGTATAAATAATAAGATAATAAGAACGTTTTGTAAATGTTTTGCAATCCTAGTATGTTGTAGTGCAAGTATGTAACGAAGCTATTTTCGCCACCTATGTTTGAGGCATTTAAACTCTGACCGGCTTCGTTACTTTGCCCGCATTAACATATAGAATCTACCCACACAGAGGTGAAAGCACGCAGTTTTAGCATTAAACATACCGAGCGCGCTACTTATACCTCGCCGATTATATTTGCGTAGACAGTATCGTATATCAAACATTAACTAGTGTTTAATTGAGCAGAATTTGATTCTCCTCCAGTTGGTTTAAGTACCAACAGGTTTAAATCCAAATTAGTCTCTTTCAGCTTTTAGGACCAATAAGAAGTAAGTTCTAGTTTCGACTACAGTTCGAGCTGCCTAGGCCTTACTAGGCAGATCGTTTAGGGCAAGTGAGAACCCATACAGCATATAACATTTTAAAAATATTTTCAAATGATTTTCGATATTGAAGAAATATTTTGATAGATGTAAAAATATTTCAAAAATATTCAGTAAAAATATTTATAAAACGTAATACAAATATTTAAACAAATATTTAACTTAACATTTTATGCACAATTCAGAGAATATTTTAAAAATATTTCTGATATTGTCATTTCACTTCAAGTTCAATGGTTCTTTGCAAAGCGCGCTGCAGTCGCCGATAATTTCATTAGTGCGTTTGCGCCGCTGGCAATTCTGTGACGTCAATCCGTCTTCCGGCCTGCATTTTACATTTTGCTTCTTCTTGCACGCTGTTGCTGCAATATGCATTACTGGACTGCATTGTCTTTATGTGCTGGCTGTGTAATATAAAAAGTGTTTTTACGTAATAGTGGTGAAAAGTGAAACTGGAAATTTTGCAATATTTATATTCTTAGTGGTCTTGGACAGTTGACGCGTCTTGAACGCGAACGTATTCAGTATTACTTTTAGGTTAGGTTTAAGAAACATGTCGAATTATAACGGACAACGTTTAAAAAAAAAGTGTTGGCATACCAACGTGCCTCAAAAATGTTGATAGAGGTGGCATAGAAAAAACGATGAACCTCCTATTAAATTGACTCGGATTGAACGACTTGAACAAGTCCTATCCTTTTTGTATGGATCCTCCTGTAGGACAAAAGTGCATTTTATCCGAAAACGTCAGGTTAGGTAGATTTATCACGGTTTGTTCTGTTGCTCTTCAATTATAGTTTTATAAATATCTAGGTATTAAAATTAACACATTATATATCTATTAAAATTTTTGTATATTTTTGTATGTTTTTAAAAAAATGAGTAATATTGAAATTGTAATGTGTATTTTTTTTATCAAAGTTAAAATGTTGAATGCTAAATCTTCATTGAAATAAGTATTTTAAATTGTAAGGTGTTCCCTTAGCTATTCTCACAATTTTTAAGATAGAAATTTAAAACTTGTAGGAGCGATTAAATAACCACCCACACTGAATAATTTCAAAACGATTTCAAAATTAAGCACGACTGAAAATGCCAATGCGTAGTAAAATGATGAACAATCAATTTCTAAGTGATTGAAAAATACAAATATGTAGTCTTTATTTATGTTCAACTTAACTAGACGGTAGTACTAAATAATTTAATCTGTTTTTCAGCTGTAAACTAATTTTTTCCAACTGTTTGGATTAAGCATTATTTTTGTGTTGTAGGTAAGTAACATTAAATGTATGATTTTATAGTGGCAACAGGCAAGTTACCAAAGTGTCACTTTATTGTTTTACCAGTAAAATACACTTAATTGAGTCAATTATTGTTTTGGTGATGTCGTTAGTCATTAACTGCATATATTATAGCAAACTTTAGGGTGCAGGTTTAGCCACGGGTGGTATGTATGAACGTGTATTTGCAGTTGGATTTTTTAACAACTGACCCTAAAACTACATTCAATCATGTGGTCCGACCAGCTAAAAGGTAAGATGAAGAATATGACTGGTCAGATTTGACATTTATGGGGTAAATATCAAATCTGACAAGTCATATTCTCCATCTTATGACATCTTTCAGCTGGTCAGACTACGTGATTGAATGTGGTTTTAACGACAATTTTTATATTATTTACAAAACATTTTAAAAATATTTCACTAATATTTCCCATAATATATTTTCAAAATATTTTATATATATTTTCATATGTTGTTTACAAAACATTTTAAAAACATTTTAATAATATTTCCTAAAATATTTATTTAACATTTTGTTAGTCACAAAAAAGTGGTCCACCAAAATATTTTTAAAATATTGTGACAATATTAAAAACGTTATGCATAATATTTTCAAAATATTGAAATATTTAATAGGATATATTTATAAAATATTTTTAAAATATATTTTTGCTGTCTGGGAAACCCAGTAATAAGCTATCCGCAAGAGTAAGAATTAGTTTTCTGGTTACCGCGAGTATCTATTTACTGCAAGAGGGAAACCCAGGAGTAAATAGTACGCTTCTAGGTTTTTGATACAGGCCTCCCAAGGGAGAATATCATTTTTATACAACCATTATCAGACGAAAATATTCTCGCAATCTTTTTGTTTTAATTAGTTTGAGCTTGATCCCTAACCGCGACTTAACACTTTTCCTAGCTTTTGGTAGTTTTGTTATAATTTTTACTTGCACGTTTTATCTCAGTCTCACTGCTTACGCCTGCCTTACTTTGCCTTTTGCTAATTTTGCCTTTTGCTATTTTGCTTTGTTTGTACATAGCGTTACCATTTACCAAATTTTGCTAAATAAATATTGTTTTTTCTATTGTTTTCTAAACTGGTTGTTTTATTTATGCACTGATCGCCTGGTCAAAACCTGCATAACTACCCTGGTAGCGTGTTTCAGCGCTTCTAATTCTTTCTGAAACTGGCGCCCAAGTCCGTAACCTTTTGTTACTTTGAGGCGTCATAGTGACGACGACAGTCAAAAGAGCTTCACAAGTACTGATCGACCAGGATGCGCAAGGCGTGCACTATATACTCAAAACAGTAGCGGAAATAACGGAGCGCTGTATAAAAATAATCATATCTTCCACAACAATAACGCAATACAGATAATTCTTTCACTAAAAACTGCTTCATTCTTTTTCGCAGATTTCATATCATAGAAGTATGCATCTATCAGCAATAGTTTTAAAAATCCTCGATGCTGCAATTTACACTTCACTATTCTGGTACTCTTTGTTTAAACAATTTCTGTAGCATTTGGTAACAACAATTTCGAATATTATTAAGCAGCTCATTGATTTGAAAATCATTAAGAAATGTTAATAAATAAGGTGGGAACATAAAATTAAACAATTTTTAGTAAAACAAAAATTTTGAATTTCTTCTTATGTACAGCACTAATAAATTACTCAATGTCCAGAGAAGGAAGTAAAAACAAACCAAACAATTTTACATATTTCTTTATGAAACTTTGTTATAGAAAGAAAACCAACTCTAATATTACACATTTGCGTTCATTACAGCCAATTGACTTTTCTCTAAATGATTTAAAAAAAAACAGTTTTAAATTAAGATAAAGTTTCTGTTTCCAGTTTATATTGCGTGTCGTAACATCGTATCTAGAACGTCAATATCATTAGTCATATAGTGGTATTTCACTTTTCCCACCCTTGTCGATTACTCTTTCTTAGAACTGTCCAGGCGAATTGTTCACCCTTACAATTGTGGTGATGAATAGGTAAAGAATTTACTTCTCGTTCATAGGTCGAATAAAATCAATGGCAACAAATAGTCTTAGTTTCATTTATTTCGTAGGACATCAGCCTGAAAAAGTGTGTGGTCAATTTTCATTTTTGAAATTAAATTATAATATTTTCTTATCCAGAAAGTTTTTATGTAATAATAATAACTATAAAAATAATAATAATAATAATAATAATAATAATAATAATAATAATAATAATAATAATAATAATAATAATAATAATAATAATAATAATAATAATAATAATAATAATAATAATAATAATAATAATAATAATAATAATAATAATAATAATAATAATAATAATAATAATAATAATAATAATAATAATAATAATAATAATAATAATAATAATAATAATAATAATAATAATAATAATAATAATAATAATAATAATAATAATAATAATAATAATAATAATAATAATAATAATAATAATAATAATAATAATAATAATAATAATAATAATAATAATAATAATAATAATAATAATAATAATAATAATAATAATAATAATAATAATAATAATAATAATAATAATAATAATAATAATAATAA
>OW386290.2:76191317-76429879 GCA_936432065.2 Rutpela maculata
AATAATAATAATAATAATAATAATAATAACTGCTGCCGTTATCTGTCAGGCTCCGCCAAACCCGCGGATACCAATGTGGTCCACCCAGCAATCGGAGGCATAAGGTCACCCATCTATTTTATATGGATGACCTAAAACTTTATGCCTCCGGAGAGTGCGAACTCCAAAACTCTCTAAGGGTGGTCCAAGAGTATACGCGGGCCATTGGCATGGAATTCGGGCTGGACAAGTGTGCAGTCGTCCATCTCAAGAGAGGACGAAGCGGGATATTCCTTGAAGATGCGCAGCTCGCAGACGGAAGCATCCTACGACATCTGGATGCCGGAGAGACCTACACGTACCTGGGTGTGGAACAACATCACATCCAGGACGTGAAACAAGTTAAGGATACTCTCCGCGGCAAGTACAGACACCGGCTCCGAAAGATTTGGTCTTCTGAACTTTCGGGGAAGAACAAGGTGTCTGCAACTAATATGCTTGCCGTTCCGATTCTGCTCTACTCCTTCGGAGTAGTTAAGTGGACGCTAGAAGAGTTGCGCCAATTGGATAGGGATACCCGCAAGATGATGCATGTTCACAGGAGCATCCATCCTAGGTCGTCCGTTCCTCGAGTGTACCTCCCACGCCAACGGGGGGGCCGAGGACTCTTGAGTCTGGAGTGTGCGCATGGCAGAGTAGCGCTGAGTGTGGCATGCAACGTCCTCAGGAGCTCGGACCCGAGCTCGGACCCACTCCTGCGGTTTGTGAGAGATCATGAAACTGCAGGAGTTGGCGCATTTTTATTCAAGGCAGCACGTAAGGCCGCAGATGATCTCGGTCTCGTATTCGACTTCAGGCGAGGAGGCCGGCGAGGTGCTGAACTAGAATCAGTAACTGAGCTTGCGCCAAATCGTCTGATAGCCCAAATTAAAGCTGCCGAGCAGAGAAATCTGCTCAGGCAGCACGTCGATAAACCCATGCACGGCGTATTCTATAACAACATAGAGACGCTGGGTTTATCGACAAAGCTGACCTTCGCTTTCTTACGGTCAGCAGGGCTAAAGTCGGAGACCGAAGGATTCATTGTGGCCTGCCAAGATGGTGTTATTAACACCTTGGTCTACCGCAGTCGCGTTATGGGTGTGGAGGTCCCTGACATTAATTGTAGGACCTGCCGTCAGGCGCCGGAGTCGCTCATGCACTTAATATCTGCATGTACGGTATATGCAACTTCGGCCTACATCCATAGACATAACGCGGCCCTACGAGTGCTGTACTACCACCTTCGGCACTCGTACGAAGTAGACCAAACACCAGTGCTGCCTTACGTCCCCGGAGAGATCGAGTCCGTTGTCGAGAACGAGAAGTGCCGAATATATTGGAACTACTCGTTTCCGACGGTCAGGCAAATTCAGGCAAACAAGCCTGACATAGTCCTCCTAGACCACCAAACCAAGATGATGTATGTCATCGAGTTCTCGGCACCTGCCGAGACAAACATCATCTTGAAGGAGGGCGAAAAACGGACTAAATACCGAGATCTCCGGTATGAGCTCCGAGTGCTATACCCAGACTACTCGGTCAAGATGGTCGTCCTGATAATCGGTGTACTTGGTGGAATGAGGCCTACGCTGCTCTCGGAATTAAAGGCCATACCAGCCTGCCAAAAGTCAGCCGAGTGGTTGGCAGGCCAAATGCAGAAGGCAGTTATCCTGGGGTCCCTTCGTCTTCTTAGGGCACACGAATCTGGCATCTACAGTCACTAACCCTGCGGGACGCGAGGAGTGGCTGTGGATAATCCGCTGGCGCTTCTCCCGTGAGAATGTCGGAGACACGGGAGAACTGTCCAGCATCGCACACGCGAAAAAAAAAAAAAAAAAATAATAATAATAATAATAATAATAATAATAATAATAATAATAATAATAATAATAATAATAATAATAATAATAATAATAATAATAATAATAATAATAATAATAATAATAATAATAATAATAATAATAATAATAATAATAATAATAATAATGATAATGATAATGATAATGATAATGATAATGATAATGATAATGATAATGATAATGATAATGATAATGATAATGATAATGATAATGATAATGATAATGATAATGATAATGATAATGATAATGATAATGATAATGATAATGATAATGATAATGATAATGATAATGATAATGATAATGATAATGATAATGATAATGATAATGATAATGATAATGATAATGATAATGATAATGATAATGATAATGATAATGATAATGATAATGATAATGATAATGATAATGATAATGATAATGATAATGATAATGATAATGATAATGATAATGATAATGATAATGATAATGATAATGATAATGATAATGATAATGATAATGATAATGATAATGATAATGATAATGATAATGATAATGATAATGATAATGATAATGATAATGATAATGATAATGATAATGATAATGATAATGATAATGATAATGATAATGATAATGATAATGATAATGATAATGATAATGATAATGATAATGATAATGATAATGATAATGATAATGATAATGATAATGATAATGATAATGATAATGATAATGATAATGATAATGATAATGATAATGATAATGATAATGATAATGATAATGATAATGATAATGATAATGATAATGATAATGATAATGATAATGATAATGATAATGATAATGATAATGATAATGATAATGATAATGATAATGATAATGATAATGATAATGATAATGATAATGATAATGATAATGATAATGATAATGATAATGATAATGATAATGATAATGATAATGATAATGATAATGATAATGATAATGATAATGATAATGATAATGATAATGATAATGATAATGATAATGATAATGATAATGATAATGATAATGATAATGATAATGATAATGATAATGATAATGATAATGATAATGATAATGATAATGATAATGATAATGATAATGATAATGATAATGATAATGATAATGATAATGATAATGATAATGATAATGATAATGATAATGATAATGATAATGATAATGATAATGATAATGATAATGATAATGATAATGATAATGATAATGATAATGATAATGATAATGATAATGATAATGATAATGATAATGATAATGATAATGATAATGATAATGATAATGATAATGATAATGATAATGATAATGATAATGATAATGATAATGATAATGATAATGATAATGATAATGATAATGATAATGATAATGATAATGATAATGATAATGATAATGATAATGATAATGATAATGATAATGATAATGATAATGATAATGATAATGATAATGATAATGATAATGATAATGATAATGATAATGATAATGATAATGATAATGATAATGATAATGATAATGATAATGATAATGATAATGATAATGATAATGATAATGATAATGATAATGATAATGATAATGATAATGATAATGATAATGATAATGATAATGATAATGATAATGATAATGATAATGATAATGATAATGATAATGATAATGATAATGATAATGATAATGATAATGATAATGATAATGATAATGATAATGATAATGATAATGATAATGATAATGATAATGATAATGATAATGATAATGATAATGATAATGATAATGATAATGATAATGATAATGATAATGATAATGATAATGATAATGATAATGATAATGATAATGATAATGATAATGATAATGATAATGATAATGATAATGATAATGATAATGATAATGATAATGATAATGATAATGATAATGATAATGATAATGATAATGATAATGATAATGATAATGATAATGATAATGATAATGATAATGATAATGATAATGATAATGATAATGATAATGATAATGATAATGATAATGATAATGATAATGATAATGATAATGATAATGATAATGATAATGATAATGATAATGATAATGATAATGATAATGATAATGATAATGATAATGATAATGATAATGATAATGATAATGATAATGATAATGATAATGATAATGATAATGATAATGATAATGATAATGATAATGATAATGATAATGATAATGATAATGATAATGATAATGATAATGATAATGATAATGATAATGATAATGATAATGATAATGATAATGATAATGATAATGATAATGATAATGATAATGATAATGATAATGATAATGATAATGATAATGATAATGATAATGATAATGATAATGATAATGATAATGATAATGATAATGATAATGATAATGATAATGATAATGATAATGATAATGATAATGATAATGATAATGATAATGATAATGATAATGATAATGATAATGATAATGATAATGATAATGATAATGATAATGATAATGATAATGATAATGATAATGATAATGATAATGATAATGATAATAATAATAATAATATAATAATAATAATAATAATAATAATAATAATAACCGACTCGTCTGAAAGCCCAAATAAAAGCTGCCGAACAGGAGAGCCTGTTTAGGCAGCATGTCGATAAACCCATGCACGGTGTATACTACAAAAACATGGAAACACTGGGTTTATCGACTAGGCTGACATTCGCCTTTTTAAGGTCAGCTGGGCTTAAGTCGGAGACCGAGGGATTCATTGTGGCCTGTCAGGATGGTGTAATAAACACCTTGGTCTACCGGAGCCGCGTAATGGGTGTAGAGGTCCCTGATACCAACTGCAGGACCTGCCGTCAGGCGCCGGAATCGCTGATGCATTTGCTTTCAGCATGCCCGGTATACGCGATTTCGGCCTACATCCACCGCCATAACGCGGCTTTACGAGTGCTATACTACCACCTACGGCACTCGTATGGGGTAGACCAAACACCAGTGCTGCCTTACATCCCCGGAGATATTGAGTCCGTTGTCGAGAACGAGAGGTGCCGAATTTATTGGAACTACTCGTTCCCGACCGTCAGGCTAATTCAAGCCAACAAGCCTGACATAGTCCTCCTCGACCATCAGAACAAAGTGATGTTTGTCATTGAATTCTCAGCACCTGCTGAGACAAATATCGCTTTGAAGGAGGGGGAAAAACGGACCAAATATCGTGATCTCCGGTATGAGCTCCAAGTGCTGTACCCAGGCTACTCTGTCAAGATGGTCGTCCTAATAATCGGCGTACTCGGAGGGATGAAGCCTTCGCTGCTCTCAGAATTGAAGATCATACCGGCCTGCCAGAATTCGGCAGAATGGTTGGCAGGCCAGATGCAGAAGGCGGTTATCTTGGGGTCCCTTCGTCTACTTAGGGCACACGATTTAGGTATTTGCAGTCACTAACTCCACAGGTCGTGGAGAGTGGCTGCAAGGAATTCGCCGGCGCGGCTACCGTGAGGTGTCGGAGGCCACGGAAGTCCTGTCCGGCAGCGGGCAAACCGAAAAAAAAAAAAAAAATAATAATAATAATAATAATAATAATAATAATAATAATAATAATAATAATAATAATAATAATAATAATAATAATAATAATAATAATAATAATAATAATAATAATAATAATAATAATAATAATAATAATAATAATAATAATAATAATAATAATAATAATAATAATAATAATAATAATAATAATAATAATAATACGTCCGTCCACCAAAAACTCGCTGATTTCTTTTCCCATCTCCTCCTTACACCCCAAGATACACCATCATTCTTCACGACGGGGATTACTTACCTTCTACCAAAAACAGAGCCACCTCACCCCCTCCCGAGTAAATATCGACCGATAACCTGCCTTCCCACCATTTATAAACTACTTACATCTATTATCGCAGAAAAAATATACCAGCACGTAGAAAAACACCATCTGATTGCTGAAGAACAGAAAGGATGCCGAAAGAAAACCAGAGGATGTAAAGAGCAAATCATCATTGATACAGTAGTCACTAAGCACGCACAAAAGAACAAGAAACCACTCAACGTATGCTACATAGATTATCAAAAAGCCTTTGACAGCGTGCCACACTCCTGGCTTTTGGAAGTCCTACGCATCTACAAAATAGATCGAACCATAATAGGTTATCTGGAGGAGGCGATGTCCAGCTGGAACACTGAACTCAAACTCTCCTTGCCAAATGGAACAACTGACGTCGGAAAGGTGAAAATCAAAAGGGGTATTTTCCAAGGGGACGCCCTAAGCGCCCTGTGGTTCTGTCTGGCCCTAAACCCACTCTCTGAAATGCTGATTCGAACGTCACAAGGATATCCCATAACACCACGGAAGTCCGTAGGCCACCTCTTCTACATGGACGACTTGAAACTCTATGCAGGAAACCGCAAAGAGCTCGACAAGTCCATCAAAATGGTTAGCAAATTCTCTGAAGACATTAAGATGCAGCTTGGCCTAGAAAAATGTAGAATTAATGCTATGGAGGGCGGAAAATGGGTGGAACAATTCCCGTTTCCAACTGATGAAGGCGAGATAGAAGGTATGGAGGAGGACGAGATCTATAAATACCTAGGGGTCGACCAGAAGTGCACATTGGATAACAAGACCATGAAGAGTAAAGTAAGGGATAAGCTGAAAGAGAGAATCACGGGTATACTCAAATCCAGCTTATCAGGAATCAACAAGGCTAAAGCGGTCAACACGTATGCCCTTCCGGTCGCTACCTACACTTTTGGCATCATCTGCTGGACACAAACAGAACTAGCATCCCTGGATACACTCACTAGGACTCTGTTCACTAAATTTAGAGCTCACCACCCAAAAAGCTCCATAGAACGTTTCCATCTACCTCGCCCACGTGGCGGAAGAGGTATAATTCATCTGAGCACACAGCATGCGCATCAAGTATACAACCTACATTCGTACTTCACGCGGAAAGCCCAAACCAGTCCGCTACATGCAGCCATAGTGAACACAGATAACCATCTCACTCCACTTAACCTCCACTCACTAACTCACCAACCAGAGACCCGAACCCAACAACACAACGTATTATTAGAGAAATGGAAGTCCAAACCACTCCACGGAAAATATCCCAATTCAATCGCAGGGAACAATATTGACCGCGACGCAACGTTCAGCTGGCTAACGACTGGTAATCTATTCCCAGAGACTGAAGGATTCCTAATAGCAATACAAGACAAGGTAATAGCCACTCGTAATTACATGAAGCATATAATCGGGGATGCCACGATTGCCACGGATAGATGCAGGGCGTGCTCCAGGACTGGGGAGAGCATTGAGCACATTATAGGGGGATGTTCCACCTTAGCCCCAACCAGCTACACGAATCGCCACGACAATGTAGCAAAAATAATTCACCAGGCACTGTTAATGCAGATTAAACCGAACCACACCCAAATTCCGTACTACCAATATACACCCACACCAGTGATACTAACCGACACTGCTAAACTGTACTGGAATAGAACTGTCATTACTGACAAACACATCCCCAACAACAGGCCAGATATTGTATTAACAACCGACAGCCAAACGTACCTGATCGATATCACCGTACCACTACCAGAGAACATGGAGAAGAAGGAAAGAGAGAAGGTTACAAAATACTTACCTCTTGCTGAAGAGATTAGGCAGATGTGGCAACAAGAAAAAGTGACCATAGTTCCCATCGTAATTGGTGCCACAGGTGAAGTACCCACCAGTCTGAAACCGGCCCTAAAATCACTAAATATTAAGAAGAGCATCTACCTTCAGATGCAAAAATCAGTCATCATCGACACTTGCAACATTGTCCGCACATTTTTACATCTGCAATGAGATAATCAAGCTGACTACAGGCCCCTTGATTATCAGCACCTACCCTCCTAAAGGAGAGAGTCCCGCAAATAATAATAATAATAATAATAATAATAATAATAATAATAATAATAATAATAATAATAATAATAATAATAATAATAATAACCTCGACCACAAGATCTGGTCAGAGTGGACGCAGAACTCAGTGAAGCTATTCCGGAAGGGGCTGATATCTGGCACATTAATTGTGCCGTCTACGACGCCGCGATGCGGCTCTCCCCGGTGGTGAGGCAGGATAATACTACTTCCCCGCAGGAGAGAGCTGAGCGGCGTATAAGAAAGATGGAAGCCAAGATCCGGTCGGCGAGACAATATGCTTCCCGTATTCAGTGTGTGATGGATTACATGGCGGAGAACAGGCCTTTCACGCCAAAAGTGCGGCGAATCGCCGCCAACATAAGGCGAGTCCATCACACGCTTAACGTGGCAGTGCTGCTTACCACCAAGCAACATTGTCTCGACAGAATACGGATGCTAGTGGCTTGCAAAAAGTCGCTAGCAAGGCGGGCGAGGGCAGTAGCGGAAAATAACCTTTTCCGCAAGAAGCCATCTCGCCTGTTCCAACCGCCTGAGCGTATTGTTGAGAATCCGCCGACTGTAGATCAGGTGGAAGACTTCTGGAAGACGCTTTACGAACAAAAGCGTCCACTGAACCGGGATACTCCAGCCCTGGCACACTTTGAAGCCTTTTGCCAAGGGCTTCAGCAGCCTCAAGCAGTGTGCCAACCGATAACGACGGAAGAGGTTCGAAGAGCCCTTGAAGGCTCCAAGAACTTTGCTGCTCCTGGACCAGATGGAATCAACAACTTTTGGTGGAAAAAACTTCCGAGCACCCACCGCCATTTAGCCAGAATCTTCACCTCGTGGCTAAATGGAGAGCAGCAAATTCCTTCCTGGATTATCGAGGGGCGAACCGTGCTACTCCCTAAGAACGGAGATTTGGCAGATCCAGCGAACTACAGACCGATAACCTGTTTAAACGCATGTTACAAGATATTCACCCGTATCTTGTACATGCGGGTACTCCAAGCAAGCGGCCCGGTTTACGAACGGATATACGAGCAACGTGGGTCTAAGAAAGGTGTCGCTGGCTGCAAGGAGAACCTGCTTATTGACAGATGTGTCACGCAGGACTCCGTGCAGTATAAGCGGAACCTTTCCATGGCCTGGATCGATTACCGCAAGGCATTTGACATGACATCTCACGAGCTAATTGTTCACTTGCTCCAATGTCTTGCGGTGCCCGGTCCCGTAGTGAGATGCATAGAACAACTCATGCCGCTCTGGAGGACTCGCTTTGCTATAACATCTGGCAATGTCAGAGTCCAAACAGAGCCGGTTATGTTTAAGAGGGGTGTGTTTCAGGGAGACTCCCTTAGCCCCCTTCTATTTTGCATTTCGCTACTGCCTTTATCCGTTGAACTTCGCAAAACCCGTGGTTACAATTGCGGTACCCCCGGAGATAGGAGGCATAAGGTCACCCATCTATTTTACATGGATGACCTTAAACTTTATGCCTCCAGCGAGAGGGATTTACGTCAATCTCTCAGGGTGGTACATGAGTACACTCAGGCTGTCGGAATGGAGTTCGGCTTGGACAAATGTGCACTGGTTCATCTCAAGAGAGGGCGATGCGGTGACTACGGAGATGACGCGCAGCTTGTAGATGGAAGCATCTTGCACCACCTAGATGCCGGAGAGTCGTACACCTACTTGGGTGTTGAGCAACGCTCCACCCAAGAAGTGTCAACAGTGAAAAACGCTCTCCGCGGCAAGTATCAGCACCTCCTCCGGCAGATCTGGTCTTCAGAGCTGTCGGGGAAGAATAAGGTGTCTGCAACTAACATGCTTGCCGTTCCAATCCTCCTACACTCCTTTGGAGTAGTGAAGTGGACACAAGGCGAGCTGCGCCAACTCGATGTAGGAACCCGAAAGATGATGCATCTCAACAGAAGCTTGCATCCAAAATCGTCCGTTCCGCGATTATACCTCTCACGACAACAGGGAGGCCGCGGACTCTTGAGTTTGGAGTATCTACATAGCAGGTCGGCTCTGGATGGAGCTTGCAAGATCATCAAGAGTTCGGATCCCCTTCTCTGCATGGTTCGCGACCATGAAAATGCAGGGATAGGAGCGTTCTTATTTAAGGCAGCACAAAGAGCAGCCGGTGAACTTGGTCTCGACTTCGATACTGGGCGGGTAAACCCGAGCTCTGTCACCGAGCTGGAACCCGCCCAGCTGAAAGCCCATACAAAAGCAGCAGAGCAAAGGAAATTTCTGCAACTGCATAAAGATAAGCCCTTGCATGGAGTCTTCTACAAGAACATTGAAGAGAGGGGCTTATCTGAGAAGCTGACCTTTGCTTTCCTAAGGTCAGCTGGGCTGAAGTCTGAGACCGAAGGGTTCATTATGGCTTGCCAGGATGGTGTCTTTAACACACTCGTCTATCGAAGTCATGTCTTGGGTATAGAGGTCCCTGACGTATGCCGAAGAGCGCCGGAGACACTTATGCACCTGTTGTCGGCATGTCCGACATACGCTGTCTCGGCCTATATTCACAGACATGATGGAGCATTACGTGTGCTGTACTATCATCTGCGGCACACATATGGGATAGACGAGACACCAGTGCTGCCTTACGCTCCGGGAGATATTGAGTCCGTAGTGGGGAATGAGCGGTGTCTAATTTATTGGAACTACTCGTTTCCCACCCTTAGGCAAATACAGGCCAATAAACCTGATGTAGTCCTCCTCGACCACCAACTCAGGACAATGTTTGTTATTGAATTCTCCGCCCCAGGGGAAACAAACATTGTTCTAAAAGAGGAGGAAAAACGGACTAAATATCGAGATCTTCTCTTCGAACTCCGTAGACACTATCCGGACCACACTGTTAAACTAGTGGTTCTTATCATAGGATGCCTAGGTGGGGTGAGGCGTACACTGCTTTCGGAATTGAAGACGATACCGGCATGCCGAGAGTCGGCAGAAATCTTAGCCGGAAGAATGCAGAAGGCCGTTATCCTTGGTTCGTTACGCCTGCTCAGAGCACACGATTCGCGGACCCAGTGATCACTGACTCTACGGCGTAGGGAGTGGTCACAGTGATCACTGACTCTACGGCGTAGGGAGTGGTCACTGGTATTACCAGCGTACCCTCTCTGGTATCGGAGGCAGAGAGAAGGGCGACTGGATTGGAGAAAAAAAAAAAATAATAATAATAATAATAATGATAATGATGATAATGATGATGATGATGATGATGATGATGATGATGATGATGATGATGATGATGATGATGATGATGATGATGATGATGATGATGATGATGATGATGATGATGATGATGATGATGATGATGATGATGATGATGATGATGATGATGATGATGATGATGATGATGATGATGATGATGATGATGATGATGATGATGATGATGATGATGATGATGATGATGATGATGATGATGATGATGATGATGATGATGATGATGATGATGATGATGATGATGATGATGATGATGATGATGATGATGATGATGATGATGATGATGATGATGATGATGATGATGATGATGATGATGATGATGATGATGATGATGATGATGATGATGATGATGATGATGATGATGATGATGATGATGATGATGATGATGATGATGATGATGATGATGATGATGATGATGATGATGATGATGATGATGATGATGATGATGATGATGATGATGATGATGATGATGATGATGATGATGATGATGATGATGATGATGATGATGATGATGATGATGATGATGATGATGATGATGATGATGATGATGATGATGATGATGATGATGATGATGATGATGATGATGATGATGATGATGATGATGATGATGATGATGATGATGATGATGATGATGATGATGATGATGATGATGATGATGATGATGATGATGATGATGATGATGATGATGATGATGATGATGATGATGATGATGATGATGATGATGATGATGATGATGATGATGATGATGATGATGATGATGATGATGATGATGATGATGATGATGATGATGATGATGATGATGATGATGATGATGATGATGATGATGATGATGATGATGATGATGATGATGATGATGATGATGATGATGATGATGATGATGATGATGATGATGATGATGATGATGATGATGATGATGATGATGATGATGATGATGATGATGATGATGATGATGATGATGATGATGATGATGATGATGATGATGATGATGATGATGATGATGATGATGATGATGATGATGATGATGATGATGATGATGATGATGATGATGATGATGATGATGATGATGATGATGATGATGATGATGATGATGATGATGATGATGATGATGATGATGATGATGATGATGATGATGATGATGATGATGATGATGATGATGATGATGATGATGATGATGATGATGATGATGATGATGATGATGATGATGATGATGATGATGATGATGATGATGATGATGATGATGATGATGATGATGATGATGATGATGATGATGATGATGATGATGATGATGATGATGATGATGATGATGATGATGATGATGATGATGATGATGATGATGATGATGATGATGATGATGATGATGATGATGATGATGATGATGATGATGATGATGATGATGATGATGATGATGATGATGATGATGATGATGATGTGTGATGGACTATATGGCGGCCAATAGACCGTTCACGGCTAAAGTGCGTCGAATAGCCGCCAACTTAAGACGCGTCCATCACACACTCAATGAGGCAGTGCTGCGAACCACCAAACAGCACTGTCTCGACAGGATACGGATGCTAGTGGTTTGTAAAAAATCACTAGTGAGGCGGGCGAGGGGGCTGGCGGAAAATAAACTCTTCCGCCAAAAGCCCTCGCGCCTATTCGAACCGCCTCCGCGTGTTGCAGAGAATCCGCCGACTGTAGATCAGGTGGAAAATTTCTGGAAAACGCTTTACGAGGAGAAGCTTCCACTCAACCGAGACTCTCCGGCCCTTGCACACTTTGAAACCTTTTGTCAAAGGTTTCAACAACCACAGGAAGTGTGCCAACCAATAACCCCAGAAGAGGTACGAAGAGCTCTCGAGGGCTCTAAGAACTTTGCTGCTCCAGGTCCCGATGGGATAAATAACTTTTGGTGGAAAAAGTTACCGAGCACCCACCACCATTTGGCCAGAATTTTTAATGCCTGGCTAAATGGGGAGCAGCAAATTCCTTCTTGGGTGGTTGAAGGGCGGACAGTGCTGATCCCTGAGAACGGAGATTTGTCCAACCCAAGGAACTACAGACCGATAACCTGTTTAAACGCATGTTACAAGGTGTTTACGCGCATCTTGTACATGCGAGTGCTCCACGCAGTTGAACCGGTTTACGAACGGATATATGAGCAACGAGGGTCGAAGAGAGGTGTCGCTGGCTGCAAGGAGAACCTGTTGATTGACAGATGTGTCACACAGGACTCCGTGCAGTATAAGCGGAACCTCTCCATGGCCTGGATCGACTACCGCAAGGCATTTGATATGACATCACATGAGCTTATTGTTCACTTGCTCCGATGTCTTGCGGTACCCGGTCCCGTAGTGAGATGCATCGAAGAACTGATGCCGCTCTGGAGGACTCGCTTTACCATTACATCGGGTAACGATAGAGTCCAGACGGAGTCGGTAACATTCAGAAGGGGAGTATTTCAGGGAGACTTCCTCAGCCCCCTTCTGTTTTGCATCTCACTACTGCCATTATCCGTTTCGCTCCGGAAAACCCGTGGATACAACTGCGGTACCCCCGGCGATAGGAGGCATAAGGTCACCCATCTGTTTTACATGGATGACCTTAAACTTTATGCCTCCGGAGAGAGGGACCTACACCAGTCCCTCAGGGTGGTACAGGAGTACACGCAGGCTGTCGGTATGGAGTTCGGGTTGGACAAATGTGCACTGGTCCATCTCAAGAGAGGACGATGCGGGAACTACGGAGAGGACGCGCAACTCGTTGACGGAAGCATCTTACATCATCTAGATGCCGGAGAGTCGTACACTTACTTGGGTGTCGAGCAACGCTCCACCCAAGAAGTGGGTGTAGTGAAAAACGCTCTCCGCGGCAAGTATCAGCACCGACTCCGACAGATCTGGTCCTCAGAACTGTCGGGGAAGAACAAGGTGTCTGCTACCAACATGCTTGCCGTTCCGATCCTACTCTACTCCTTTGGAGTAGTGAAATGGACTCGAGAGGAGTTGCGTCAACTCGACGTAGGAACCCGCAAGAAGATGCATCTCAATAGAAGTTTGCATCCTAAATCGTCCGTTCCACGGCTATACCTCCCACGACATCGGGGAGGCCGTGGACTCTTGAGTTTGGAGAGTCTCCATAATAGGATAGTTCTGGATGAAGCCTGTAAGGTCATCAGGAGTTCGGATCCCCTCCTCTGCATGGTCCGAGACCATGAAAGTGCAGGAATAGGAGCCTTTTTGTTTAAGGCAGCACAAAGAGCAGCGGATGAACTTGGTCTCTCCTTCGACGTCGAGCGGGTAAATCCCGACTCTGTCACCGAGTTGGAACCTGCTCGACGAAAGGCCCAAATTAAAGTTGCAGAACACAACATCTTTCTGCAGCTTCACACAGATAAGCCAATGCATGGAGTTTTCTATAAAAATATAGAGAACCTTGGCTTATCCGAAAGGCTGACCTTTGCCTTCTTAAGGTCAGCCGGGCTGAAGTCTGAGACCGAGGGATTCATAATGGCTTGCCAGGATGGTGTATTTAATACCCTCGTCTATCGTAGTCGTGTCACGGATATAGAGGTCCCTGATGTCAGCTGCAGGGCCTGCCGCAGGGCGCCAGAGACTTTAATGCACCTGTTGTCGGCTTGTCCGACATATGCAGTCTCGGCCTATATCCAGAGGCACGACGGAGCATTACGAGTGCTTTATTATCACCTAAGGCACTCGTATGGGATAGACGAGACACCAGTGCTGCCTTACGCTCCGGGGGATATTGAGTCCGTTGTGGGAAATGAGAAGTGTCTAATTTATTGGAACTACTCTTTTCCCACCGTCAGGCAAATACAAGCCAACAAGCCTGACGTAGTACTCCTCGACCATCAACTCAAGACAATGTTTGTCGTAGAGTTCTCGGCTCCCGCGGAGAACAACATTGTCTTGAAGGAGGAGGAAAAACGGACAAAATATCGAGATCTGCTCTTCGAACTCCGCAGACTGTATCCAGACCATACTGTTAAGATAGTGGTACTGATTATAGGAGCCCTCGGTGGAACGAGACACACACTGCTTTCAGAACTTAAGATCATACCGGCATGCCGAAATTCGGCAGAGGTCTTAGCCGGCAGAATGCAGAAGGCCGTCATCCTCGGTTCATTACGTCTGCTCAGGGCACACGATTCCCGGACCCAGTAGTCACTTACCCCACGGGTGTGGGGAGTGGCTGCCGGTACTACCAGCTCCCCTCTGTGAGGGTCGGAGCCACAGAGAAGGGTGACTGGTTTTTAACAAAAAAAAAAAAAAAAAAAAAAAATGATAATAATAATAATAAGCAGGAGGGGCTGACTTTCATCTATCAAGCCTTTGGTGAGTAGCGCCACCACTTACTCCAGCTGGGGGTGCAAAATCGAACCGGCAGCCCTAGTGCACCCGGGAGGGGAAAGCTCATTCCCCTCTGGTGTCGGTCGTGGGCTTGCTGGGCTAACCACCCACAAGCCCAAATCTCTGGTTCCAGTTGACCAAAGGCAGGGCCCCCACGATCGACCCCGAGCGGATAGGGGTCATGGGCAAGGTGGTGGGGCCCAACAGGACGGACTGCCCGATGACGACAACCGCGACGCATATGGACGCTTTGAGTAGACGGACGAGCTAAGGGACGACCTTCTGCAGTGCTACGAAAGCAGTGAGCCTGCACGGAGGGGATACATGGCGCGGATGCATGCTCTGTGGTGTGATATACACCCAGAGCATCGCGCTTTCACGAAACAAAATCTTCGTGACTATGTATCTCACCTCCGAAGCAGAGGCTACATCAGAACTGCTCTGAGACCTGTTGAAGAGGTAGTCGACAGACCGCCCGATCAACCGGTCGAGGAGGTGGTTTTAGATGTTCCACCCATACCAGAGGGCATCAGAACCAGAAGGGGGCTGCACCATCAAAAGCCCCCTCGGCCACAAGATCTGGTCAGAGTGGACGCAGAACTCAGTGAAGCTATTCCGGAAGAGGCTGATATCTGGCACATTAATTGTGCCGTCTACGACGCCGCTCTCTCCGGTGGTGAGGCGGGATAATACTACTTCCCCTCAGGAGAGAGCTGACCGGCGTATAAGAAAGATGGAAGCCAAGATCCGGTCGGCGAGACAATATGCCTCCCGTATTAAGTGTGTGATGGATTACATGGCGGAGAACAGGCCTTTCACGCCAAAAGTGCGGCGAATCGCCGCTAACATAAGGCGAGTCCATCACACGCTTAACGTGGCAGTGCTGCTTACCACCAAGCAACATTGTCTCGATAGAATACGGATGCTAGTGGCTTGCAAAAAGTCGCTAGCAAGGCGGGCGAGGGCAGTAGCGGAAAATAACCTTTTCCGCAAGAAGCCATCTCGCCTGTTCCAACCGCCTGAGCGTATTGTTGAGAATCCGCCGACTGTAGATCGGGTGGAAGACTTCTGGAAGACGCTTTACGAACAAAAGCGTCCACTGAACCGAGATACTCCAGCCCTGGCACACTTTGAAGCCTTTTGCCAAGGGCTTCAGCGGCCTCAAGCAGTGTGCCAACCGATAACGACGGAAGAGGTTCGAAGAGCCCTTGAAGGCTCCAAGAACTTTGCTGCTCCTGGACCAGATGGAATCAACAACTTTTGGTGGAAAAAACTTCCGAGCACCCACCGCCATTTAGCTAGAATCTTCACCTCGTGGCTAAATGGAGAGCAGCAAATCCCTTCCTGGATTATCGAGGGGCGAACCGTGCTACTCCCTAAGAACGGAGATTTGGCAGATCCAGCGAACTACAGACCGATAACCTGTTTAAACGCATGTTACAAGATATTCACCCGTATCTTGTACATGCGGGTACTCCAAGCAAGCGGCCCGGTTTACGAACGGATATACGAGCAACGTGGGTCTAAGAAGGGTGTCGCTGGCTGCAAGGAGAACCTGCTTATTGACAGATGTGTCACGCAGGACTCCGTGCAGTATAAGCGGAACCTTTCCATGGCCTGGATCGATTACCGCAAGGCATTTGACATGACATCTCACGAGCTAATTGTTCACTTGCTCCAATGTCTTGCGGTGCCCGGTCCCGTAGTGAGATGCATAGAACAACTCATGCCGCTCTGGAGGACTCGCTTTACTATAACATCTGGTAATGTCAGAGTCCAAACAGAGCCGGTTATGTTTAAGAGGGGTGTGTTTCAGGGAGACTCCCTTAGCCCCCTTCTATTTTGCATTTCGCTACTGCCGTTATCCGTTGAACTTCACAGAACCCGTGGTTACAATTGCGGTACCCCCGGAGATAGGAGGCATAAGGTCACCCATCTATTTTACATGGATGACCTTAAACTTTACGCCTCCAGCGAGAGGGATTTACGTCAATCTCTCAGGGTGGTACATGAGTACACTCAGGCTGTCGGAATGGAGTTCGGTTTGGACAAATGTGCACTGGTTCATCTCAAGAGAGGGCGATGCGGTGATTACGGAGAGGACGCGCAGCTTGTAGATGGAAGCATCTTGCACCACCTAGATGCCGGAGAGTCGTACACCTACTTGGGTGTTGAGCAACGCTCCACCCAAGAAGTGTCAACAGTGAAAAACGCTCTCCGCGGCAAGTATCAGCACCTCCTCCGGCAGATCTGGTCTTCAGAGCTGTCGGGGAAGAACAAGGTGTCTGCAACTAACATGCTTGCCGTTCCAATCCTTCTACACTCCTTTGGGGTAGTGAAGTGGGCACAAGGCGAGCTGTGCCAACTCGATGTAGGAACCCGAAAGATGATGCATCTCAACAGAAGCTTGCATCCAAAATCGTCCGTTCCACGGTTATACCTCTCACGACATCAGGGAGGCCGTGGACTCTTGAGTTTGGAGTATCTACATAGCAGGTCGGCTCTGGATGGAGCTTGCAAGATCATCAAGAGTTCGGATCCTCTTCTCTGCATGGTTCGCGACCATGAAAATGCAGGGATAGGAGCGTTCTTATTTAAGGCAGCACAAAGAGCAGCCGATGAACTTGGTCTCGACTTCGATACTGGGCGGGTAAACCCGAGTTCTGTCACCGAGCTGGAACCCGCTCAGCTGAAAGCCCATACAAAAGCAGCAGAGCAAAGGAAATTTCTGCAGCTGCATAAAGATAAGCCCTTGCACGGAGTCTTCTACAAGAACATTGAAGAGAGGGGCTTATCTGAGAAGCTGACATTTGCTTTCCTAAGGTCAGCTGGGCTGAAGTCTGAGACCGAAGGGTTTATTATGGCTTGCCAGGATGGTGTCTTTAACACACTCGTTTATCGAAGTCATGTCTTGGGTATAGAGGTCCCTGATGTAAACTGCAGAGCCTGCCGAAGAGCGCCGGAGACACTTATGCACCTGTTGTCGGCTTGTCCGACATACGCTGTCTCGGCCTATATTCACAGACATGATGGAGCATTACGTGTGCTGTACTATCATCTTCGGCACACGTATGGGATAGACGAGACACCAGTGCTGCCTTACGCTCCGGGAGATATTGAGTCCGTAGTGGGGAATGAGCGGTGTCTAATTTATTGGAACTACTCGTTTCCTACTCTCAGGCAAATACAGGCCAATAAGCCTGATGTAGTCCTCCTCGACCACCAACTCAGGACAATGTTTTTCATTGAATTCTCCGCCCCAGGGGAAACAAACATTGTTCTGAAAGGGGAGGAAAAACGGACTAAATATCGAGATCTTCTCTTCGAACTCCGTAGACTCTATCCGGACCACACTGTTAAACTAGTGGTTCTTATCATAGGATGCCTAGGTGGGGTGAGGCGCACACTGCTTTCGGAATTGAAGACGATATCGGCATGCCGAGAGTCGGCAGAAATCTTAGCCGGAAGAATGCAGAAGGTCGTTATCCTTGGTTCGTTACGCCTGCTCAGAGCACACGATTTGCGGACCCAGTGATCACTAACTCTACGGCGTAGGGAGTGGTCACTGGTATTACCAGCGTACCCTCTCTGGTATCGGAGGCAAAGAGAAGGGCGACTGGATTCAAGTAAAAGAAAAAATAATAATAATAATAATAATAATAAATAAGCAGGAGGGGCTCCCTTACATCCAACTAGCCTTTGGTGAGTAGCGACACCACTTACTCCAGCCACGGGTGCAAAATCCGGACCGACAGTGCTAGCGCACCCGGGAGGGGAAAGAGACTTCCCCTCTGGTGTCGGCCGTGGGCTTGTTAGGCTAACCACCTAACAAGCTGAAATCTTCTGGTTCCAGGCAACAGAAGACAGGGCCCCCACAATCGACCCCATCCGGATGGGGGTCACAGGCAAGGTGGTGGGGCCCAACCGGACGGATTGCCTGACAATGACGACCGCGAGACACATGGGCGCTTTGAGTGGACAGATGAGCTGAGGAATGATCTTCTGCTGTGCTACGTAAGCAGTGAGCCCGCACGAAGGGGGTACATGGCGCGAATGCATGCTCTGTGGTGTGAAGGACACAATCTATTCCGCAAAAAGCCCTCGCGCCTTTTCGAACCGCCTCAGCGTGTTGTAGAGAATCCGCCGACTGTAGATCAGGTGGAACACTTCTGGAAAACGCTCTACGGACAGAAGCTCCCACTCAACAGAGATGCTCCAGCCCTGGCACACTTTGAAGCCTTTTGCCAAAGGTTTCAACAACCAAACGAGGTGTGCCAACCGATAACCCCAGAAGAGGTTCGAAGAGCTCTTGAGGGCTCTAAGAACTTTGCTGCTCCAGGTCCCGATGGGATAAATAACTTTTGGTGGAAAAAGTTTTCCAGTACCCACCACCATTTGGCCAGAATTTTTAATTCATGGCTAAATGGGGAGCAGCAAATTCCTTCTTGGGTTGTCGAGGGGCGGACAGTGCTGATCCCGAAGAACGGAGATTTGTCTAACCCAAAAAATTACCGGCCGATAACTTGCTTAAACGCATGCTACAAGTTGTTTACACGCATCTTGTACATGCGGGTGCTCCAAGCAGTTGAACGGGTTTACGAACGGATATATGAGCAAAGAGGGTCAAAGAGAGGTGTCGCTGGCTGCAAGGATAACCTGTTGATCGACAGATGTATCACGCAGGACTCCGTGCAGTATAAGCGTAACCTCTCTATGGCCTGGATCGACTACCGCAAGGCATTTGATATGACATCCCATGAGCTTATTGTCCACTTGCTCAGATGTCTTGCGGTACCAGGTCCCGTAGTGAGATGTATCGAAGAACTCATGCCGCTCTGGAGGACTCGCTTTACCATAACATCAGGTAACAGCAGAGTCCAGACAGAGCCGGTATTGTTCAGAAGGGGAGTATTTCAGGGAGATTCCCTAAGCCCCCTTCTGTTTTGCATCTCACTACTACCATTATCCGTTTCGCTTCGAAATACCCGTGGATACAACTGCGGTACCCCCGGCGACAGGAGGCATAAGGTCACCCATCTGTTTTACATGGATGACCTTAAACTTTATGCCTCCGGAGAGAGGGATTTACGCCAGTCCCTCAGGGTGGTACAGGAGTACACGCAGGCTGTCGGCATGGAATTTGTGTTGGACAAGTGTGCACTAGTCCACCTCAAGAGAGGACGATGTGGTGACTACGGAGAGGATGCGCAGCTTGTGGACGGAAGCATCTTACATCATTTAGATGCCGGAGAGTCGTACACTTACTTGGGTGTCGAGCAACGCTCCACCCAAGAAGTGAGTGTAGTAAAAAACGCTCTCCGCGGCAAGTATCAGCACCGACTCCGACAGATCTGGTCTTCAGAACTGTCGGGGAAGAACAAGGTGTCTGCTACCAATATGCTTGCCGTTCCGATTCTCCTCTACTCCTTCGGAGTAATTAAATGGAATCAAGAGGAGCTGCGTCAACTCGATGTAGGAACCCGAAAAAAGATGCATCTCTATAGGAGTTTGCACCCTAAATCGTCCGTTCCACGGTTATATCTCCCACGACATCGGGGAGGTCGTGGACTCTTGAGTTTGGAGAGTCTCCATAACAGAATGGTTCTGGATGGAGCCTGTAAGGTCATAAGGAGTTCGGATCCCCTCCTCTGCATGGTCCGAGACCATGAAAGTGCAGGAGTAGGACCCTTTTTGTTTAAGGCAGCACGCAGAGCCGCCGATGAACTCGGTCTGGTCTTCGACGCTGAGCGGGTTAACCAAGACTCTGTCACCGAGTTGGAACCTGCTCGGCAAAAAGCCCAAGTCAAAGCTGCTGAAATTGATTTATTTCTGCAGCGACACTCGGATAAGCCATTGCACGGCGTCTATAAAAATATAGAAGACCGCGGCTTATCCGAAAGGCTGACCTTTGCTTTCTTAAGGTCAGCCGGGCTGAAGTCTGAGACCGAGGGATTCATAATGGCGTGCCAGGATGGTGTATTCAACACACTCGTCTATCGAAGTCGTGTCATGGGTATAGAGGTCCCTGATGTCAGCTGCAGGACCTGCCACAGGGCGCCGGAGACATTAATGCATTTGCTGTCGGCTTGTCCAGTATATGCAGTCTCGGCCTATATCCAGAGGCACGACGCAGCATTACGAGTGCTTTATTATCACTTAAGGCACTCGTATGGGATAGACGAGACACCAGTGCTGCCTTACGCTCCGGGGGATATTGAGTCCGTTGTGGGAAATGAGAAGTGTCTAATTTATTGGAACTACTCGTTTCCCACCGTGAGGCAAATACAAGCTAATAAGCCTGACATGGTACTCCTCGACCACCAACTCAAGACAATGTTTGTCGTGGAGTTCTCGGCTCCCGCGGAGAATAACATTGTCTTGAAGGAAGAGGAAAAACGGACGAAATATCGAGATTTGCTCTTCGAGCTCCGCAGGCTTTACCCAGGCCATACTGTTAAGCTAGTGGTCCTGATCATAGGAGCCCTCGGTGGAACGAGACACACACTGCTTTCAGAACTAAAGATCATACCGACATGCCGAAACTCGGCAGAGATCTTAGCCGGCAGGATGCAGAAGGCCATTATCCTCGGCTCATTACGTCTACTCAGGGCACACGATTCTCGGACCCAGTAGTCACTCACCCCACGGACGTGGGGAGTGGCTGCCGGTACTACCAGCTCCCCTCTGTGAGTGTCGGAGCCACAGAGTATAAAGGGTGACTGGCTTTTATAAACTAATAATAATAATAATAACAATAATGGTGCTCAGCGGGTATCGACAGAGTTGGTAACATTTAGGAGAGGAGTTTTCCGGGGTGACTCCCTGAGCCCTCTCCTATTTTGCATCTCACTGCTGCCGTTGTCTGTCGGACTCCGCCAAACCCGCGGATACCAATGTGGTCCACCCAGCAATCGGAGACATAAGGTCACCCATCTATTTTATATGGATGACCTAAAACTTTATGCCTCCGGAGAGTGCGAACTCCAAAACTCTCTTAGGGTGGTCCAAGAGTATACGCGGGCCATTGGCATGGAATTCGGGTTGGACAAGTGTGCAGTCGTCCACCTCAAGAGAGGACGAAGCGGGATATTCCTTGAAGACGCGCAGCTCGCAGACGGAAGCATCCTACGACATCTGGATGCCGGAGAGACCTACACGTACCTGGGTGTGGAACAACATCACATCCAGGACGTGAAACAGATTAAGGATACTCTCCGCGGCAAGTACAGGCACCGGCTCCGAAAGATTTGGTCTTCCGAACTTTCGGGGAAGAACAAGGTGTCTGCAACTAATATGCTTGCCGTTCCGATTCTGCTCTACTCCTTTGGAGTAGTTAAGTGGACACAAGATGAGTTGCGCCAATTTGATAGGGATACCCGCAAGATGATGCATGTTCATAGGAGCATTCATCCTAGGTCGTCCGTTCCTCGAGTGTACCTCCCACGCCAAAGGGGGGGGCCGAGGACTCTTGAGTCTGGAGTGCACGCATGGCAGAGTAGCGCTGGGTGTGGCATGTAACATCCTCAGGAGCTCGGACCCACTCCTGCGGTTCGTGAGAGATCATGAAACTGTAGGAGTTGGCGCATTTTTGTTTAAGGCAGCACGTAAGGCCGCAGATGATCTCGGTCTCGTATTCGACTTCAGGCGAGGAGGCCGGCGAAGTGCTGATCCAGAATCGGTAACTGAGCTTGCGCCAAATCGCCTGACAGCCCAAATCAAAGCTGCCGAGCAGAGAAATCTGTTCAGGCGTCGATAAGCCCATGCACGGTGTTTTCTATAACAACATAGAGACGCTGGGTTTATCGGCAAAGCTGACCTTTGCTTTTCTACGGTCAGCAGGGCTAAAGTCGGAGACCGAAGGATTCATTGTGGCCTGCCAAGATGGTGTTATTAACACGTTGGTCTACCGCAGTCGCATTATGGGTGTGGAGGTCCCTGATGTTAATTGTAGGACCTGCCGTCAGGCGCCGGAGTCGCTCATGCATTTACTATCTGCATGTCCGATTTATGCGACTTCGGCCTACATCCATAGACATAACGCGGCCCTACGAGTGCTGTACTACTACCTACGGCACTCGTACCAAGTAGACCAAACACCAGTGCTGCCTTACGTCCCCGGAGAGATCTTGTCCGTTGTCGAGAACGAGAAGTGCCGTATATACTGGAACTACTCGTTTCCGACGGTCAGGCAGATTCAAGCAAACAAGCCTGACATAGTCCTCCTCGACCACCAAACCAAGATGATGTATGTCATCGAGTTCTCGGCATCTGCCGAGACAAACATCATCTTGAAGGAGGGAGAAAAACGGACTAAATACCGAGATCTCCGGTATGAGCTCCGAGTGCTATACCCAGACTACTCGGTCAAGATGGTCGTCCTGATAATCGGTGTACTTGGTGGAATGAGGCCTACGCTGCTCTCGGAATTAAAGGCCATACCAGCCTGCCAAAAGTCAGCCGAGTGGTTGGCAGGCCAAATGCAGAAGGCAGTTATCCTGGGGTCCCTTCGTCTTCTTAGGGCACACGAATCTGGCATCTACAGTCACTAACCCTGCGGGATGCGGGGAGTGGCTGTGGATAATTCGCTGGCGCTTCTCCCATGAGAATGTCGGAGACATGGGAGAACTGTCCAGCATCGCGCACGCGAAAAAAAATAATAATAATAATAAAACATAGTTCTTTCTTAAGTCTCATCTAGTTATGTAACTACTATAATTAGGTTGACTGGGTAGTTGTATTTTGGTCATTATCATGTTACAGTAGCTAAAAAGGATGGCTATTTGGTTATAGTGGCGATTATTAAAACTGAATTATTACGCAATGAAGACGTACTGATGACTAAAATGGGGAATCACATATTGGTAATCAAAACGCAACTGAAGCCAAATGGCCATAACGCATGTGCGCATGTGCAACTCATTTGGCTCTCTTTTTGATTTTTGTGGCTGCTTTATTTAATCCAAGCAACGAATGCTCAAAAAAGGGTGTAGAGGGAAATGTTAGGAACAGAAAATTTGACTTCGGAACTTTGTTTGGACTAGTCTGGAGATGAACATATCAAAAGTCCCCACTCCTAGGTGGTGAGCGGGGGGAGGGGGGCACTTTAAAGGTCCCATTTTTTGGTTTTTCGCTTATATCTCGAAAACTATGCGCCTCACGTTAAAAAATTTAAAAATTTAATGCTCTACAACTTCCTTTCTCACAACTTTTCGTGGGAACAACATTTGAAGAGTTATCTTAACAAATAGAGCAAAAAACGTGAGGCAACAAAATTGTTTTCCGCAATTTCCGAATTTCGAGGGCGGATATCTCGAGAATAGAACAACATATGTAAGTAGTGATTCTTATAGCAAATTTTGTCAGCTTCAATTTTGTATAGAGTGGTCAAGGCGCTACGACGCATAGTTTCCGAGATATAAGCGAGAACGTGCCCCTCTACCTTCGCTCACCACCTAGGAGTGGGGACTTTTGATGTGTTCATCTCCAGACTAGTCCGAACAAAGTTCCGAAGTCAAATTTTCTGTCCCTAAAATTTCCCTCTACAATCATTCATTGCCTGGCCTAATTAATATTATTACTAGTTATGAAGTGGCTCTTATGGCGAAAGGGGGAAAAGGGTGATGAATCTATTTCACCGTGTCTAAATCATGACTTTTAGGCATAAAATAAAACGAGAACACTATTATGGCCATCCTTTGGTTTTAAACAGGCGTTGTTAGATAAAATGGACGTATACTTTGTCCATCTTTAAAATTATATGAACATATTATTTGCATATATGGTCAATCAAGGGGGTCAAATTTTATCAACACACGATTTTTTTCTGTAAACTTATATAAAATACTCATAAAAACAAAGGGGCCTGCAGAAATCTCTAAATTTTAGGTATAATTAAATTAATTTGAAATATAAACATATAAACATTTTGTAATTTCAAGAAGCACAATCGATGGTAATGTTATTAAAAGTTATTAAAATAACGAATTAGTAAGTCAAAACTTTATTTTATAGGTATAATTAATAAATTATTGAAAATGAATGTAATGGCCGTCGGCGTCGTTCGAGTTCTTCTTGATTGATAGAAAACATGGTGGCAAGTTGTCATCATTTGGCATAATGCTTTTGCTAATGATGCTAGAAATAAGCCAGGACTGTAAAAGATCTAATAAACTTTTTTCGTCAAATGGCAAATTTAACCATATTTGCCAAACTATTACCAGAAAATTGGCCGAAGTGGTTAGCGAGTTTTCGCATCAAAATACGGCTAAAGCTAATAAACTATGAAAGACATAATCTCTCTATTTTACATTTGTTTTGACTGCCTTTGTTGTGGAACGGGTTACTTTGTATTTTGGCCTTTGTTTCTCCAACGTTTTTACATTTCCTTTCTCCAACCAAATTAAAATTTGTTACTAAAGTTTCTGAAAATGTATTGGGTGGACGAAACCATCGAGGAGCAAATTTGCCTTAGTGCAGTAAATAGTATTCTTGGACACTAATGCAGAAGATAGGTTGACACTTTCACTTTAATAATCTAGATATTTATACTTATTAATGCATAAACTTTTGTAGACACAAACGTTAACGAAAACACCTACCTACCTACCTTTGAACTTACTTTTAGGCGACATTCCTTTTCCAATAATATGTGGAACTCTGCCTTTATTTTCTTTTACATTTCATTCTTACTTTTCTGTTGATATAAAATTTATTTGCGTATATATAAAGTTTTCAACATTATCAATACTTGTTTTTAGATTATATTTTTATCTTGCCGTTTGGCCTCAATTTACTTCTATAATAGTCATTTAATAAGAATATCTTTTCATTAATTGTTTCAGTCATGATTCGGTAATAACAGCTAAGAAAACCACCAGAATAAAGCCTAACTAATATAGTCATGTTTAGGCTAATTTCTTAGTAATAGTTTGGATATCAACACTATATGAATAACAAAAACCATGTCAATATATTCTAGCCATTTTTATAGATAGAATGGCAGTATGAGGACTTTGTTGCTATTTAATTACTTGCTCATATATGACCAGTATATAGCTAAAAAGAGATCATCATGACTATTTTGTCTTTAAATTTAACGCTAAACCACGACTAAAATACGATGACCACAATATAACTAAACATAAGCCGTTGAAACGTTTTAGTGGCTGCATTTTGGTTATTTAAGCTAAATAGCATATTTGTGCAACTTGGGTTAATACTCATAGAAACTGATCTCATAAATCCCCATTTAAACGTTTTAACTAGTAATCTTCAATTGCAAATCAAAACTGTTCTAACTTAATGCAGCTCCTTTCTTAAAGAAACTTGTCATTTAACCAAGGAAAGCCGCACGGATTACATTAGATACTGTTCTCATAAATTCTCATTGATGTGGTATAAGTAAATGTTTGGATTTACAAATGGAAACTGTTTAAAATATTTGGTTTCCTTATTCTGATATAATTTTCATATTTAAATTAGATCCGAATCCATACTGATAAAGACTTATATAATTTACTATAGGAACAACAAATAGATACTCGTAGAAACTGCTCTCATCAATCCTTTTGGAGGAATACTAAATGTGTACCTGGAATTTCTGACCGTATCTTAACAAGTAGTGAATGATTTGTTACTGATCAAACCTCATCACAATTATTTTCGGAAAACAGCATAAATACTTTTAGAAATTGATCGCATATAACCCCATTCGAAGTGATTAAACATGTATTTGTAATTGCAGTTGAAAACTGACCTTTCTTTTTACCCATTCAAGAAAATGAAAACGCGTTTAATATGTTATTGAAAAGAAACATTAATACTCATAGAAACTGATCTCATAAATCCCTATTTAAACGTTTTAACTAGTAATCTTCAATTGCAAATCAAAACTGTTCTAACTTAATGCTGCTCGTTTCTTAAAGAGACACTTGCCATTTAACCATGGAAAGCCGCACGCATTACATTAGATACTGTTCTCATAAATTCTCATTGATGTGGTATAAGTAAATGTTTGGATTTACAAATGAATTGACTCATTTTGCTGCTTCATTCTGGTATAAACTGATAGAAATTTCAGCAGCAACTTTACTTCAGGCTCCAGTAGAGCTGTATACGTGTCGGTAATTCACATCTAATCTAATGTGACCTAAGGAACTGACGCACAGTGGTCATTTTAATTATTCTAGGAATTAATAATACTAAAAATTTAACATCACCAATGTCATTCTTTTTAATTTTATTTCAAAGAGGGATGGTTGTGTAAAACGTGGTATAAAAATTAAAGAAATCAGTAAAGGCGTATATTAATAGTAATTTCATAAACATGTGTCAAATGAAAGGGTAAATATTTACTTAATTCAGTCGTGCTTCGTGCGTTTTACAATAAAGTCTATAGTGACAGTTGTGCCTTACGATTCTTCACTTTTGTCTGTTAAATACTGAGTTAGAGGTTTGTATTTACAATTTATATTATAGATACTACTTTTATTTTTTAATAAAATGTAGAAAATTAGCTATTTCATATGCTACCTCTCATAAATTTTTTTAAAATTTTATTTGTAACTAAATTGACTTGCATTACGTGTGTTCGTGTTTGTTTTTAGTAAAATATTTTTTTTCAGTTAGGTAATTTTCTTATCTTCTCACTCCGTTAAAGCTAGCTGCCAAGAAGTGTCAGGAAGTAAAATATTTTAGGTATCATGTCGATATCAAAGAGAGATCTGTTCAGCATTTGGCGCCCATTTTCCAGGGAAAAAACTATTCGAGATTTGCTAAATGCTCTTTTATTTTCTTCAGACCCTCTCATATCATCATTATCACAGTGCATAAGAAAACGTTCACACAAAGAACCACTGATTAAAGGGGTTTTAGAATTACTACAAGAGCCACATTTGGTGAGTACTTTGCTATCGACAAATGATGATCCTGATGATTTTGACGATTCTGACATCGAATACTAAATTGTATTCCATAGACTACGTTCCCAGTACTTTAGTAATAGTGGTATTGGTTATTGTGTTCCATTAACGCTGCGTTATGTTAAATATAAATTAATATTTATTTCAAAATAAAATCAAAATGTTTGAATTGAAAAATAAAAATGTTAAAGATTTATTTGTTGTTTTTTTCTATATATATCATAGCTAAGGGCTCCATCTTAAGTTATTTATCAGTTAATCTTATACAAATGAACATAATTTAGAAAAATAAATTTGACACCGCTATTTATTATTTCCTAGAATAATTAAAATAACTACTGAGTGACGTGGGTATCTTAAATTAAAAGTAAAGCAGCTTCTTTCACTGCTAACTCATTCATCGCTTCTAGGCTAGAACACTAGAGGAAATAAGGACTCTGTAGTATTTTGTGTTTACCACTATATTAGTATTTCTATTTGAAATATGCAATTTAAACTGTGCATTTGTCGGCATGCATATCTAAATTAATACTAATAAAAAAGCAAAATGGAAGTTTACAATAAAAATACATCTGTAAAATATACAATTGAAACTGTACATTTGGTTGACATGTATATCCACATCAATACTAATAAAAAGACAATGTGGAAATTTACAATAAAAATATGTTGATAAATGGTGTGTTACATACGATAGATACTGGAGAAGGACGGACTGGAACTCTTATGATATTACTTATAGAAAGAAAACTAATAGAAAAGTTTAGAATCTCTTTAAAGTTGTATCTGTAATTCCATATGGTCTCAAATATAAGGGCAAGCGTGCATTTACAGACACTAAACTGTAGGTTTGTTGATGTATATTTCTTATAAAAGTACTAATGAAAGGACAACATGATAATTCCAAATATCTCATACGGAATTACTGTTTCATAACCGAATTTAAACTTATTAAAAGAGATAAAATCCTGTCTGTATAATACTAACTTATAGGAACGATAAAACCGCATCACTTTTTTTTATAAGTTTCTATCCGGAATTTTTGGCGGAGCAGGTTAGGCACATTGCGAAACCCGTGGTCGATTTTTAAACTTTGACTAAGCATGCGAGAATACAAAGGCGATCACCAAACCTTTTCTTTATGTTGTAGAGAAGACAATTTTCTGTGAGACTATCGTTCTCTATTACATCTCGTGACTTACATGCAATGTCGGAGCTTAGATGAAGAATATTTGTCTATAGCAGTATTCAGTGACAGACAGTTGCAGGTACGCAGTGTGTTCCAAAGTCAGGTCATGTAATGACATTAAAGTATAGGTTTTGTATCAAGAGCGACAGCGGGGCATTATCGTCAAATGATGTTATACTTTCTAAAATCATGCTATTCTAGTAATGAAACTGTCGGCCCTTTATTTTGCACTAAGGCTGCCGTGGGTGTAAATCACCCCCCAAAAAATTGAACATTTGATCTTTTGCGCCGTTGATTTTTCAACAGGTTATAAGCTATAGTAATCAGTAGATTAGTTGTTATTTAATTTGTCTTTATTTCATATTAAGTTTTAATTTACTTAATTAATTAAAATAAATCGCAGTACTGGGACGTATTTTGTTCCTGTTAAATAGAATTTGTTCTTCCTAGCTTAAGCACAAAAAGGGCGGGCGTCTATTCGGATGTGACCAAACTCGTATAATTTGGATTGAACTTCCTTACAGGTAAGTCGTTTAATCCTCAATTATACTTCATTTGGTCACATCCGAATAGAACACCCTGTAGATGTTTGGAGTATACGGCGATCTTTCACCAGTAACTAGGCACTTTGGTTATTTTATGCTTCTTTATTTTCACTAACTAATTATACAAAATACCTAGCCTAATAATATACTGTATTGTGTATTTCCCATAATAATTAATCAATGTAACCATTGAACAATTAAATATTCAACATGACATTAAGCATTAACGATTGATCATTAACCATTAAACATTAACAATTGACCAATTGACTATAAACCTTAACCATTAAACATGCCTAAATAATAACTAATAGTAGTATTTGAAGTGGATCAAAATACTTTACTCTAACCTAAGTTATTTTGCGTTTACCATTTTTTTAAAATACTTTGCAAAAAAGTCCTTTGAACACAATGGTTTGTTATAAAATTTATTGAACGTTTCGCTTTTTTCCGACCATCCCGCAGCTTCTCTTATGCTGTCGATGGAAGTGCCTGCCCTAAGAGCTGCTGAAGCGGCTGCACTTCTAGTGCTATGGCCTTTAAATTTTTGCACGTGAATGCCGGAGCTATTGAGGCCATTTTTAATCCAGCGACTTAAGGTTTGCGTTTTAGCAGGTCTGTGAGGCTTTCTGATGGTTAAAATATGGATGTCCTCACTTCCCCTTATTTGTTTTGTCCAGTTTATGTAATGTAGTATTGTCGAAGCAGTACAAAATTCGGGGTTTTCTATAAAGTAGGGGAACTTTAGATGCGGCTGCGGTTTTTTGGGACCAGACGTTTTCAAAATGTCTGAAAATTTTATTTCGATCCCCTCTTCGAATATGTGAATGTTACTGATTCTAATTTTTCAGAACGTCTGTACTCGGTGTGCTGAGCCAAGCGCTAGTAGTAAAATCATCCTAAACGTTAAGTGTTCTAAAGTTAATTTTTCCAGTGGGTATAGAGAAGTTATGTAATTTAGGACAGGTTCTGGATCCCTAGTTTCTTCATATTTAGGGAAGAGAGGACGCAGTTTAAATACTCCCCTCATGAACCTTCCTATAATCTCTGAGTTCCCCGTATTACATAATACGTTTAAAGCGGACCTGTATGTGTTAAGAGTCGAATATTAAGCTCCGTTGTTAAATTCTGTTTTTAGAAATGATAGGATATTGTTTACGTTTGGTTGGAAAATTAGATTAGGATTATTACTATTATTACAGAACGTCCACCATTTTGAGTAAGTCGTGTTATACCGTTTTAAGGTACTTTTACTTAAGGAAGCCAGCATTATATCCATGGCGTCTTCTTGAATGTTTTTCTTGGTGTAAGCGTACTTGATAAAAATGCAGCACCCAGGGTAAGGTGTTGTCAAATTGGGTGGGGTTGTCTGAAAGGAGATAAAAGAAGGTTAGGTCGAGGTTGCAATACGACCACTTCTGAATTTATCAATGACCTCAATTTCGGATACCAGGGCTGTGATTTCCATATTGGATATACCACCAAGCATTCCGCATTGTCCGATTCTATTTTGCTTAAGATTTTTGGCATCAGAGAGAAAGGCGGAAATATGTACCCATCTAAGTCTTTCCAGTTTTGCGTGAATGCATCTACGGGTATAGACTCTGGGTCAGGGAGCCATGATACAAATTTATTGCATTTATTGTTTAAATATGTTGCAAACAGGTCTATTTGAGGCTCCCCTAGGTTAGCTGTTATCTCTGCGAATGCTTCATCGTCAAGAGAGAATTCGGTGTCTACGTTTTTAGACCTTGAGTTTTTGTCTGCTATGATGTTTTCTAAGGTGTTTATGTATGTAGCAAAAACAAATATGTGGCGTTGTTCGCACCACTGCCATAGGACTTCTTGCAACTAAAATTTTTTGTACTTATTACTTCCCATTCTATTGATTACAGATATAGATTTTTAGTAAAATGTTACGCTTTTCTAAGGACTTTGCAAATGTTTTAAGCCCGTAGAATGCGGCCCTAAGTTCAAGCACATTTATGTGTTCCTCCCTTTCTGTCTGTTGCCAAAACCTTTGGCTTCCGGCCCCTCGCAGAAACTACCCCAACCGGATTTGGATGCATCGGTAAATATGGTTAAGTCATAATTTGGCGGTTTTATGTTTTGTTGTGCAGTGTTGATATGATTTAACCACCATGTAAAATCTGTTTTTAAATGTGGAGCCACGGCCATGTATCCGTTGTAATTGCCCTTATTTGTTTTCAAAGAGAGATATTTTTCTCTTTCAAAGGACTTTATATATATAACCAGCCATATTCAACCGCAGGGCATATAGATACTAGTGTTCCTACAAATTGAGAAATTCCCGAATTTTAATTTTCTTCCTCATAATTATTTTGTTAATAAGCAATTTTATTTTTAATTTTTTTTCCTCGGTGATGCATATTTTCATAGTTTGGGTGTTAATGTAAAGCCCAGAAAATGTATTTCGCGTGATGGGCACATGTAACTTTGTTCTGTGTTCATGAAAAACCCCAACTTTGTTAAAAGTTTTTGTGTTTCTAGTATCTTTTGTTCACAGCCTTGAAAGTCTTTACTGATTATTAAAAAGTCATCTAAATAGGTAACTGATAAGAATTGTCTATTTCTTAGAGGTAAAAAGACTGGTTTCAGTAATTTTGTAAATACGTATGGCGCTGTGCACAACCGAAAGGGCAGGCACTGAAATTCATATGTGTTATTTTTAAATATAAACCTCAGGTATTTTTTGTGTTTATCATAAATCGGAATTAAAAAGTATGCGTCCTTGAGGTCAATGGAGGCAACAAACCAATTCTTAGCAATAAGGTTTCTTGCTGTTTTGAGACCTTCTAGTTGGAAATGAGGGGAAGGGATAAATTTATTCAGGTTTTTAAGATTTAAAATAAATCTATGTTCACCGTTCTGTTTTTGTCGCAGAAAAAATTGAGACAAAAACTGATCTTTACAGTTGTTGACTATTTTTATTGCTCCCATCTCTAGAAGATTTCTTACACTATGAGAATAAAGTTCTTGTTCTTTATGACTAAATTTTGGCTTTTTAGTATTGGTGCGGTTTACTGTTAAATGGAATTTTATAGCCTTTCACCCAGTCTAAAATGAGGTGGTTATTAGTTATTTGTTCCCATTCGTCAATATAAAACTTTATTCTCCCAGCGTATTTTCCGTCTTCCCTTACCTCTATCGTTTTTTCCATTCCTTCCTGTCCCTTCTCGGTTCCTTGTCCCTGTTGTATTTGTTGAATCTTGTCCTGTTTTGGGGTTTGTTCTGATATTTCCCTTTCCATCAAGCGCGGATCTAGAAATTTTAATAATTTTTTTCTCGTCTGTGGCGCATGGGACCCATACGAAATATGGGAAATAACATCTCGAGAAGCACTTCTCTAACGACCCCTAAACAATTTTGAAAAAGCAGTTTGCGAAATTTTTTTTCAAAATTCGGTTACCCCCCAAGGTCTAGGGACTCCTGTTTAAAATTATTTTTTTTTTGTCATATGCATTTTACTTTTCATAAAAGTAAAACAATATGTTTTGAAGTTTATGAAAATATTTTCATTACTAACTGAGATACAACGAATTGAAATTTTGTGATTTACAATTTAACAAATCACAAAATTTTAATTCGTTGTATCTCAGTTAGTAATGAAAATATTTTCATAAACTTCAAAACGTGTTGCTGTATTTTTATGAAAAGTAAAATGCATATGACAAAAAAAATAATTTTAAACAGGAGTCCCTGGACCTGGGGGGGGGGTAATCGAATTTTGAAAAAATGTTTCGCAAACTGCTTTTTCAGAATTTTTTAGGGGTCGTTAGAGAAGTGCTTCTCGAGATGTTATTTCCCATATTTCGTATGGGTCCCATGCGCCACAGAAGAGAAAAAAATTATTGAAATTTCTAGATCCGCGCTTGCTTTCCATTTGGTTTTTACGTTTCCCTTTGTAGTTTTTTGAAGTCGATGGGCCTGCCTTAAGTTCCTTGGCAGTAGTTTCAAGGGCTTTTATGTTTTTACATTTTTCCGCGAAGCGAGTCTGGCGGTTGTGCGGCAGCCATTTTTTGTACCTTGGAGTTAAAATGTGGGTACAACTAATGGAATTTCCTGTGATTGGAGATCTTGTGATGAACGTGGCACAAAATTTTGCCCGCTTCAGACTTGTTAAATTTGGATTTGTCTCTTCCTGTTCGAATTATTTCCTTTAAATAAGTTGTCTAGGGTGCTGCCAAGAGCAGCTAAACCTTTTCCCAGAGCTTCTTGTAATTCCAACAAGAACGTTTCTTTTCTCTGTTCATTGGGAGATAGCATAGCCTGTACCTCAGGGTTTAACTGAAGTCCCTGAAGGATGGTGCAATTTGATGGGGCATACCATTTTTCCAATAGTTGTTTTTTGGAGTCTTGGCTCAGCCCCTGCGATAGTTTTTCCATCTGTTCGCTATTTCCACTGAGATTTCGGGTCCGAAAATATTTTGTTTTGTAGGGTCATCCCCAAGAGTTTGGTGATATTTGAATTATCATCGACACTCTCTTTGCTTGTGGTAGAGTCTAAACTTTCGCTGCATGAAGAGGAGTCTGACTCTTCGCCTATTGTAACAAGAAACCCTATGAGTTAATCCCATGAATATGTACACGTGCTAGCCTGCCTTGTGGCAGGTCTGAGGGCATATATTTGAGGAATATGGTGGGCATAAGTCAGAAACTATGCTGGTTTTTTTTCTTTTTGTAATGTAAGAACTGTTCTCGTCTACAGGGTAGACAACCCATGCCAAAAATATTAGCCAGTGGCCTAATATTTGCCTCTACCCCCCCTCCTTTGCTCTCAAACCTCTCATTCTGAAATTTGTTATAACCTTATATATTATTACTTACTTGAGTCTAATTTTTTTAGCCTTTCTTCTAGCTTCTTCATCTTTTTTTTTTTTATATCCTAACTCGGTGGCTTTCCTTTTGCGATTCTTTCCTGGCATATTCCCTAGTAATTCCCACACAGTCACTTTTATTTATACACAAGACACAACGTTTTTAACACACTCACTACTTATAGTTGTTTTACACAAAACAAAGGTTTTACACAGATCACTGAATGCTTAGCAGTACTTGCTTGTAGCAGCGCAAAAAGTATAATGATAAAGGTCGGCTCGTGCGGGACTGGTGAATCATCGCTTATCTCTCTAAAACTTGCGCGTAACAGCTTAGGAAGTATGACTACAGGGTGTTCTATTCGGATGTGACCAAACGAAGTATAATACGCTTCGTTTATTAAACGTTATTTAGGAATTACGGAAATAGCACATTTTCAACATTTATTTTATCATTTGGTAAGATTAACAATTTTCGTTCGAGTTAAATCTAATACGAAAATACATTTTGCAACTGTAAAATAGCGTTTTCACACTATCACTAAATTTAATAGCACGGGGATGTGTTTTCTCTTATAATTATTACAAATCTTTAATGATTCTCCATTAATTTGCTCAAGCATGTCATTAAGTGTTTGCATTTTGCAAGAAAATCTTAATTCGGTTTCATTCATTCCCTGACACATAGTTTTTACGCCATTCTGTGTGCCATTTCGTCCGCGAGGGCGTTCCGATTTTCTCGAAAACTGTTGATAGAAAAAAAAAACAAATAAAAAAGTTACCTCCATCCTTTATCTTTATTCCTTATCAATATTCTATTTCGAAAGATAGAAAAGTTTTCCGCTTGCTATATCTACCACTGCAAACTCTCACATTTTATCAATATAGTGTTAGGAAAACCTTCGTGTTTTCCATATTTATTAAATTTGTTCTACATATTAACATATTTTGTTAACAAATATGTAGTACTAAGACTGTAAAAATTTGAGACAAAGGACCCCGGAACAAAACCCATGAAAATGTTGATTCGCTGGAATCGGCTGAAATTTTGGTATCTTGTAGTTCAAATCATGCTGATTAAAAGTTCTTATATCATCGAGCCAATCCTATGGACAGTTTTTGAGATATAGCTTGTCAAAGTTAGGTAATTTGCGGGATTTTAGACATTCAAGAACTTGTTACTCTTAAACTATTGACTTTAGCAAAAAGTTGCAAGGGTCGAAATATTTTTGTTCAAGTCCAATAAAGGTCAAGAATTTTTTTCAGAATTTTTTTTATCAACTTTTAGCTTAGGTAAAATATATGTCATATTCCGGCATGCTTCTGTGGGATTGGCTGAAACTTTACTATTTTGTAGTTAAAGTCATGCTGATCAAATATTCCCATTGCACTGAGTCTATCCTATTAGTGATTTTCGCTCCAGGAGTGCTTGAAGATCTTAACAACGAGGTAACGGGTAATCTATATGTACGTGTTTGTGAATGGCTTCCGGCGTGTTTGTGTACTGCGTGCATGCGTTTGTGTGTATGTATGTGCCAGTGTATACAGGGTTCTCCGGAAATATCGATGACAAACTTCTGGTGCAGATTCTACATGCAAAAATATGTTCGCAAATACCTTGAGCCACGGCCCTTTGAAAACGGCACCGAAAAATTGATTATTATTTTATATTTCAGAAACCTTTTGATTTACAGGAACGCGACTTTATACGCATATTGAACAATAATACAAGCTTATTTTTACATTATTTTTTAAAAATATTTTTTACAGTAAGTGGGTGGTATTGAGGGGGGGCTGTCGATATTTTGCATTAATTTCTTATGTCTTTTATTTTTTTTTCACTTTGGTACAAGAATGTCATTCACTAATTAAAAATACATAAAAAATGTCCTCTTTCATTTTAGTCGTAGGACCGTTTGTGAGAAAAATCGTTCTTATGAATTTGATACAGAACCGCTGAAAACACAAGCGTATTAAGGTTTTTGGGGCACGCACGGCATGAAAATTACATAAAATATCCATCAATGATTCTTCTTCGAACGATACATGATGCTGGAAACAGAGAACTTGTTCCTGAAAATCCTATGGATGTTCTCAATATTTAAAAACTAAAAAAAACATTAAAAAACAACAGTAAAAATAAACAGATAGAAAGTGAAACCAAAAAAATGAGATCACCCTGGTTGGCAATGAGAACGCTCTCATAAGAAACATAGTGCCGGTAAGAGTAGGTTCTTTAATAAAAATAATCACATACACAAACACGCTGGAAGCCATTCATAAACACGTACATATAGATTACCCGTTACCTCGTTGTTAAGATCTTCGGGCACTCCTGGAGCGAAAACCACTCATAGGATAGACTCAGTGCAATAGAAATTTTTGATTGGCATGACTTTAACTACAAAATAGCAAAGTTTCAGCCAATCCCACCAAAGCATGCCGAAATATGACAATATATATATATATATATATATATATATATATATATATATATATATATATATATATATATATATATATATATATATATATATATATATATATATATATATATATATATATCTCCTCCAAAGTGGGAGCCGAAACGTCGAGACTCCAATAATCTCAGACGCGGTTCAACCCGTGAACCTAGTATTATATATATATATATATATATATATATATATATATATATATATATTGGTTACGCCCCTGGTGTAAATTCATTTTATTTTTCGTTAGAGGACACGTGATCCGACGCACGTGTAGTAGCTCCGCTGACGACCATAGTTCATAGCATAGTGTGTTACTTTTCATAGTTTAGCAGCTTTTAATTTTAATCTACATCAACGTAAATGTTACATATTGTCATAAATAATTGTGCCACTCATTTGTTCATCGAGAATCATAATCAAGGTGCCTAATTCTGTGTATCTTCCTATCTTTCCCTATCCTACAAATCACAGAACTTCGAAGCCACATGTCATCGGACTCCAGACGAAACTGAGTAAGTTATTCGCAAAACCTAGTTTTATTATTATTACATTGCATTATTCTACAGTCCATAATTTAGCCAATATTGCCCACTCTGGGGTTAAAATATTTTTATTAGTGAAATATCCCCGGCATGTTCATATGGTCCAGTTCGATTCGGATTACCGCGAATTGTTATCGTAGAACGATACCTAGTAGTTTTTTTTTTACGTAGCACAGTAGCCGCTCGTTTTTTTGTTTTACACTGTAGATAAACCGTGTTTATTTATATTAACACCGCACACGTGGATCACTGTCCTTTTTTCGTATTGTTTGTAGTATTATTTGAAACAATTAACTCCTGTAATAGATTTACCCGCATATAGTTTATTTGATAAAATAGAAACAAAATATTTAAGTATTTGTGTGCATCAACTTAGTAGAATATAAATATTTGTTTTCGTGATTTAGTTTATTGGCTTGTTTACATGCCTGCGACATTGAGGATTCTTGTTTTTTCAAGTTACCTACTTATTCGAAACAGGGACTTACATTAGACACTTATTTTTTTATTTGGATTTTAGTAAACACTATTACTGTATTAATTGTGAAATGTAAAAGGAAAACAGAGGCAATTTCTTTTTGCGTACTTGCATTTAAATAACTAGTATAAATTACTAAAGATAAACATATTGTTTATAATAACTTGAATATTTATTCATACCCTTATTCGTGTTTTGTTAAATTGGTGTAGTATGGACAAGGAACGTCTTACAGCTAAATTAAAAATTAGCGAAGCAAAAAAACAGACTCTTTTTCAGCGCATTCAACGACTGTATGATTGGTCAAAAGATTTAGCAGAACCCCATAATTTAAGAAATTTTAAATCTCTTTATGGTTCTTTGCATAACACCCGCTCTCAATTGATCGAAATAGTTGATAAAATTAATGATCTCAATATAGAATTGGATCCTGAATATACTCCAAATTTTCAACTCCTTGACACGATTGAGCAATTATTTTGTACGATTAAGGAGAGAGGGGAAACTGTATTTAAAAAAACATTGCCAAATATTGATAATTCCCACGCTTCAGGTAGTACATCCGTAGAAACACATCATATTGTGTCACAAGTTATGCCTAAATTGCCCAAAATTGAAATAAAAGAATTTTGTGGTGACCCTAAGCTATGGCCAGTTTTTTATGGCATGTATACATCTTTAGTTCATGATAATAAAGATTTGGATGACACTTGTAAAATTCATTATTTGTTAAGCCGATTAACTGGTCGAGCTTTAGCACTTTGTTCGGGAATCCCGCCGGTTGCTGATAATTATCAAATTATTTGGAAAATATTATTAGATATCAGGATAAACGGTCATTAGCTAGCAATTACGTAAAACAAATTTTAGATTTTAAACCACTGCAGTTTGAGTCGGCCCATAATTTGAATACATTTTTGGAACGTTTTGACACATCTGTTAACGCGTTGAAGAAATTAGATGTTCCAAATTTAGCTGATCTTTTATTAACCTATATAGCGTTGTCGAAGTTGGATAATCAAACACGACGTTCGTTTGAAATATCTGTGAAAGAGATTGAAATCCCTACTTATGACAGACTACAAGATTTTATAAAACAACAAGCAAAAATTTTGGGTCGAACGTCTAATAGTAGCTCAACAAATACTGGTAATTCAAAAGTCCCTGCTACAGTTAACACTAAGCCCAAGATCACGCACTCTTTTGTAAACACTAATTCTAAATTTGATAGCAATTGTTCAGTATGTAATCAGGACTCACATCTAATAAATAGATGCGCAATTTTTTTGAAACTTGCGCCAGTAGATAGATATAAATTGGCCAAAGAAAAACATTTATGTCTCAATTGTCTTAGCAACAAACATATAATCGCGGCATGCAAATCAATAAATGCATGTTCTATCTGTAAAATTCGTCATCATTCTTTATTGCATTTTAATAAAGAAACGCCTATAGTAGCTAGCACTAGTAATACGTCGCCCGTCAATAGTAATAATAGTTTAGAATCCGAGCAGCCTACTTCAAGTTTAACTACACTTAATTTATGTTCCACTGCAAACAATAATCTAGCACAGCAAAACTATACTACTTTATTGCCCACCGCGGTAGTAAATATTCGAATACCCAATGGTGTAAGTAAGCCTATTCGTGTCTTATTAGATTCAGCTAGTCAGGCAAATTTTCTTAATTTGAAATGTTGTAAAAAACTGCAATTGCCCGTTAGTAAAATTTATTCATCGGTTGTAGGCATCGGAGTTAGTTCAAAACCGGTTAAAGGCCAAGTAAACAACATAACAATTACCTCACGATTTGATACCAGCGTGCAATTTCAATTTGACGCTTTAGTTATAGAAAAAATCACTGACAATTTACCCACTTCGATAATTGAAACAGAAGCCCTTAGTTATTTAATGGACTTACCCCTAGCGGACCCTGAATTTTACCAATCGAGAGAAATTGATGGAATTCTCGGTGCTCGACTGTTTCCACAACTCATCAAGGTGGGGAGAGTGTCGAGTACACCCAATCTTCCTATCGCTTTGCAGACGCATTTGGGTTATGTAGTTATGGGAAAATCACCCATTATTCCAACCGTAGAAAAAATTAATTCATTCTGTTCAATAGTAGAGCCACCTATAGAAAAAATCATGGAGTCGTTTTTGGAGTTAGAAGATATTCCTATATCTCGAATAAACAGTTCCGAAGATATTGAATGTGAAAAACATTTTCAATCCACTTATTCACGCGATGTTAGTGGTAGGTTTACTGTCGCGTTGCCTTTTAAAGACAATCCTACGATTTTAGGTAATTCATATTCTCTAGCGTTGCGTAGATTTATTTCTTTGGAAAGAAAATTAGAAGCATCACCCGATTTTAGAAATCAATATAATAGTGTAATTCAAGACTACTTAGATCAAGGTCATATGCGCAAATTAGTTACAGCTCCTGATTCTACATTACCCTCGTACTACATTCCGCATCACGCAGTTTTTAAAATTGATAGCTCAAGCACACCTCTACGTGTCGTTTTTGATGCTAGCGCAAAAACGGACACCTCTTTTTCGTTAAATGATATTCTGTATACGGGGCCTAAACTTCAGACAGATGTTTTATCTGTGTTTTTAAATTTTAGATTATATCCCATCGCCTTTACCGCAGACATTCGTCAGATGTACCGGCAAGTCAATTTATGTGATGAACATAGGCCTTTTCAGCGCCTTCTATGGAGATTTAGTCCCAGTGAGCTTATAGAAATTTTGGAAATTTCCACTTTAACATTTGGTGTAAAACCTAGCCCGTTTTTAGCGTTGCGGGTAGTTCATCAATTAGCGCACAATGAATCGAAAATATATGGGCACGCCTCTGAAGTCGTTTTGCGCGACATGTATATCGATGATTTAGTTTCGAGTGTAGGTAGTCTTAAAGAAGCAAAATTAGTTTATAACGAATTAGTAGATCTGTTCGATTCGGGTGGTTTTAGTTTAGTAAAATGGTCTGCCAATTTAAAGGAATTTTTAAATCATATACCTGAAGAAAAACGTTTATCTCAGATTGTAAATTTTGAAACTGATTGCTTAAAAGTTTTAGGCATGCAGTGGCATCTAAGTTTAGATACTTTGTTTTTTAAAGTAAATATTCAGGATCGTAGTTGTACAAAAAGAAATATATTGTCCACGGTAGCCCGGATATTTGACCCACTAGGATTAGTCGCTCCGGTTACATTATACGCCAAATTATTAATAAAGAAATTATGGTCACTTCATTTAGATTGGGATCAATGCCCACCTGATACTTTAATAGAACAATGGTCTCGCTTTCAGTCAGAATTACCGCTACTAGACGAATTTTCGGTATCAAGACATCTAGGTATTTTCGAAAATTCATCCGCTACTTTGGTAGGATTCGCAGATGCTTGCGAATCATCATTTGGCGCAGTTATTTATTATGTGGATAGCAATAGGGATAAAATTAAAACCAATTTAATTTGTTCAAAGTCCAAAGTTTCACCCTTAAAAGTAGTTTCCATTCCCCGGCTGGAACTGTGTGCCGCTCTTTTATTAGCTAAACTAATGAAGTTCGTAATTGATACCTACCGTTCCCGTTATAATTTTACCAGAATTTCTGCGTTTTCGGATTCCATGGTAGTTTTGCATTGGATACATTCGTCGCCGCATCGTTGGAAGACGTTCGTTGCGAACCGTGTTGCAAAAATTCATAATTATTTACCGCAAAACGTTTGGTTTCACGTGGATGGAAAGTACAATCCCGCCGATTGTCTTTCTCGTGGAATGACACCAGCTTGTTTTATCGAAAATAGTAGTACATGGTTGTCAGGCCCATCTTGGTTGAATTCGGAACAAGTAAATTGGCCTATTAAATCATTTAAAAAAAAAGAGCTTGACGTTAATCTCCCAGAAGAAAAAATAATTTCTCTCCCAGTAACGTCAGAAGAATTAAATCCTTTGTACACTCTAATTTCGCGCCATTCTTCTTGGTTAAAGTTACTCCGTATAACAGTTATTGTCCTTAGATTTGTAAAAATCTTGCCACTCAGAAAAGAAATCCTATTTATAGATTTAAATACCGCTGAACATACTTTAATCCGTATAATCCAAAATAAGCATTTTAAAAATGATATTCGGGCCTTGGAAAAGGAAAAAATGTGTTCCTCACAACTAAAAAAAAATTCGAACTTTTTTAGACAATCATTTAATGCGTGTTGGTGGACGACTTTCTCACTCATCATTAGTTTATGATCACCAGCATCCGATTCTTCTACCAAAAAAGGATCATTTGGTAAATATTTTAATCGATCCAGTATGCATATATAACCTGTGATAATGATCACAGGTTATATATGCATACTGGATCCCACCTACTTTTAGCTCTCTTACGACAGAAATACTGGATATTGTCCGCGCGCGGAGTCGTGCGTCAACGTATTTCTCTTTGTAATGTGTGTTTTCGTTTTAAACCCAAACCAACCTATCCACTTATGGCAGATTTACCCCCTGCAAGGGTAGTAGTCCAAGTTAAACCATTTGTAGAAACTGGAATGGATTTTGCCGGACCTTATTACATAACGCTAAGTCGTAAACGTGGAGTTAAGAGTCAAAAGGCGTACATTTGTTTATTTGTTTGTTTAACAGCTAAATGTTTACACTTAGAATTAGCTTCTGCCCTCTCCACTCCCGCATTTTTAGCTGCGTTTAAAAGGTTTTTGAGCCGCCGAGGCCCTATCAAAACGTTACACTCAGATTGTGGGACAAATTTTATAGGAGCAAAGGCTCATCTAGATGAAATTTATTCTTTTATTGAATCGTCTGATTATACAAATGCTCTAAAACAAGAATTAACTCAAAATAAAATTGAATGGAAATTTAATGCACCATCAGCGCCGCATATGGGGGGCATATGGGAGTCTAATATTAAAAGTGTAAAAACGCATTTACATAAAGTAATCGGTTCTCAGATCTTATCCTAGAAGAGAATTTTCAACAGTTCTTGCTCAAATTGAGGCGTTAATGAATAGTCGTCCCCTTTGTTGGCTCAGTAGTGACCCATCCGATCCGGAAGTTCTTACGCCCAGAGACGAACCCACGGGGGGTTATGGGGGGTACGCTCCCCCCCCAATGTTGAATGAGTTGGGAAAATCACCAAAAATGTAAAAAAATCTTTATTGGGTATAATTGCAAAAAAACGAATAATGAGTTGATAAAAATTAAATGACACTGTTACTATGACCATTTTTTTATAAATAATTTTAATTGATATTATTTATGACTAGATGTGACTGATGTGAGAGCCACAGAATAGTCGACGGACAACGCACAACGCCGACGGGCCTACGCGACGGGCCAACAAAATAAACTCGTCAACTCGCGGAAATTCGACGTTCGACCCAGTAGACGCCAGAGCATACAATTCTCAAAGACATTAGAAATATTAGAATATTACTCCTTTTTGCCTTTATCAATATAATGCTTTGTCCTACCTATAAAGTCGTTTGTTGTTGGTTTATATTGAGTATCACTAATATCAGTTACCAACCTCTCAACGAGAGATAATAATAATAACAAATTGTTGTCGGTCAGAAATTGTTAAAATATTAAATTCTTAGAGGACACTGAATCAGAATCTGGGACGCCTACAGACAATCCAGCTGCTGGGACCCGACATTGTTGGTACGCTTTGAAGATAATTGGAATTCCAGCGGACCAGTTAACTTTTACGAATGAGTTCAAAGCATGCCGACAAGGCTGGCTCCCTGCCGCTGGATCGTGTGTAGACCCCTTAATATTGCGTATCACAAATGTGAAGTGGGAAGTGGCCGATAGCCGTACTAGCGCGGACGTTCACGAGCTTGCGCCCCGACTTGCGCGTAATCGTATTGTATAGTGTATTCCACAAATATTTCATCGATACAAAAAAGCTCGCAAAAAAGCATAAAGGATGCCGACCGCTTCTAGTTAGTGTACCGCCCGCCGGTCCAATTTGACAACGCTAGTCCACGTTGACCACCAACCTATCATAATTCCGGTAGAGAAAATTTAAACCAATTATATTCAGTGGGAGTGGCCTACATTTTTGTTCGGAAATATGTGACCATTTTTTTTGTGATGATAATAAAGAAGCCGAACACTTTTATGGCCTTTTATGTAAATAGACTGAAATTGATACAGGTCGGTACCCTTTACGTTCTTTTGCGAACTTTTTTATATCGCTGGTCCGCTAGAATTCCAATTATCTTCAAAGCGTACCGACAATGTCGGGTCCCTGCCGCTGGATCGTGTGTAGACCCTATTATCGTTGGTACAAACTATATCTTGTTTTTCTCCACGGTCATTAAACTATAACGGTTACCTCATCCAGTAGCTTTTAGACGAATGAGAGCGCGGGGTCAACTTAGGTCTAGCGCCTACATCATGTAGTTTAGTTAAACTTCTTTTGCATAATATTTGTATCGCTAGGCTACTTATAGATTAAGTCTGAAATAAAAAAAAACATAAGGAAATATAAGTTGTAAAAAAATAGGCAGTTGGCAAATTAGTTGTAGCTTTCCCCCCCCCCCAAAAAAATAGCTGGGTTCGTCTCTGCTTACGCCAGCACATTTTTTGACTTTAACACCGCTGAAAGTTCTTCCTGCTATAGATGTATTAGACCGTCAACAATTATTAGACCATTTAGTGCAGTCTTATTGGAAGCGCTGGAAAAGAGAATATTTAAGTAGCTTACAAGTACGCCAAAAATGGAACAGTCCCTCATTTCCTGTTGAAACAGGAACTTTAGTTTTACTTATGCAAGATAATGTACCTCCTCTTCGATGGCCGCTTGGTATCATCGAGGAGGTATTTCCGGGCAGTGACGGAGTTGTTAGAACGGTTCTTATTAAAACCAAAAGTGGATTTTATAAAAGACCAGTCGTTAAACTTTGTCCTCTGCCAAATCAATAATTTTACTTTATTTTGTTTTGTTCTGAAGGGGTACTATAACAATATTTAGTACTGAAATTTCTTTTGTTTTATTTTATTATTTTTTTTTTATGGCGATAGAGTATTCAAATTCATTTTATTTATAGTCTAAGTAGTTTTCTTGATTGAAAGCCCGGAGTTTTCAATGTCGGGGGGTATGGTTACGCCCCTGGTGTAAATTCATTTTATTTTTCGTTAGAGGACACGTGATCCGACGCACGTATGGTAGCTCCGCTGTCGACCATAGTTCATAGCATAATGTGTTACTTTTCATAGTTTAGCAGCTTTTAATTTTAATCTACATCAACGTAAATGTTACATATTGTCATAAATAATTGTGCCACTCATTTGTTCATCGAGAATCATAATCAAGGTGCCTAATTCTGTGTATCTTTCCCTATCCTACAAATCACAGAACTTCGAAGCCACATGTCATCGGACTCCAGACGAAACTGAGTAAGTTATTCGCAAAACCTAGTTTTATTATTATTACATTGCATTATTCTACAGTCCATAATTTAGCCAATATTGCCCACTCTGGGGTTAAAATATTTTTATTAGTGAAATATCCCCGGCATGTTCATATATATATATATATATATATATATATATATATATATATATATATATAACAAAATTTTGAAAAAAATTCTTGAGCTTTATTGGACTAGAACAAAAACATTTCGACCCTTGCAATTGTTTGCTAAAGTTAATAGTTTAGGAGTAAAAAATTCTTGAATATCTAAAATGACGCAAATTACCTAACTTTGACAAGCTGTATCTCAAAAACTGTCCATAGGATTGGCTCGATGTGATAAGAACTTTTATCAGCATGACTTGAACTACAAAATATCAAAACTTCAGCCGATTCCACCGAATCAACATTTTCGTGGGTTTTGTTCCGGGGTCCTTTATTTTCTCGTTATTGAATTAGTGTGAGTATATGAAAAAATATTGTTTTAATTATTTTACAATATTTTCACATTCTTGCTACTATCTTTTAGTTCGACCACCCAGAAAGTCGTAATTGCTTCCACACCCACGTATTGGAATGGAACTATAATCGTGATTATAATCTATAATCGTGAATATATTTCCATTCCAATATGTGGGCCCACTAAACATTTTTCTGTTCCGGAAATGTTTCTGAAATGAATGTACTGAAACATGAAACGTTTCTAGAAGTACGACAGAAACGTTCTAGACTCATTGCAGAAACTCAAGATGTCCTACCTAAGAAACGTTTCAATGAAACATTTCAAAAGACACGTGCCCGACACATTTATGAATATTTACAAAAATGTTTCCGACGTCTCAAAAAATGCATATAAAATATGAAACGTTCCTGGAACTGTTACAGAAACGTTTCAGATATATTGTAGATACTAGAGATGTCCTACCCAAGAAGCGTTTCAAAGAAACATTTCCTTCAGGAAAGGTCGCTATAAACCAGAGATGTGCTGAGAAAACTTTCCATATTTAATAAAAGTCTGTAAAAGTCATGTAAATAATATAATTGTATGCACTGATTTAGTATCAAACTGAAGCTTGCATCATCATGAATCAGATTTCACCATAAAATAGGCTATCAATATACCCCATGGAAAGTTAGAAGGAAAAGTTTTCAAAATGGAAAGTTTCCAGGAAGTTTTCCTTCTAACTTTCCATTGGGTATATTGATAAGCTATTTTATGGTGAAATCTGATTCGTGATGATGCAAGCTTCATTTTGATACCAAATAAGTGCATACAGTTATATTATTTAAATGCCTTTTACAGACTTTTATCAAATATGGAGTATCCTCGGCACATCTCTGCTATAAACATTATGAGACATAAAATTTCAATATCACCTAGTTAACTGAACTTTATTACCTAATGTCGAAATTGAAGCCGGTGTAAAAATAAACAAATAATGAATTGAAATATATTTTTAGGCGACTTCAATAACAATATTAAGGTTCAGTTAACTGGGCGACCGTAAAATTTTATTTCATAATTTTTAGCGACCTTTTTGGAAGGGGGTTCAATTTTCTTTTTAACTTTCTAGTGTCTTCATCTTTACTTATCTTCACTGGGCTGTCGATCCCATCAATCTTTTCTTGGCATTTAGATGTCTACAAATAAATAAAATTACCAAGTAAATATAAAAAAAAAAACATGTATTAGAAACACTTTTAAATATTTGTAAACTGTAAATATCTAAAAAAAACAGTATATAAATATAAAAATATATAACAAAAGTATATCTTATTCCTCCATAAAATAAAATATCGGCTTCATAAATTCAAGTTGGCAGTTGCCCTCAAAAATGGTTAACCATTAGGTATATTATCTTGTCTTCTATTTGAAGAACCGCTATTGGGCCTGATATGAACCACGCCGATACTAAGTTTCGAATGTTTTATTCATGTACTAAGCCTTCGCCAGGGGCTGAAAAAGTCATAAAAACAATCACAAATTGAATGTACAGAACACAAATGAATATTTTTTAACCTTCTTCTCGTCCATTACTGGAAAAACAATGTATCTTTCAAAAACCACAGCACTTTAAGTATTAATAATAATTAACTGACCCGACACCCGCACTATTTTTTTTAAATTTTTGATGCACACAGTGTCCTTCCAGGCATAAAGATAAAACTTACTTAAGTGAAACAATAGCAAAATGCAAATAATAGCGTTGATAGTGCTTCTCTGCTTGTACATTTGTTCATGTTAGAATCGTCATCGGTCGTATGTTTTCGTTTCTCATTTTAATAAATGAATTTCTACAATTTGACGTTTTAATTGATGCGTATTATGTGCAATAATCTACCAACACTGGTATGTTGACTTCTCGATTTGGAGTTGAAATTTCCAGTAATTATAATTACTAATTAGTTGCTGTAAAACAAATAGGCAGAATCGTATCGATCGTAAACGATTGTATACCATCCCTTCGTGTTTTTCGATAAATGTAATTCCACAACTTGCCGCATGGAGATGATCATAAAGTTTTTATGCTTTGCAGAGTTTACAAATATCAATATTTCAGATCTTTATATATATTATTATATTCTCCACATTATTCGTTGACGTCGAGTTTTCGAGTAATTACTTATTATTAACCAAGCATTCAGTATTCCAGACGGAATCTAAGTCGAGAATAGTTGTAATTTTACACATTTTAAAAATCGCGGGGAATGGACATATTATTACCGATGTCATTTGAATTAATGATTTCATATATATTTTACCGACGGAACAATATATATGAAATATTTCTGCAAAATAACAAATATGAATTTCTGAAATGTGTCAGAAATATAACATATGTTTCTAGGAAATGTTTCATTTCTTCCAGATTACAATTTTTTCCAAACGTTTCATAAATGTTTCGTGTTTAGTGGGATATATATGAAATGTTTCTGCAAAATAACAAATATTATGAATTTCTGAAATGTGTCAAAAATATAAACAGATATGTTTCTAGGAAATGTTTCATTTCTTCCAGATTACAATTTTTTCGAAATGTTTCATAAATGTTTCTTGTTTAGTGGGATATATATGAAATGTTTCTGCAAAATAACAAATATTATGAATTTCTGAAATGTGTCAAAAATATAAACAGATATGTTTCTAGGAAATGTTTCATTTCATCCAGATTACAATTTCTTCGAAACGTTTCATAAATGTTTCGTGTTTAGTGGGGGGTATGGAAGCAATTACGACTTTCTGGGTGGCCGAACTAAAAGATTATAAATTGTAATCACGATTATAGTTCCATTCCAATACGTGGGTGTGGAAGCAATTATGACTTTCTGGGTGGTCGAACTAAAAGATAGCGGCAAGAATGTGAAAATATTGTAAAATAATTAAAACAATCTTTGTATTTCATGTTCAGTACTTGGATCCCTTGATTTATTCTCGAAAAAGTTTTTTTATTCGCAAATACGGCTCCACGAATAATGAGTTTTACCGTTGTAAAAAAAATGCGTTTTCTTTGCTCAAATAAGCTTAAATATCATGAAATATCGAGATTAAGTTTGAGGAAAAAAAATTGTCTAACTTTTTCTTGTGCGCACGATTACTCTAGAACGGTTTATGATATTGACTTGAAATTTGGTAACATTCTATTATAACGAGATCCGGAACTGGATTATATTTTAATCTTATTCCGCTGAAGGGTTTAGGTTTAGGGGTAAATGGAGGTAAATAGTTAAAATAAGCAAGTAAGAGTCCATAAAATTGGGATTTAGTACATGTATGAGAAGCCAAGGTCTCAATTTTTTTTTTTGTATCAGCCTCCCCCCTTTTCCACTTCCACCCCATTATTAAAAAAGGGTAAAAAATAAAATTGTGATTTAATGTATCTACAAGAACCAAAAGCCCCAATATTTTTTTTGCATCTACCAAAAAAATAAAATTGTGATTTAGTGTGTGTAGCTATAAGAATCAAATGTTTCAAAATTTCTTTTGGCATCAGCACCCACTCTACCACACCATTACCACTCCATTTTTCAAGGGGGTAAAAATATAAAATTGTGATTTAGTGTGTGAACAAGAACCAAAGGCCTCATTCTTTTTTGGCTTTTTCCTTCCCCTCTACCATCCCCATTATCGTGTGGCACATCGTTTTAGGGGTTTTGGGGTAGGCGATTTCAAATATATTATTAAATTTCTATGAACGCTTATTTTCACATAGTGGAGTGCAAATATAATATTAAAATTTTTTTCGTTTCGTAAGTTGCTTTAGGAAATCTGGAAGTAGTTATTCTTTAAGCAGTGATTTTTTAAATTCTATCCAGGGATAAGCCTCTGAACAGCCTCTTCGGTTCAAGTGACTTTATACCTCAAAAAAACTTTATGTAGGCTGACTGCTCCACTATAGTTACACACCAGCGAGTGACGTCACGGCGGAGACTGTAGTGAGGGTATATCCACGCGAGAACGTATCTCTTCATAGTATCATGGTGTATCAATTTGAATGTAGCGATACGATACGATATTACGTGGTTCATTTCTAGCCCATATCACTACATATCCATACCCAAAAACATGCTACTGATTTGATATGAGGTGAATCTCCAGTTTGAACCTATAGATTCAAGCATTAAAAGAACTGCGTTAAAGAAGAATATAGTTTCAATAAACCACACTCAATTCAAGAAACACAAGAAACGATAATTTTAATAAAACAGGCACAAAATATTCTTGTGGTGCTTACTGTTGAATGGACAAGAAGTGAAGTGGTAATACGCATGTACGTCCAGCGTCCAGACTATAGAATCGGAAAGTTCTACGTTTGACATTGCGCTATTAACCGACCGCCCACAATAAAGACGTCTACCAAATTTAATATTGCACTTTTTATTACAATTGTGCGAAGTAATCATCAAATAATTATTACACTGAAAATTTGAGCTCGATCCAATATGTAGTAAATGTCTCCACAGTCCTGCCTCGCTTACCAGCGTTACCACATTTGGTAGATTTTTATTTCTTTTTAGTAGAATTTTAAGGATTTTTTGTAAAGTTTGGTAGGTAAAATTTGCTGGTAGATTTCTGATAGTCTATCAGAAATCTACCAGCAAATTTTACAAAAAATCCTTAAAATTCTACTAAAAAGAAATAAAAATCTACCAAATATGGTAACGCTGTCGCTTACCTAATAATTTTGCCCACCGCAATCGAATGTCAGTGTTAGTATTATAGTACAGAACCTAGAAATTTTCGTCGAAAACCCGACATCTAAATATACTCATATTATCAAAAATACGATACCGCGACGCCCGTACCATGTCGATACGGAATGAGGAAGACTTGTAGTTGATCAGCATCGTAAATCGCACGCCGAAATTCGAAAATTCGGCTCGACACGAACGAATCAAAATTGACATTTTTGGCATTTTTCTATTAACCTACATGTCATCTTTTATATAAACTATTTCTTATCTGAATAACAGATGAGGGTATTAATATCTTATGCCGGATCTTAGACTACTAGGCAAGCGGGTCAGCTACGTCTACGTCTCCCGATGCAATAGAGACATTGACGTCACACAGCTATAACATGGAAGCGCCACGTGTTGATATGTTCTTGATTAATTCTGAAGCCTATAGAGACCCTAGAAAATTCTTTTTTTTTGCATTTCGCTCTAGAATTAATAGATCTTTCAGAAAATGTAATAAAAAAATAATGCTAAATGAGCCCATTGCGCATGCGTCACTTTCACGCAGCTTTTCTCGTACACCACACACTTGTCATCGTGCTTTGAGTTTGTATATACCCAGTGACAAAGGCGGATTCGTGTGACAACTGTAATATGTTTGAAATCTCCCCGTTAAGCGAGATTTTCTGTGACATCACGCTATTTGAGGGATTTCAGGAGCAGCCGGAGCAAACTACGTATGTTTGAATCATAGTATCCCCAGCGTTGCGTATCGTCCTTTTGGTGTAACAGCAAAAGATCGATGAAAGAGCGATTGAGTTTGTTGCGTATCATAGGCCTTTTCATCATAGAAGCGCACATGTGCTGCCGCTATGTTTGTTTGCGGGAACTATGAAATGTTCGGACACTCGATTGTCAAAATGGCTGGACCGGTATCATTTTTTCACATTAATTTAGACGAAAGTGTGATTGACGGTGCAAAATTAGTACACAACATTGTAGAAGAACATACTTGCGCTCAATTAAGACGTTTTTTGAAGAAAATCGATCAGTAAATAAAAAAGTTATTAATTATTTAATTAAAAAAAAAAATTCTCTTAATTTTTGTCGTTTGTACTAAAATGAAAATCTTGCGAGATATTATTTCCATAATAATTTTTTTATTGTTTATGAAGTTTACTAATATATATTTCATAGAAGTGAAATATATGTATGAATGTCGAAAGATATATATCACAGACAATCAATTTTTCTAGCAATAGGTGGTGGCGCAGCGGCTAAAGCTTTGCGTTGCAATCCAAAGGTCCCGTGTTCGAATCCCACAGGTTGGATATTTTTTTAATTTTTTTTTCATACAATCTTTTTCACAATAAATATGGTATCACAAAATTTAGGATGTCCAAAAACTAACATTATTTACACGAAAACTGCGAAGAGTATCCTATAGAATGTGTAACAATTATGTATAAAAAGCTCAGTAAATTGGCGAAGAGTACGTTTTTAGCTTGTTACTACATTTTGAAAAAAAATGTAGTATAGGTTTTGCATTTTTCCAGTGGACCATTGAAATCCGAAAAAAACGTCGGATCGAAATGAAAGTCATATCTATCGACTCGAGAGCGAATTTAGAAAATTCCGTCCGTCGGTCAGTCGGTCTGTCACGCTCAGATCCCCTAATCCGTTTTCGGATTTCGACGAAACTTGGGTGGTTAATAGGAGGCCTTTAGAAAACCTTAACGCTGGAAGCTCGGCTCCGTTCGGAAACCGGAAGTACCCGATATAGACGTTTCAAGTTTTTCGGGAATAATTGAATAACTCGGTAACGGGTAGTCGGATCGAGATATTTCAAAAAAGATATGGTGCCGCTGGCAACAATCTACAGATAAGGATACCGGAGACAATGTCGAAAAACAAATGGAAATTGAATTTTTTTGCAAAAAACTGGTTTTCTCGAAATCGGGCTAGGAAGCACGATAACTGTCCAGGATATTGATCGATTTCGATGAGACTTGGTGGATCGAAGGTACACGGCCACAAATGAAGCCTATTGCTGGCGGCCCGAATCCGTTGACCGCAAGTATTTTTTCCAAGACCGAGTATGATTTTCCAAAGATATTGATAACTCCCGAACCGAAGGTCCGATTTTGATTTTCAAAAATGGCGATTGTAGGGCTCGATTAGTTCTATTAGGTGACGTTTGTGAGAAATTTGACAAAACAAAAGCGAATCTACAAATCCTGGAGAACTTAATTTTTTTGATAAATTCTACAAATACCCAACAGTTTCCTAATAAAAATCGAAAATTAAGTATTCCGTCGATCAATCTCTATAACCGGTATAAGGCACGGACCTTTTCGGACAAAAAATCTGAAATAAAGTTTTTTGAAAAAATTAAAAATAAACGAGTTATTTGCAAAGATGCATGACCACAATATAACCGATGCCCTTTCTGTGTTTCAAAATGTAGTTAGCCTTTACTTTAGTCTTAGTCAATGCAAAAAGAGAACTAAAAGAAAAATAAAACATGTCAAAATGTACTGAGTCATCCCAACAGGGATAAAAAGCATATCAAAATGTAGTTTTTAGCTTGTTTATTACCTATTTGTCAGATTTGACGATTATAATTAAGTATTTCATTATTTTTTCACATGCTTCGTGCAGTTTGTATTTCATGTTTATTCAGTACTTGGATCCCTTGATTTATTCTCGAAAAAGTTTTTTTATTCGCAAATACGGCTCCACGAATAATGAGTTTTCTGAGTAAAAGTCAAACTTTTGATTATATTATGCTAGAGAATTTATAATTTTTGGTAATTTGCCACTCTAAAATTAATTATACTCTGCACAAATTTGACGAAGATGTTAGTCCTGATTTCTTATCAGTAAAAATTTTTTTTTCTTAAAAACGAGTCGTTTTATTGATGTCAAACAAAGGTACCATTTTTTAAGAATAAGCTATGAGCAGAAAATCTTGTTCAAGATTAAACCTTTAAAGGCGAACAGCGTCCTAAAAGAAAAAATGACAAATATTTTCACTTATAATATCCCTAGAGCTTAAATTATTTCCGGATATTAATATAAGCTCGTGGGATATTCTGTAAGAAAATTTCACACCATTATTTTATAAATATTATGCCAAAATTGAACATTTTTATTACGAATGACAAAAATTTATTCATCATAGTGAGCCATGGAATAACAACGGGTGGTTAATAAAATACGAAATTTCATAGTGAAATAACATATCATTCTCAAGTTTACTTACACGAACTTTTTATAAATAACTTAAAAACATATTATATTTCCGTTTTGTATTAACTTGGGTCTACTAAAATTGGTGGAACATAATTTATTTTTGATAATTATTCTGAAGTACCCACCTACTTCAGGATTTATATGTTTAATAAAATACGAAATTGAAATAATGAAATAACATACCATTCTCCAAGTTTAGTTACATGAACTTTTTATAAATAACTTAAAAACATATTAGGTATATTTCCGTTTTTTATTAACTTTGATCTACTAAAATTGGTGGAACATCATTTATTTCTGATATTACTTAAATGCGAGCACAGGGAATGTATTCATTCTTATCGCCGAGACAATAATTAACAACTTCTAGGCGGCCATGGAATAATAAAAGGTAACAAGATAGTAATGGCACAGAAAAGAGAACTACCAGAAACGACACTTGAGCTACCCGCCAAAATTCCATTGCCGCCATTTTGTTGTTAGTACATCCGTCAGTTCATTTATTGTTTTAGGTTAAAACAATAAAGTGCGGTAAATGACAGACTGTGACATAATACCGAAATAAATTCTTAAAAGGTTTTAGTATTATTGTGCTGTGTTAATAGTAATTTTTATTAGCGATATGAGTAAACGAGGTGGAACCGTTTGCGCTGTTAAGGAGTGTACAAGTAGTACGACAGGAAAAGACATTAGTTTATTTGGGTTTCCTAAGGATTCCCAAAGGTATTTTATTATTGATGTAAATTATAAGATATTTCCAAGTAGTTGTGAACCTTTCTTCTTTTAAGGTCCGTATTGTGGTTGGAAGCATGCGATCGTGTGGATTTGGCAAGTAAAAGTTCAACCGAACTTTATAACAATTTTAAGTTGTGCGCACGACAAATATGTATCAGAATAGATTGCTACCAATAGCACTTACCTACTATTTTTCCTCAATTTGGTAGTTTAAACAGAAAAAAAAATTAATATTTCCTCAGAACAACCTCCCAGTAAGAAATTACAGATTTTCTCGAGATATTGTATTGATTTTAATACATTTTGTGACTTTATTTATATTGAGAATACAATTGTTCGTAGAGACAAATTTATCCAGTTTACTTTAATAGCTTTTAATGTCCATTATAAGTAGAATTCTTCGAATAAGGTGATTGTATTCAGCTTGTGTAAAGTTTGTTTATAAACATGCTGTTTAAATTTCCCGTCAAAATTACCAACAACAAAATGGCGAAAGTCACAAAAAAAGATCAAAGGCGGTGCTGAGAGTGCCGCTTCTGGTAGTTCCTTCTTCTGTGGTAATGGCTGCCGCACTTACAGACGTCAATTAGATTAATTTTTACATTCTAATCATAACCAAATTTGATTATCATCCAAAAGAATAAAGTGCATGGGCATATAGCACAAAAATGACTCCAGGTTCTAAAACATATGGATTGTGCATTTTTGCAAAAAATATTCAGACATTGAAAAATATCATCGTCAGCTTACTTACTTGTCACAATTGGTTGAGGATATTCATTATGAAGAAATATTGGACGTAAAGCTATTCAGAAGAATCCAAAAATATCTATTAAAATCTTCAAGCAAATATAATAGACTATCTAAATTGAAATTAAATAAAATTGTGTCGAAATATTTTATATATTTTATTAAGCATAGACATTTACAAAGTTCAGTCTTCAGTCCTATTTATTCTCCATTAAGACGAGAAGAATTTCTTGCTAGACTTCCAAGTCCACTTAAATTTAGTTACTTACATGTGTTAACAGAATTTGTTAGTTTAACATGTATTATTGTGATACCCACAACTTTATTTTTGTAAACAAAAAAATATATATTAACAAAATAATTTGTGTACTTATAATATCCTCGAGAATATCGACAGAATGTAAAAAATTTCCGGAAATTTTTTGGGTTGCCATGGTAACTTAACAAAAAACAAGCCTCTGATTGGTTAAAAAACGTGGTGTGAAATTTTAAGTGTTATTTTGACCCAAACTATATACATGCTCTCGGATTGTTGCCCCTACTCCTGGAATAGCCTGTATCTTTCTCAATCGTAAACATTTTTCTTAACACTTTCACTTAGAAAGAAAGAAAGGAGTTTGTATTGTAACTGCACTCTATTCTAAATTGACAGATTAATTCCTAAAGTTTGGTAGGTCAAAATTGACTCGTCATTGCGTATTTTTTTTTTTTTTTGTTCTGAAATAGTGAACATCGACCTCGTGAGGAAAAAGTCAACACTATTGAATGAAATGTTCATTCAGTAGAGTTGACTTTTTCGAATGAAAATCAACCACTAAATTGTTAACCAATGTTACACAGGACTACAAAAAAAGAGAAAAGTCTTGTCCTAAGATTCTCATTTAACTTTTTTGAAGTATTTTGACGCGCTGGAGCCAATTTTTTCAGCACATCAAAATACTTCAGAAAATTTAGATCAGAAACTTAGGGCAAGACCATATTTTGCCCTTTTTAGTGGAAAAAAGTGGTGGTAGAGAAAAACTGACACGACATTTGTCCAAATTTAACTTCAGCGCGTCAAAATACTTCAAAAAAGTTAGTTCAGAATTTTAGGACATACAAGACCTTTTTTTGTCCTTTTTAGGGGATGGTAGATGAAAACTGACACGATAGCATTTTTTTTTGTAAAAAATTGGCTTCAGCGCGTCAAAATACTTCAGAAAAGTCAGATAGGAACCTTAGGACAAGGTCTTTTTTTTGTAAACCTGTGCCATAAATGAAGTGGATTTCTCCACATTTCAAATACTGATCGGTAAATCTGGCAGCTAGTTTCTCACTGAAATTATTTAAAGGATGTTTCGTAAATAAGTGGATTTAAAAGTAATTCCAATATATCGAGCGGTGTACGTCATCCCTAGTGATATTCTGACGTCATCAACTACCAACTCAAAATTACATCAGCGTGCAAATTCCGTATGCACGTACTGAACGTTTAAGTTGGTATTGCGTTACAACTATGTTTACATGGCATATTGCCACGCGTTGCTTCAAATAATTCGGCTTAGCTTGCATCTTACTGTCATTTTATTATAATTTAATCGATGTTTTATAATTCGATAAAGTTTAGTCAATATTAATATTATTGTGAATAGAGTAATTACAGTGGCGTAACAGAAACTGAGTGGGCCCCCAGCAAACGTTTTCAGGGGCAACGAGCCCCCGCTATGGGCCCCTCAAAAGCCAACGGCCCCCCACGCTTAATAATTTATGAGCGGGGGGGAGAAATTCGAAAAGAAAAAAATTCGTCAATATCTCTGACGGGCCCCCGCTATGGGCCCCTCAAAAGCTAACGCCCCCCCGCGCTTAATAATTGATGAGGGGGGGGGGGGGGGCGGAGAAACTTGAAAAAAATATGTTTGTCAAGATATCTGCTTGTCGGCGGCCTTGGGCCCTCCAGCTGGCCGGGCTCCCCCGCGGTGCGGAGTCTGCGGGAGTGTCAGTTACGCCACTGGGTAATTAAATATTATATGTAATAACTTCGTCATCATATACAGAAAGTAAAATTGTGATGTCAATTTGAGTGATGTGCACCGCTTGATATATTACTTTAGAGCAACTAGACCCGGACAAAATATGACATTTCCACATAATTTAACATTATACAAGTTGCTACTTCTGAGGAAATATAGCCCTTCAAGTTCTTCGCAACTAGAGCAACTAGACCCGGACAAAATATGACATTTCCACATAATTTAACATTATACAAGTTGCCACTTCTGAGGAAATATAGCCCTTCAAGTTCTTCGCAAAAATTAAAAAAAAAATAATAATTTTATTAAGATCTTGCTTTTTCTTAAAAACAATCAATTTTCATATGAGATACTAGAAATAAAAAAGTTTCAAAATAAATTCTGGTTAACCTGAAATAAATCTTTTCCAAATTAATAGATTGATGAAGATCTATAAAATTTGAGCCAAATGAGCCACCCAACCCCAATAAATACCTTGTCCTTCAATTAATTCATATTAGTAATAATTAAGACAATGTGCTTAAATTGTATACCGAATTATAATCTTGTAAGCCAAACAGTTTCCAGAATTTTTTTTCGAAATTTTAGCGGAGATTGAACGCTTATGTATCTCCTTGGGGGAGCAACTTGGTATAAAGATAAGTTAGGTTAAACCGTCATATTTTGACCTCATCTACAAGCACTTACAAGGAGAACGCCGCACAGTGGGGGATTTTGCTATTCTGTTTTTCAAAATTCTTAAAGTCGCTCAATTTTGAACGGATTTTGATGCGGTTGGGCTTAAAATGCTTGAAAAGTTTCACTCTTTGACGTGTAAGTGCCACTTTCTCATAAACTATCACGTACAGGATAATTCACTAGGAAATGTAATATCAAGCCCTAAAATAGGGAAAATTTTTTAAAAAATTTTAAAATCATTTTAAAAGTTAATGCATTTAAGAAAAAGGTCACTGGGCATTTTCTGGAAGTAAAATATATATATGCAAATTAATTATACACACTCTTTTTGGGAGCTGAATTTTGGATGTAACGGAAAAAATGAATATTGGGGGCTTAAAATGACCCTTAGAAGGTATTTTGGTCTCCTCTTTCCATTTCTGAAGTCCATTTTTACGTACAACCCCTAAAAAATATAATAGCAATCCCTAAATAAATAAATAAAATCTCAATTTTTTTTAAAATGTTACTGCATGTAAGAAAAATGGGGTTGATATTACATTTTCTAGGGGTTGTACGTGATAGTTTATGAGAAAGTGGCACTTGCACGTCAAATAGTGAAACTTTTCAAGCATTTTAAGCCCAACCGCATCAAAATCCGTTCAAAATTGAGTGACTTTCAGAATTTTGAAAAAAAAAAGTATAGTAAAATCCCCCACTGTGCGCCGTCTAAAACGTTGGGCTGATATCACCAAGGAGCTGATGGGAAAGATCTTTGGTGAGGCTGTGCGTCTAATAGGCAACCACGACAGGTGGCATGATGCCATCAGACGTGCTATACAGCCAACGGAAGTCAACTAGAATAATGTATGGATCAGAAAAGTCTGGCAAAATGTTGTGAATGAAGCCAAGTACTTGCCCTGTCCACTTATTACGACACACCCTGTTTGCGCCGTTTTTATTATTCCTTCAGTAATATTTATACACTGATACTTATCATGCTTGTAATATTTTAGATATCGTCCGTCTCAAAACACCGGTGAAAGAAAACACAATATTCTCTCTAATATATCCATCTGTGGAGAAACGGACATTGAGAATTTCGAAGAAGTAAAGAAGCTGAAAAATGAAAGATCGTCGGAAAAGACCAAAGAAATCAACCCAAAAAAAGAAGAGGACTTTATTCCAGCTTCAATGCCAAATCAATCAGTTATAACGGAGCCGGTCAATCCAATGTTAGGCGAGGACGAATTGACAGGTCTACTGTTAGCCACTAACGGTTGGGACGAGTGTCAGTTGGAGTTATTAGATTCCCTGCTGGACTCGTTGTAATAAAAAATCCGTTACATTTACTAGGTTAATTAAATGGATGGAGATGTGGAAGACGAGCAACTCATCTTAATCAAAAATGAAAGCGAATAATCAGTGACAAAATTGATATTTACTAAATAAATATTTACCAAATAAGAGCAACTTATTCATAATTTTACCAAACTTTTCTTTCCACAATTTCTTTGATTGGAATTGGAACCGATGTGATTTAAGTTTAGTGTCCACAAGAGATGCTTAGAGATTCAATAAAGGGAAATCGTATATCCTCCTAAGTCGACGCTTCGACAAACTTTATTGTCATCTTCAGAACTAATGAGGTGGTAGGTTTTAAGCCAATTTTAAAATGATTTAATAGTATCATCAGTAATTAAATATAGGAACAAACTTATTTTATGAGTTCCCTTCAACACAGTTAATAATAAAATAATACAGATATAATATTACTGATTTGCTGTCTGAATTATTTAAAACATCGACTTGTGCAAACTGTGCAAGGTGTGGTAAAATTATGGATTAGTTGCTCTTGTTCAGAAATATTTCCAACAATTTCATATACATTTTTTACGCCTTCTAAGCTGCCTCGGATATTTCCCACAAAGTAAGAAATCACGTTTCTAACTCAACGTTTTTCTATTGAGGTTCAAAAACGAATCCCAATTTTTCTGTCATTGATTTAATTTTCAATTTATTCATCATTTACTTCCACATCGTGGAAGTATAGTAATCGTAAAAAAAATTGAAATTATTTCTTGCTGAAAACTCTGCTTAAAATGTCAGTAAACGTCAAGATTTTAAACCTAAGGAGAAAAGAAATTTCATTTCTGTCTGTAACTATTTTTGTGTGCACGATTACTCTGGAATGGTTTTATCGACTTGAAATTTTGTACACAATTTTTTACACATAAGTATGTATTATAACAAGATCTGGAACTAGATCATATTTTGATCTTATTCCGTTGAGGGGTTGGGGGTAAATAGGTAAAGCAGGCAAGTAAGAGTCCATAAAATTGGGTTCCAGTGCATTTACAGGGTTATTCATTATTATATATTAACCCCCATTTATTTCTGTTAGTATTGGAAATAAAAAAAAAATCGTATGAAAGTTGTAGGGTTGTATATATACCGGGTGTAAACGAATAGTGGGCCACCCCTGTAACTTCCTTGTTTTTAAAGATATCTGGATGAAATTTTGTATGGTGAAATTAGGTAAGATTTCCAACTTTTGCATATCATAAAATATTAACACAAATATACAGGGTTGATTAAAATTTAATTGAAATTAGATCATAAATTTCTTAAGAAAAATTGCCGTTCCTGCCGGTAACGATTACACATTACGGAACTTTTGGTACCAAATATCATTTATCTATTCCTAACCAGACATAGACCGGTTTCGAACTTATTATGTTCTCCTCAGTATGTCATAGGTTATGGAACAGACAAATGATAGTGGCCAACCTGCTACTCTTATACATACTAATGCAAATGAAGTGATGGTGTGAGGTAAACTCTCATGTGGTCAGATGCTACTATACGTCGGACATAATGTCTCTGGCGTATAGCGACTTGCCAAGCAAGTACCAAGAGCAGCGACCTCTAGCCATAGTGGGCTATACTCACTGTTAATGAAATAGGATTTGAAGGAAACAACTACTCTGCGGGCAAATACCCCGACCTGCATTGAATTATACCTTCAAATCGTAATTGGTAGCCAAATATCATTTGTCTATTCCTAACCAGACATAGACCGGTTTCGAACTTATTATTTCTCCTCAGTATGCCATAGGTTATGGAACAGACAAAGGATAGTGGCCAACCTGCTAGTCTTATACATACTATACATACCACTATCATGTGTAATAAAGTTGGGGCTAAATTATACCTAGGCCCCCCCAGTTTCACCCGCTCCTGAATGATTTTCGTACATAGTTGTCATTTTGTCTTAAAAAGCATAAAAGGGTAAATTCCTGTGTAAATTATCATTTGGTTATCTTTAGACGTTTCGAAAATATTCATAAAAAAACATTTTCAGGAGAATTACTTGAACACCCTGTATCTCGGAAAATAAGCACTTCCCGATCCATGTTTATAGGAACTTTGTTTCTTATTTTGAAAAGTTGTATTGCTTAGTGAAGTTTGGCCTATGCAATTCGGAACACCCTGTATACATATACAGTGTGTCCCAGGACAGATGTAACAAGAGGTCTAATGGACCAACAATTTTGGAATTTTGGGATGGTATTTGGGGATTGAGTCCTGCTTGTTGTAAATCTAAAGTATACCAAAAATGACTTGATTTGGTGTTCTACAGGGTGAAGAAAAGTTATTTAGAATGCAATTTTATACCTCTGTACTAAATTTCAGGAATATAAAATTATTTTTTAGAAACTTCCCATTTTTTCAATAAATTAGTATTTTATTTTGAACCATTCATTTAAAACTGCATAGAAATTATTTTTTAATTAATATTTAAAGTTATGTAGAAGCTAAAAGTAGGCTATGAGAAAAGCAGTAGATGATTAATATTTGCTCCTACACAACTCTAAATATGAATTCTGTGACGTGGTTTCTTCCAGTCGCCTAGCGCATAAACGAGTGGAAGCGTCACTTTGACGCCGAGATCTACTTCGGTATCACTCGGGCGCCACCTTTACAATTTTTACGTGGGGCAAAGGTCCCACATTAGCCTCCTCAAGCAGCCTGTTGCAGTAGGGCTGGGATAAACTCAGTGAAGAAACGGAAATGTCCAAGGGTCAAAATTTGAGATTAGATTTTCAGGCACATTCAAACAGTAAAACTCAAGAATCGGTAAATAACAACGTTTATTAAAACATGATGAATTCAATAGCAATAGTAAAAAAACCAATGTTCAGGTACTCAAATACTCATAAGGAGTTTATCACAGATAAAACTTATGATATTTTATTTTACAATAGGTAAAACATCGCGAATAACTAAAAAAAACTGACTAATCAAGCGGACTAACCAATCAAGCGGGGAGAAGGTAGATTAATCGGGGTGTTGCAAATGTTAAGGTTACTATTAAATGAGTTTGTTACTAGTGGCAAGCGGGCAATCCACAGGATGCTAAGCAGTAGATAAGCAACAAAAAAATGACAAGGAGTATGCAAAGAAACAACCGGCAGTATTCACAAAAAAAATATAAAATAGCATAAAAAGCTAGAACAGGCAGTGCTTGAATTCTAGGTGGTAGTAAGGCAATTATTTACAGCAATATAGGCATGCCCGAAATAATAATCAGGAAACAGGATTAAAGAACACGACTTTGTTCTTTATAATAATCAGGAAGTACGGCTAAAGAACACGGCTTTGTTCTTTTACTTCCGATCTGGCGGTTTGCCTGCGGTTTTCGGGGTGGCAAAAGTCTGGCGGGAGATGTGCTGCCTTTATTAGCCAAACGCAAATTTGTCAGAGCAGTTTCAGATTATGTTACGTAGCAACATATGAAAAATAATTAATTTTTCGGGATTGTCAGATTTTCGCGTCAAGTTCCCGGACTATGACGTATAAATTTCTCAGGATACTGGATTTTATTGTTTATTCATAAAAGACGAAATTGTTAAAATACCGCAGCAGGAAAACAGGTTCTGAAACACGTAAATTGTCAGGTATTATTTTATAAAAAATTTTCATAACTTCTTCGGAATACAGTATTTCGTTTTTAATTTATATCAACACGACGTGGTTAAATTAAAGCAGGTAGAAAAACAGATTCTAAACACGGTAAATTATCAAGCATTATTATATAATATAATAGAAAAACACGGTACAAGTTAAAATAATCTGGTAAAAAAAAACGGTTTACCATTTTTCTCTCAAAAATGTCTACTATGTTTCTTTTTCTTGGTTCGGTCCTAAGAAAAATTACTGGAACATAACTGTTTTGGACAGAATTTATCAGTCTGTCTCTATATCACGCCGACGTTAACAAAAATTATAAGTACTATGTACACTGTACAGTACCCGGATAATTCGGAAATTGACAATCACATTTTATACATTTTAACTGAAATTACTTGAAACTAACAGTTGAATACACTTAATCATGTAGGACAATCTTAATCGTTGGATGTACGGGTTCTGACAAATTTCGTGGCGGAGATACCCACTTAACAAAATTAGTGCATCTTACCTTAACAAGAGCTGATACGGGAATGGCCAAAATGCCTTTACACTAACTTCGATATTCCCGAAATGAATTACGGCCAGCGATACTAGTGACAATTTTGTAAATTATATTGATATGTCGCGCTATCTTCTCACGGCGAGATTTAATAGAGTTTACATGAGAGGATTCTACAACGCGGTTCTTACTGAGTTCCTCAGTTGCACGGATGAGGGTGAGGAAAATCCATTCAATAAATTAAACAAGCAAATTTTTCAAGTAAACGGGACAAGCAACGAAGCGTAAGGTTAATTTATTGCATTTTATTATTAGAAAAAAAACACTTCATTACAATTCAACTCTTAATTCGCAAACAATGGGAAGTTTCAAAAAATAATTTTATATTCCTGAAATCTGGTATAGAGGTATAAAATTGCATTCTAAATAACTTTTCTTAGTGGAATTTTTTCATATTTTGAAAAATAAAGGTACTTTATTAGTGGTGATTTTTACAACTTTGCTTATAAAACACCCTGTAGAACACCAAATCAAGTCATTTTTGGTATACTTTAGTTTTACAACAAGCAGGACTCAATCCCCAAATACCATTCCAAAATTCCAAAATTTTTGGTCCATTACACCTCTTGTTACATATATCCTGGGACACACTGTATATATATATATATATATATATATATATATATATATATATATATATATATATATATATATATAATATTATGATATCTGCAATGTTATACTTAATTAATTATCAAAACGGAAAAGTAGTATCATGAAATGATTTAACATTGCGTACAAATAGCTTAGCTCAAATAAATAATGTGTTTTGAAAATAAGGAAATGTTGAATAAATTAAATTATAGTAGACATATTTACCAAAGGTAATTATCTAAAAGTGACAGTGCAACGATGCTATATACACTGAAATCAGATTAAGTGTACAAGGATACTAAATTTACGCTGTGGTGAATGGTACCATACCAATTGAACATAACAGTAAAGGGTACATTGTAATAACTATTTTTCGTGGCATCACATATCAGTGAATTCGAACCTCTACTTTAAAAACATTATCTTGTCTGTAAAAAACAATATTAAAGGTAGAATTGTTAAAATAAGTGTTAGGAAATAGTTAGATAAGCATGTAGATTAATCATGGGAGGAAATTCTATGTACTTATGTAGTTTTAAGAAAATCTTGTCAATGTGAAGATTTAATTATATTGACAAAATGTTATAATTAAATACAAAGAAAGATCATACAAGAGTTAAGAACGTAAAAAGTTTGGTGTTGAAAATAAAAAATGACAATCCAATTTTGCAAAATCGATCAATTTACGTCAAATTCGAAAATAAATTGGAAAATGAAGGTAACAGGTAGTGATTATTGAGTAGTCAACGAGATACGTGAAGGAGATTGTTGAAGACGGGGGATCAAGAAAGGATGCTAGAAAAAGAGTGTCAGCTTTGACAAGTAAAAAAAATATATTAAATATATTGGAAGTAGAATATATGCAATTCAAATAGTATTTGCATTTGGTTATCAAACAGAAGTTAATTAGACAAATGATATTGGGAGTAGAATACAAGTAATTCAAATAATATTTTCATTTGGTCATAAAACGGAAGTTAAATATACAAAAGGTATTGGAAGCAGAATACAAGCAATTGAAACAATATTTTCACTTGGTTATAATACAGAAGTTAAAAAGATAAAAGGTATTGGAAGTAGAATACAACCAATTCAAATAATATTTTAATCTGGTTATGAAACAGAAGTTAAATATACAAAAGGAAGGATATTGGAAGCAGAATACAAGCAATTGAAATAATATTTTCACTTGGTTATAAAACAGAAGTTAGAAAGATAAAAGGAGTGAAATAAAGGTATACATTTCACAACTACATAACAGAAGAGTGGCCGATGATGTGAAGTTACAGAAGAGACGACAGATTCAAGTGTGGGGACATTTATAATTACGGAAAGAGTAAGATCTTGCAAAATTTATAATAAAAAGTCTCGAGCATAGATAGTTTTATAAATAAGATTTTCACTTTGTAAATTTAAAAAAAAAATTTCATTGTTTTATGGAATTTCCTCCATATACAAATATATTGTTCCTTTGTTCTATAAAACTCAGCATTGCCTTATTTTAAAACATCATATTAAATTTGAACCCGCTTCTGAGATTAGAGCAGCTGCTTGCGGGCGGTGTACAGTTAGATCATGTTTTGCAAATAGGTATACCAACAGATATTTCGCCCATATAATTCTATTGATAAAGGTAGATTATAATAATTTAAATAAAAAAAATATATATATATTTGTTTTGATAATATTTCACTAAAATAAATTTTCAAGCGAAATATTGTTAAAAAAGGTAAAAATCAGAACAATTGGCGCCCAACGTGGGGCGAGATATTAAAAGAGGTAAATAGTAGAAATATTTGTAAAACAGAGATAATTTTCACATTAGAAATTGATGCTGTATGGAATTGCGTTCTGGTAAGGTGACCAATATGGCAGACAACAAGGAACACACACAAAACACAACACCCAGCACATCACAACATGAAGAACACACATTAACACCGGAAATTACACCACCACCACCATCAGATATTCACACAACAAATCAATCTGGCGACATGATACCTGCATTACCAGACAGGAATATGCTAACACAATTGGTAGAAATGATATCTGGTCTTAAACAAGATTTTCAAGTCACTAACACAAAAATGGAAGCAAATAACACAAAAATAGAAGCAAAACTGGAAGTTATTCAAACAAACAATACAAAATTAGAAACAAGAATAACTCAAAAATTGGATGAGAATAATACAAAGTTAGAAACTAAATTTAGAAAAATGCGAATTTTATCAGCAAAGTGTCAAATATTTGGGGTAAAAAGTAGGTCAAAAAGGCATAAGCATAGGGAAAGAAAGGGTAGATGAGATAAAAAACTATCCAAGACCTGTCAATTTAAAAACTTTAAGGGGTTTTTTGGGAATATTAAATTACTATAAAAAATTCATACCACGTTTGTCGGAACTAGAAGTACCGTTAATAGAATTATTGCGTAAGAATATTAAATGGGAGTGGGATGAAAGGCGCGAGACAGCTTTTAATCAACTAAAGGACAATTTTCACCAAAATTTATTACTACACAGCCCAGATTTTAAACTTCCTTTTCTAATAAGGACAGATGCGTCTGATCACATAATTGCGGCAGAACTTACTCAAATCCAATCGGGAATAGAAATACCAATATGTTTTATATCAAGAATACTTAAACCTTATGAGCGAAGGTATTCAACGAGCGAACGTGAGATGTTAGGCGTTATTTTCGCTTTGAATAAGTTAAAATTTTTCATTACTTCTTCACACTTCATTTTAGAAACTGATCATTCACCACTCTGTTTCCTCATGACAAATCGCTTCGCAAATAGTAGAATTTATAGATGGTCCTTGTTGATACAAGAATATTCGTTCACAGTCAGGCACAGAGCTGGTAATGAAAATATTACAGCTGATGCACTCACGAGAAACAGAGTATTGAATGAAGACAAACTAAACACATACACAATCGCTTTGAATGTATTATCTCCTATGGAAACACTCTATACACCTGAAATAATATTACATAGCCAAAACAGACTGACAGATCTACAAAACATACTCCATTCAAACAACACATATAAAGGTTACACACTGAAAGACGGGTACATCATAAAAACAATCATGTCAGAAGAGAAATACGTAGTAAACGAAACATTAGCGAAAATAATCTTAAACGACATACACATTCGGTACGGACATATTGGGATAAGAAAAACATGGCTAATCTACAGAGAAAACTTTTATACACAAAAAGATCTACAGATCACAAAACAAACTATTTCAAACTGCCACGAATGTACACTTGCGAAACACAAAAATCACACAAATCACAATACCCCATGCAGCACAATCACACATCAAAAATTAGAGTTGATTGCAATAGATTATGTGAGTAATTTGATACCCACCAGACACGGATACAAGCATATACTAATTATAACAGATTTATTTTCGAAATTCATAAAGGCTTATCCCACAAAGAAGTGTAATACTAAGACAACAATAGCAATGCTAGAAAGGTATACAGAAACGGTAGGCATGCCAGACAAGATTCTTGCAGATAACGCTACCTATTTCAATAACGCACGGTTCATAAAGTATTGGGAAAATAGGCAAATAAAAGTCATTTTCACAACTATAAGACACGCAAAATCTAATATCGCTGAGAGATATATACAAGAAGTAATCAGATTTTTACGTATCGCAACAAAAGAAAGACATACCGATTGGATATATCATATTCAAAACATAGAAAATTATTTAAATAATGTACCAAGTACAGTGACAGAGATATCACCAATTACACTCATGCTAGGGGAACATCCAAGCCGTCCTTGGATCCACGAAGACATAATAGACTTAGAAAGGTTAAATAATATGGCTAGAAAACGAATAAAAAACAATTCTGAGAGATTTATAAAGAGGGAACAAAATAGAATAACCAAAAAGGTTAAATTCAAAGAAGGGGACCTAGTGATAGTGAAAAGCTTAAGATATACAAGCAGAAAAAAGAAACAATGTGCCAAGCTTATGTATCCTCTTGAAGGTCCGTACATTGTAAATAGAGTACTGAACGCAAATACGTACGAACTCAAACACCTCAAAGAAAACAAGATTAGGGGAAAGTTTCATATTGAGTTACTTTACCCGTATACGCCATGCCAGAACAATGAACAAACATTTTGATATCACATCTGATTTACAATAGTAAAGAAATTATTTAAAATTTTAAAAAATTTATTTAACTTGGGGGGGGGGAATATTATGATATCTGCAATGTTATACTTAATTAATTATCAAAACGGAAAAGTAGTATCATGAAATGATTTAACATTGCGTACAAATAGCTTAGCTCAAATAAATAATGTGTTTTGAAAATAAGGAAATGTTGAATAAATTAAATTATAGTAGACATATTTACCAAAGGTAATTATCTAAAAGTGACAGTGCAACGATGCTATATACACTGAAATCAGATTAAGTGTACAAGGATACTAAATTTACGCTGTGGTGAATGGTACCATACCAATTGAACATAACAGTAAAGGGTACATTGTAATAACTATTTTTCGTGGCATCACATATCAGTGAATTCGAACCTCTACTTTAAAAACATTATCTTGTCTGTAAAAAACAATATTAAAGGTAGAATTGTTAAAATAAGTGTTAGGAAATAGTTAGATAAGCATGTAGATTAATCATGGGAGGAAATTCTATGTACTTATGTAGTTTTAAGAAAATCTTGTCAATGTGAAGATTTAATTATATTGACAAAATGTTATAATTAAATACAAAGAAAGATCATACAAGAGTTAAGAACGTAAAAAGTTTGGTGTTGAAAATAAAAAATGACAATCCAATTTTGCAAAATCGATCAATTTACGTCAAATTCGAAAATAAATTGGAAAATGAAGGTAACAGGTAGTGATTATTGAGTAGTCAACGAGATACGTGAAGGAGATTGTTGAAGACGGGGGATCAAGAAAGGATGCTAGAAAAAGAGTGTCAGCTTTGACAAGTAAAAAAAATATATTAAATATATTGGAAGTAGAATATATGCAATTCAAATAGTATTTGCATTTGGTTATCAAATAGAAGTTAATTAGACAAATGATATTGGGAGTAGAATACAAGTAATTCAAATAATATTTTCATTTGGTCATAAAACGGAAGTTAAATATACAAAAGGTATTGGAAGCAGAATACAAGCAATTGAAACAATATTTTCACTTGGTTATAATACAGAAGTTAAAAAGATAAAAGGTATTGGAAGTAGAATACAACCAATTCAAATAATATTTTAATCTGGTTATGAAACAGAAGTTAAATATACAAAAGGAAGGATATTGGAAGCAGAATACAAGCAATTGAAATAATATTTTCACTTGGTTATAAAACAGAAGTTAGAAAGATAAAAGGAGTGAAATAAAGGTATACATTTCACAACTACATAACAGAAGAGTGACCGATGATAGTTACAGAAGAGACGACAGATTCAAGTGTGGGGACATTTATAATTACGGAAAGAGTAAGATCTTGCAAAATTTATAATAAAAAGTCTCGAGCATAGATAGTTTTATAAATAAGATTTTCACTTTGTAAATTTAAAAAAAAAATTTCATTGTTTTATGGAATTTCCTCCATATACAAATATATTGTTCCTTTGTTCTATAAAACTCAGCATTGCCTTATTTTAAAACATCATATTAAATTTGAACCCGCTTCTGAGATTAGAGCAGCTGCTTGCGGGCGGTGTACAGTTAGATCATGTTTTGCAAATAGGTATACCAACAGATATTTCGCCCATATAATTCTATTGATAAAGGTAGATTATAATAATTTAAATTAAAAAAAAATATATATATATTTGTTTTGATAATATTTCACTAAAATAAATTTTCAAGCGAAATATTGTTAAAAAAGGTAAAAATCAGAACAATATATATATATTTTTAAATGCAATTAAAAAGACAATTGCTTGCATAGGTCACGTATATAACAATGAAGGTTGTTTTTTAAATGGACCATCTGTATATTTTTACATATTCTTTTCCCTGATTTCAAATATGTAAGGGTTGATAGGTCTAGCTGTAATATTTCTTGATATATCGGACATTAAATAAATATGCTTCAAATATGCATATAGGTATTTTATGGTTATTGAAGGAAGCGCTGTAATTACTCTTACGCAGTAGGCTGTGACTGATGATGATATTATGAAAACATCGTTACTGTTTGACATTTCGTATTATTATTTGATCAAAATGGGTTACACAGAAGCAGAAAGTTTGATATAAGAATAAAAATAAAATCCTGAGATTAACAGTATTTTATAACATAAAATAACAATGAATGTTTTACATCATCGTCAGCATTAGGTGCATCAACTATTAAAATGGATGAAAATGGCCACCATTATTTAAAATATAAAGTTCATACATTTTTATTAAATTATATAAATAATTAACATTATCGTCCCTGTTTAATTCGTAAATTGTTTCTCTAATTTTAGTTTTAATTATTTCAACATTCTGATTAAAATCATAATTCACTTGTCCTTTAAATACCCACATAAAAATGCATCCATAGGTGTTAAATCATGGCTGTTTGGTGGCCATGGAATTGGTCCGTCATTACCAATCCAAATGTCAAATTGACGATTTAAATCATGAATACTAAAGACTAGGATAACGTACGCCGGAATCGCACGTTATAGGTGATTATAGGTGGCGCGGTTCTCAGTAGCACACTGGAACGCGAGCTGCTCATTGGCTAATGACATTGTTGCTAGTGTTCCTAGCGCCACCTGTGCTCTTCACATTTTGCGTATCGGTTTTCATCGGAATTCCCATTACCGTCCGTAATCCTTGCCTTTATAATTCATAATTTAAATGCTCCCTAACTTCCAAAACACTGTATGTTGCCCTGCTGCCAAATTATTTCATTAAGTTCCTCATCAGAAAAGTGTTCATCTAAGAGCTCTGCTACCTCTGTCAGAATTAATTCTAAATATTTTTCCCGTATTGAGATAAAATTGAAAGAACCGGCCCTACAATTTTATCTCTAATTTCACACCAAATTTTAACCGATTTTCTAGATTGAAGATTGTATACCGAATTATAATCTTTCTACCGGATTTTTTTAATTTGAACAACTTTTCTTTGTCGTTGATTTTTTTTCTCCCACGAACGTCTATCTTTCCTATTGAAAACCCCTACAACTATTATCTGTTCATAATATATATATTTAAGAAAATTAGGGTTTGCATCCAGTCATTGGAGCATTTGCTGACAAAATTCTAACGGTTCTCGCTTGTGATCTTCTGTAAGCTCCTGTATAGTGGGGCCCACATTTAATACAGCGATATAAAAAAAGCTCGCAAAAAACGTAAAGGGTTCCGACCATGTATCAATTTCAGTCTATTTATATGAAAGGCCATAAAAGTGTTCGGCTTCGTTTATTATGATCACAAAAAAATGATCACGTATTTCGTAACAACAATGTGGGGCACTCTCACTGAATATAATTGGTTGAAATTTTCTCTACCGAAATTATGATAGGTTGGAATAAACTGTATGGTCAACGTGGACTAGCGATAGACAACGTGGACCGGCGGGCGGTAATTTAATCAATTCTCTTTTTTTGCGAGCTTTTTTATATCGCTGGATTACCGATGGGCCAAACTATACCGGTAATAATTTACATGTCCTATAATCGTCTTTAAATTTTGGAGTAACTTTTTCCAAGTTCACGTGATGTATTCCATAAACTAGTTTCAGCAGGGGTGAATTCCCAACTCACTCTCATTGCAGGAATTTTCCCAACTCCTCAAAAAAACTTTCCCCAAAATTAAAATTGATGAGCGGTGGAAGGTGAAATTTTTCCCGAATTGTCCCAACTCGGCCACGATATTGCCCCCCCCCCTCTAGCGACACCTCTAGAAAGCTAACAAAAAGTAAAAATTGTAGCTAGGTGGGCTAAGAGGCACTGTGCCCCCTCCGCCTCCATCATGTAGCTACCCTACTGTAGATAAATGTCTATTTTGTCTATTTTTTTACTTGCACTTTTTTTTTTATAGTACCCACTCCGCCTCAACCAGCTGACTAGTCCACTGATGAAAATGTAACCTTCACTGCAGATTTTTGCAGTTATCTCTGGCCCCGTTGCTCATACGCAATAATTAGTCATTATCAATATTGCAGACTATTCAATTTCCTAAAAGTTCTGTTTAAACAATTTTATCAAACGATCAACTGTTTAAAAATTACAACAGCTCGAATTTTGAAAAATGATAAATTTCTCGAGCTGTTGTAATTTTTAAACAATTGATCGTGGAAGCAAATTGTTTAAATAGGAGTTTTACTAAATTTTATAATCTATATACAAATATTGACAATAGCTAATGGACCAGGAGCCCGCCGACCACTAACGGTGTCATAGGTTTACTCCCAAAATGTGTGAATTGTTGTTAATTTGGGGCAGTAGAGCACAGAAATTACCATGCCAGCCCCTTTTTTTGGGGCAGGGGCGTACGGCAGGCCCCCAAAGGTGTAAGAAATATGACTTGTAAAAATAAAAAAAAAGTAACAAATAAGTCATAGGTTTACGCATGTGGGGTTGGAGGGATTTCTTAATTTACCCCCAAAAATCATGAATCCAGACTCCCATTCATTTTGGGCGGTACAAGGAAGCGCTACGCTCGCCCAAATTTGAAAAAAAAGTCAGATAAAAAAATGATAACTTTATGAATGGCAATCAGGAACCTGGTAAGTATGAACCTCCTGAGTGCGAAAAGACATTCGTCATCTTTGAAAAGTGGTGCGAAATAAATTTACGATTGGCAATCAGAAACTTGGTAATTATGAACCTCCTGAGAGCAAAGATATACTCGCCATCTTTGAAAAGTGGTGCGAAGGTCTCGCCTTTCACGATAATTGACACCGTATCGTAGCTTCCTACTGGTTATCCGTGTAATTCAATCAGAAATTTGTGTGCGCGCGTGCGTGTTTGTGTGTGTGTGTCACATGTACGAGAGGGTAATTAAATAGAGAATAATTAAAACTAGAAGAGAGACTAATCAGAAAAAACAAACTTTATTAGAATGAAAATAAATAATTATAGTGGAACCATTAGACGTTTCAACCTCTGGTATCTGGTATCTGATTGCCAGTCGTAAATTTATATTCATCGAATTACACGGGTAACCAATATATGCGGTAGGAAGCTCCTATAATACTCCATCAATTATCGTCAAAGAAAAGACTTTCGCGCCACTTTTTAATGATGCGAATGTATTTTTCGCTCTCAGGAGGTTCATAATTACCAAGTTTCTGATTGCCAGTCGTAAATTTATGATACTCATCGAATTACAAGGGTAACTAGTACATGCGGTAGAAGGAGCCGATACGCCAAGACCTTCGCACCACTTTTCAAAGATGGCGAATATATTTTCGCATTCAGGGGGTTCATACTTACCAACTTATAATTGTCAGTCGTAAATTTGTGATACTCATCGAATCACAAGGGTAACTAGTACATGCGGTAGGAACATTGTTACGTCCATGAACCTATTTTGGATATACAGTGGTAATAAATCCTATCTGTAAAAGATGTACATCAATGTACCTCCAGTGTACATCCATTTTTCATCCTTCTACGGCTTAGTACATTTTGGTACGTCCACTGTACGTCCACAAAAGTACGAAATTTGACCGTTACAAATGAACTTTCACTGCACGTACATTTTCCACCATATAAGGGATGTACATCAACGTATTTCCAGTGTACGTCCATTTTTCATCCTTCTATAGTTTAGCACATTTTGGTACGTCCAGTGGACGTCCACAAAAGTTCTACATTTTACCATTAGAAATGGACTCCCATTGTACGTACATTTTCCCCCAAATAAGGAATGCACATCAATGTACGTCTACTGTACATCCATTTTTCATCCTTCTATAGCTCAGTAAATTTTAGTACGTCCTCTGTACGTCCATAAAAGTTCGACATTTGACCATTACAAATGGACTTTCATTGTACGAACATTTTCTGCCATCTAAGGGATGTACATCAACGTACTTCCAGTGTACGTCCATTTTGTATCCTTCTATAGTTTAGCACATTTTGGTACCTCCAGTGGAAGTCCACAAAAGTTCTACATTTTACCATTGGAAATGGACTCCCATTGTACGTACATTTTTCTCCATATAAGGGATGCACATCAATGTACGTTGTGGAACTTGCTCACTTCCAGACTAAAGTATTTTCAATTAACCAAGGTTAAGAAATAAAAAAGAAGAATAACAAGAAAACATATTTTTATATATATGAACATTGAATTATATTTATACTGATAATAATTTATAAACTTGTACAAAACTATTAATATAATTATATTAATTATTATGAATATGTTATATTACTTATAAACAATGTATCCGAAATTTTTTTATAAAATTGAACAGAACACATTAATTCTATCGATGTTATCCTGGAACATTTATATTCATTCCCAAATATTTTCAACTCATTTGGTAATTAGACGCTGATTAGACGCTGAATTGAACGCTGAAAAACAAATATTAAGATGTATCTTATATAAAATTCTCTTTATGATATATTATTTGGATATTGGAATTTGACTTTGATCAACTAGAATCACATGGAAGATAATGGATTCAAGATATTTATTTTATATATAAACTCCGTATAGAAATATATTTTTAGAAGTATATATAGAAGAGAACCTTAACTTCAAGACATCAATCAGCAGTAGTACCCAAATTCTCACCTTGATTTTTATTTTATTTGGTACTGTGGGTAAGTTGTTAGCATTGTTTCCCCCTAATAATTAAAATCAGTTGATCAACCATTATTATCAGTCAATTATTTTTAAATGGCCCCTCCTACGGAGAATATTTTATCAGAGGATCTGCCAGCTACATCAAGCGCAGTGACACCGCATAATAATTATGTCACAAATACTATTTTTAAACTTTTTGAGTTAACAAACCGGAAATATGGTTCACTCAAATAAAATCTCAATTTTCTATTCACAGGATCGTTAACGATCGGAAAATGTACGATTATGTTATTGCCAGTTTGCCCCCGGAAATACAACGGTTTATGACGTTGTCACTAATCAACCCGAAAGAGATTTGTACGATAACTTAAAAACTAATTTCTCGTTTGACCTCAAGTGAGGAAATGCGATTAGAGGACTTGTTCTCTGGTTCCCAGTTGAGGGACCACAAACCGTCCGATTTTTACCGGTCAATACTGTCAATTGTCGGAGGATCCCATGTGGTGAGCCAGGAGCTCCTAGTCAAATTATGGAAATGGCGATTGCCTAAAACAATCTTCATTGCAATCACCGCATCCGGGAAAACTGAAATTAAAGAATTAATCGACATTTCTAATCGTATATGGGAGTCGTGTCAAAATTCTATGAATTCCCTTGCCTCTAACTCAGTTTGTAACGTTAATCCCATGGTGTCTACTTCAAATTTGATTGCAACCTTTGAAGATACGTTGAATCAAGTATTGCATAAACAAGAATTTTTTTCATCTCAATTGCATGCTATAGAGTCTAAAGTTTCTTCAATAACTTCCGCTACTCCTACAGTTTCTAGCATTTAATATTATTGCGATAATCGTAAAAGTCGCCTCGACTCGAGAAATCGCAATGGCTCAAGGCCCCGTTCTAGTGGTCGAAATGGTACCCGCGTTAAATATAATCCTTCTAATGCCAAAGTTTGCTATTACCATCAACTTTATGGTCGTAAAGCATTTAAATGTGTTGGAGACTGGTGAACTTTCGCCAAAGACGTCAAAGTCGACAATCAAAGATGACTAAAGGTTAATGATATTTTGACAGCTGACGTTAATATTTCAAATAATAAACGTCGTCTTTTTATTTTTGATAATGCAAATAACTTAAATTTTCTCATTGACACAGGCGCCGATTTGTCGATAGTACCTCGGAATCTTTTAACAGATATTAAGAAGAACCCTGATATTGTACTGACAGCCGCTAATGGGTCTATTATTAATACATTCGGGAAAAAAAAAATTGAAAATCTATTTAAACTTACGAGGTTATTTCCTTTTGTTTCTAATATCGCTGGTATTGATGTCCCGATAATTGGGGCAGACTTTTTAACGCATTTTGGTTTAGTTGTTGATTTGAAACATAAAAGTTTAATCGACAATATGACTAATTTATCTACATATTTATTTTCTAATAATGGTCCCTTACATTCTCCTAAGTTATTTACCTTATCAAATGAATACACTTCTTTTAGAATTTCCAAGCTCGATAAGTTCGCCAAATTACAATTTGCCCGTTAAACATTCCATAGAGCATCATATTATAACAGAAGGTCATTTACCTTTCTCACGACCACGTAGGTTAGATAATGTTAAATTTAAGATAGCTCAGAACGAATTCAATGCTATGGTAGAATTAGGCATTTATGTACCCTCTTCTTCTTCTGTATCTTCACCATTACACATGGTAGCTAAGAAAGAAAAAAACGATTGGAGACCTTGCGGAGACTATTGTCGGCTCAATTCAGTTACTGTCCCTGATAGATACCCATTACCGCATCTTCACGACTTTAATTCACAATTATATGATTGTATGATCTTTTCAAAAATAGATTTGGTCCGTGCTTATCACCAAATACCTGTCGCAAAAAGTGATATTTATAAAACAGCGATTACTACGCCTTTCGGTTTATTTGAATTTGCGCGTATGCCTTTTGACTTACGTAACGCCGGTCAAACGTTTTATGAACGAAGTTTTAGTAGGTTTATCCTTCATTTCCGTCTATTTAGATGACATTCTGATTGCAAGTAAATCTAGTTCGGAACATTTAGAACACTTGAGACTCGTTTTTCAGAGGTTAGAATTATACGGTATAAATATTAAACCGTCAAAATGCATATTAGGTGTCAATCATTTGACGTTTTTAGGACACAATATTTCTTCAGCTGGTATTTTACCTTCTTCTGAACGTGTTGATATCATACCTACTACTGTTAAACAGCCTCAGCGTTTCATAGGTATGAACTTTTATCATCGTTTCATACCTTCTTTCGCTGAAATCTTAATTCCTTTACATGCTCTATGTACTCGTTTACTGCACGATAAAGTTAAAATAATAAATGATTGGCCTACCGACTGTCTTGACAGTTTTTCCAAAGCCAAAGCTGCTATAGCTAGTGCAACCTTTTTGGCTCATCCTCGTTGTGATGATAGCTCGTTTTTATCGCTGACAGTTGATTGTTCAAATGTGTCTATGGGGGCGCGATGACAAAGGTGTACTTGCTCCGTTAGCCTTTTTCTCACGAAAACTTACCTTAGCACAGACAAAATACAGTGCCTTTGACAAAGAACTTCTTTCTTTATTCACAGCGATTAAACACTTCAGGTTTTTACTTGAATGTCGTACATTTATTTGCTTTACTGACCATAAACCTTTGGTCCAAGCATTATTCACTAAAACTGAAAGATCTCCCCAGCAAATTAGACATTTAGAATTCATTGCTCAGTTTGCCTGCGAGATCAGACATATCAAAGGAAAACATAACGTTGTTGCTGACACCTTATCATGTGAGCATGATACGTCTTCTTTACAACGATGTGTTTCTCCAATTGTAACCCAAAAATCTAACCTAGTTGATACTAATTTTGACTTAAATTTATTGAGCAGAGCTCAAGAAGATGATTCTGACCTCAATTTTTTATTGTCAGATACTTCATCGAGCACAAAGAGAACTTTTCATTTAAAGAAAATTAAAATTCCATATTCTGACGAGTTTATTTGGTGTGACGATTCCCGCCCTAAACTACGTCCCTATGTTCCAATCATTTATAGACGGATAATTTTTGATATTTTTCATGGTTTGTCTCACCATGGCATCAAAGCGACTAGAACGTTAGTTTCTAAAAATTATTTTTGGCCCAAAATGACTTTAGATTGTAATCCCTGGGCAAAAACTTGTATTAGCTGTCAAACTAATAAAGTGACACGACATACCACAAGTCCGATAGCTAACTTTGATATTCCTAAAGGACGCTTCGACCACATACATATAGATTTAATAGGACCATTACCTCCTTCTAAAGGTTGTTCTTATATTCTTACTGTGATCGAACGTTTTGCTAGATGGCCCGAAGCTTATCCACTTACAAACCACATCATATCATCCCAGTAGCAACGGGATGATAGAAAGATTTAACAGAAGTCTTAAAACTGCTTTGAGAGCTAAAGCTTCTACACAGTGGCGCTGCTAGCCTTTTGAAATGGGTGGGCGGATGCCGGCAAAGGGCGGGCGGTACACGATAGACGAACTTAGCAAAAAAACAAAGTGTACATTTATCATTTATATTATTATTATTCTGCATCGCCAGCGTAGAGATGTGGCGTGATGCCGCAAGTCAGCGGCGGCGGCGCAGGGTGGGCAGCGACCGGCGCTTGGATTTGCTGGGAGGGCTCCCGCCCACCCCAGCACCCCCCTAGCGCTGCCACTGCTTCTACACCACATTGGGTAGATGAACTTCCCGTCATACTATTAGCTGTCAGGACAATCCCTAAAGACGATTTGCAATGTTCCTCCGCAGAACTCGTTTTTGGTCAAACTTTACGACTACCAGGTGAATTTTCTATTAAATCATATACTTGTCCAGATATTCCTTGTTTTATTACTAAATTGAGAATTTAACGTTCATTTCACCTTTTCACCATGTTAATTACAAATCATTCGTCAATTCGGACATCTTGACTTGTAATTTTGTTTTCGTTCGGAAAGAACGTTTTAAAAAATCTTTTACTCCGCTGTATGATGGACCATTTAAAGTGTTGTCCCGTACAGATAAATTGGTTACTTTTGATAAAGGAACTAAAACCGTCACAGTAAATGTTGATAGAATTAAACCTGCATATTTACTGTCAGACAAATGCGATGTCACTGTACCACTTATTAAAAAAGTGCGTTTTGCCAACGATACTTTGGTTGACTGTTTTTCATTATTGGAGGGGGGGTAATGTGGCAACTTGCTCACTTCCAGACTAAAGTATTTTCAAGTAACCAAGGTTAAGAAATAAAAAAGAAGAATCACAAGAAAAAATATTTTTATATATATGAACATTGAAATATATTTGTACTGATAAGAATTTATAAACTTGTACAAAACTATTAATATAATTATATTAATAATTATTATGAATATGTTATTTTACTTATAGACAATGTATCTATATACGTCTATTGTACATCCATTTTTCATCCTTCTACAGCTTAGTAAATTTTGGTACGTCCTCTGTCCATAAAAGTTCGACATTTGACCATTACAAATGGGCTTTCATTGTACGTATATTTTCTGCCATCTAAGGGATGTACATCAACGTACTTCCAGTGTACGTCCATTTTTTATCCTTCTATAGTTTAGCACATTTTTGTACGTCCAGCGGACGTCCATAAAAGTTCTACATTTTACCATTAGAAATGGACTCCCATTGTACGTACATTTTCCTCCATAAGGGATGCACATCTACTGTACATCCATTTTTCATCCTACAGCTTAGTAAATTTTGGTACGTCCTCTGTACGCCCATGAAAGTTCGACATTTGACCATTACAAATGGACTTTCGTTGTACGTACATTTTCTGCCATCTAAGGGATGTACATCAATGTACTTCCATTGTACATCTATCCTTTTCCGACTTAGTACATTTTCGATGTTCGATTTTGGTAAGAGATGGCATCAAACGCCAATTATGTAATAATGTCGCTACACAGAGAAGGCAATTAACTGTTATAAGTTACATTTATCTAGAATTAATCTCGTATTTATTGGTATTTGACTTATTTCGAAGCCTTTCCAAGTTTGCAATAGATTTTGCTAGATAAATTGGTTATAAGTCGCCGACTTGGTTCTACTACTGGTCTATGAGTATTCACCTAATAATTCGGATTGGCAATCTAACATATAAATTCTCCGATGTGATACCTCAAGACAGAATCTTACATGCAATATGCGCTGCACTGATGATTCTGATGATAACCAACAGTTAGAAATCGATAGTTGTAAGCAATTATCGTGTCTCTTAGGATCCAAATACATACTTCGTCCAGTGAACTACCGTTTTAAGTGCGACTTGTGCTGTTTGGGGAGGTCATTTCATGTTTGTAAAAAACTTAAAAATACCTACTAATTTGAACAGTAAAATATACGAGGATAACGTAACAGCAATTAAACTGACTCTGATAGTTGTTAATTATTCATAAATCCACACAAACTATACTACTACTCATTTTATATATTAATAACGCGTGACGTCAATGGTTAGAGGTATTGTTCTTAGATTGCTGCCCTGTTAATACCAAATGTACTAATGCTTTGACTTCTATTGTTTTCCAGTTTGCAAATAAATATTGTATGAAATTTAGAAAGTGCGAAGAGGCGCGTATTTTCGGCCACAACTTTGTTGTTTTTTATGTTAGAGAAAAAATAAAAAAAGCGTCGGAAAGCTCGATCAAATTTCTTTAGAATTGGTGTCTACAAATATTTTGAAAAACTGATAATTAGCGAGATTCTTGGGAGAATGGAAGAAATTTCACGTTTTCCTAGAAAATGCATGTGAATCTTAAAAAAATCATTTTTCTCAGAACCGTTTGCATTGAAGGGCCGAGATTAATGGAGTGCCGAGTGCCTAGGTAATACATGATATTAAGAGCACATCGTAATTGAGATCAATTTCAGTTAATTACCGATTAATTACTGACAAAATGGCGAAATTTTACCGAAAAAAAAAAAAGTTCTCGTTTCCGCCCCTTCTATTTCCTTCATTTTTGTCGTAAGACAAAAAATAAAAAGAAGCGTTTTAGCAAATTTAATTCTATTTAAATTCGTTAGAGCAGAAATGTGCGATTTTTGCCGGACATCGCCACATATTTCAGTAAATACTCCGAAACGAAAAAAAAAAAAAAATCTGATGGAACCAAAAGATTCATAATGAAACGAACTCGTTTTACGGTATTTTTAATTTTGGGCTAGCTCTTACCGTTTCAGAGATATCGGCGAAAAATAGTTAAAGAAAAGCCATGCATTTCGGAACCGAAAATAGCGCAAAAACATGCAATCTTAAAATGTTCATATTTTTCGAAAAATACCTGCGGGAGGGCCGTACGATGCCGCGACGCAAAGAGTAAGAGTTCCAGTTGATCCGCAACGTAAATTGCACAAGGCAAATCAAAAATTCGGCTCGGCACGAACGAATCAAAAGTGGCATTTTTTGACATTTAGCGAAAACGGCAAAACAAAATCTCAGTCACACATGTCAATACGGTAATGGTGAAGTTTGTATTTCGTAGCTGCCATACAAATTTACTGCTTGATTATACTGCGCATGCGTAACCATTGACGTCACGGCTTTTAGCGGGAACAACTATTTTCAAATAATAAATTGAATTTAAAATTATTTAACGTCCATAAAAAAATTTCCGTTACATATACTTAATTATTATTAGTCCTAGAATGCAAATTCAATGTAAATACAAATTATGAAATAACCATTATAGTAAAAGGCAAGATATTCGCACCACTTTTCAAAGATGGCGAATATATTTTGGCACTCAGGTGGTTCATACTTACCAGGTTTCTAATTGCCATTCATAAACTTATCACTTTTTTTATCTGATTTTTTTTCAAATTTGGGCGAGCGTAGCGCTTCCTTGTACCGCCCAAAATGAATGGGAGTCTGGATTCATGATTTTTGGGAGTAAATTAAAAAATCCCTCCAACCCCCATGCGTAAACCTATGACTTATTTGTGACTTTTTTTTATTTTTACAAGTCATATTTCTTAAAATTAACAACAATTCACACATTTGGGGAGTAAACCTTCCCAATAAGTGGTCGGTGGGATCCTGGTCTATAATTACGTAGGAGCAACAGAGACAGATAATTGCAAATATCTGCAGTAAAGCACACATTTTAGTATTTATCAATAGAGAAAATTGTTTTCATTGTTTTAAACTTCAAACAAGCTGCTATAATCTTTCAACCGTTGACCGTACAAGGAAAATGTTTAAACACAGATTTTAGGAAATTTTATAATCTCCAATATTGATAATGACTAATTATTACGTAGGAGCAACGGGAATAGAGATAACTGCAACAATCTGCAGTGAAGCATAAAATTTCGCTTTTCTGGCGGCTGTAAATCGCGCTGTAAAGTATTAAAAGTACAGGAAAATAAATAAAAGCCTTTCATTTCCTAGGAACCTAATTTCAGGAAATGAGATAATCGAGAGAAACCTATTTTGATGGTCATTTTTCCAAAATGGCGGCCGTAACGGCAAGAAAATTTTTAAAACATTGATTGATGGTTGTGGCGTCTCCCCCTCCCCCCCCCCCCTCTTAGATTATACAAACAAACAAAATTCCTTGTAGAAATTATTCACGGCTCAGATGACTGATTGACTGTAATATACAGTAAAAGAACCATACATTTTGTATATAGGAACATGTAGAGAACATTTAGGAGGGGAGAATTTTTCTCCTCAGGAATGTGTTGGAGGTAGTTAGGAGGTAAACATACTAAAAGTCCCCGCCCCCAGCCCCGCCGGAGCGGGGTGGAAAGGTTCCTTTTTTCGATTCTTCCCTTATAACTCGGAAACGATGCGTCGTACGGAAAAAGGTAATCTATGCAAAATTAAACGTAATTAAACTTCCCACAAGAATGTTTATTTTCTTCCTATGTGTTATAGTTTACGAGATATTCGCCAGCGAAAATCGATAATTAATAAAAAAAAATCAATTATATACTTTGAATATTTCTATCAAAGCGGTTTACCGTGGTCTGCTAATAAATCACAGTCACAAAACAATCTTTATTTTACAACACTGGACGTATTTACTAAAGTAATATTTTGTCGAAATCTATACATTTCCTTAAATATACAGTGTGACTCACTTAAAATGAAAATACCTTTATAACTTTTTCATTTCGTTTCCGATTTGAATCAAATTTTACTCAAGTATAGAACAAATTAGGATCTACTTATGACCAGAAAATCATTCACCTGCTATAAAGGCAAAGCCACCTGCGGTACAAAAATATGAGGAAAAAGATTAAAAGTCATATTGATGGGTCTTGAGAATTTCACGTAGCCGCCACAAATTGCGGAAACTGAGCATCCCCTTTGCCAGATGAGCTTATGTATGAGAAATCCCCCATCAATAACCAAATCAAATTTTGGTGTATGTACGTTTGTGGCGCCTATCGGATGCATTTTTTAGAATGTCTAACATTCAAAATGTTTTATTTTTTTCAGAATATTTTGGTACCGCAGGAGGCTTTGTCTTTGTACCAGCCGAATGTTTTTCTGTCATAAGTAGATTTTGATTTGTTCTGTACTTGAGTAAAATTTGATTCAAATCGGAAACAAAATAAAAAAGTTATAAAGTGAGTCACACTGCATATTTAAGGAAATGTATAGATTTCGACAAAATATTACATTAGTAAATACGTCGAGTGTTGTAAAATAAAGATTGTTTTGTGACTGTGATTTATTAGCAGACCACGGTAAACCGCTTTGATAGAAATATTCAAGGTACATAATTGATTTTTTTTTTTTTATTAATTATTGATTTTTGCTGGCGAGTATCTCGTAAACACATAGGAAGAAAATGAATATAAACATTCTTGTGGAAAATTTAATTACCTACGTTTAATTTTGCTTAGATTACCTTTTCCCACACGACGCATCGTTTCCGAGTTATAAGCGAAGAATCGAAAAAAGCAACCTTTCCACCCCACTCCTACCCTGAAGCGGCGGGGCTGGGGGTGGGGACTTTTAGTATTTTTACCTCCTATCTACCCCAACACATCCTTGAAGAGGAAAATTCTCCCCTCCTAAATGTTCTCTACAATCCCCTTTTGGGCATTCATTGATTGGACTATGAGGTATGGTGCTATTTAAAAGGGAATAACTTTTTGCTGTTTTTGTGTGATCTACATAATGTTATTAATTTTAAAAACTTTTTTTTTACATTTCTTTTTATATGATGGATAACTCATATACCTTGTCTTACCCTCATAATAAAATCAACGTGTTATCTATCAATTACTGTTACTGAAATATTAATTTTTATTTATAGGTACATATTTTCTGTCAAAATTTTAGAAAAAAGTTAATAGTTCAGTCAACGAATTATTATAGACTACATGGAGGGCGGCAGAATTTTTGACTTCAGAGATGGGTTTGGGGTAGTTAAGAGGTAAACATACTAAAAGTCTCCGACTCTAGGAGGTGAGCCTAGCGGGGGGGGGGCTTCCAGAAGCTCCCAAATTTTGACTTTTTTTTTGGTTTTTCGCTTATAACTCGATAACTATTGGTCCTTGAGAAAAAAATATTCTTACCTTTTTGAAGCAAAATTTCCTATATTTTTTACTTCAACAAAAAGTGTCTATCTTCAACCGTTCTCGAGTTATCTGCTTCTGAAAATCGCCGATTTCGGGAAGAAGCTGTTTCGGATCACATTTTTCGTCATACTCTGGTCTTAACTCCTCAAATCTTCTTTGTAAAATAAAATATAACCAAATCAGGTGAAGAGGATTAGATTGGCTTGAAAATGATGGCTGAAATGATGGATTTCAAGATTCTTTGCAGTAATGTGATAGAGTTATTGCTTGAAATCATTACCTACATTTTGCATTTTTTAAATCTGTTTATTGTTGTAAGTTGTTGCATTTGGTATAGTAATGAGTAGCTACACTTAAAACAATGGGAAAAAGCAGGTACATCTATAAAAAAAACACCTCAGTATTATGGTTTGAAATACTTTTATTTACACATAACAGCTACTTTTATTTACATATAATTGGCTAATAGTCCAATTAAGCCGGAAAATGTGGAAAAATGTTGGAATAACACCGATATTTATTTATGTATTATATACATACACACACATAAAAACACATAGACAACACAGATATAGACAAACATATATACATATAAAAACACATAGACAAATCTAATCAACAGTACTTCTGATGAGATATTTGGAATTACTTGAATTAGACCACGAATTCGTATTCAGTGACCTAAACGATATCGCAGAGCACATTTTCCAGGAAAAACGTTAATATTTAAATTTTTTCTGAAAAAGTGGAATTTTCCATGGCACGTATTCTATACTGGAATATGACATTTCTCAATTTGGACCTCGGAATCGTGCTCAGCGAGCCAAAAAGTCCCCTAGAGCACATCCGCAGCACAATATTCATATTTAAATTTCCGCTCGAAAAAGTGGAATTTTCATCAAAAAATGGCACGTATTCCAGTCTGGAATATAGAATTTCTCAACTTGGACCTAGGAATCGTAATCAGCGACCCAAAAAACCCCCCATAACACACTTCCGCAGCACAACATTCATATTTAAATTTCCGCCCGAAAAAGTGGAATTTTCATCAAAAAATGGCACGTATTCCAGTCTGCCCATTTCCGAGGTGAAATATTAATTTTATAATTTTTTTTAAGACAGCTACTTTTTGGGGCAATTTAAACCCGACTAACTTTCTCATCTTCGGAGTTAATGCAGGAGTCAATGCTGATGAATGTTCCTGAGGGTCTAGTAAACACTTGAAAAAAGGAATTTTTCAAATCGGTGCTGTTCCACCACTTTTCCACATTTTACACTTTTTCCCGCTTATTAATTGGACTATTAATCAAAACTTACAAAACTTAATTTCAATTTGACTATTTCATTCCTATAACTTTCGTCCAATCAAAATCGATCATTTTAATCAAAAAATAGTTTCGCATCGACAAAATTTAACATTTAAAATTTTGCCAAGTTGCTCAACCAATAAAAAGCCAGAATGAAGCAACCAACCTGTTTTTCAGCGGCAAATTTTCCTTTGTTTTTTGAAGACATAGTAACCGATTCAACAATTCGGCGTCATTACAATAATTTTTGTAAACGTCAGTTCACGTCAGTTGTAAAAAATATGGGAGAATAATACTGCTAAATAGTTTGTTTGATATGTCAAAATTTACTTCATATATCTAATAAATTTGTTTTCCTTTCCCTAAATTTTTATTCATGAAATAGTCATGAAGAGTACCATTCATGATATAATTTCGTCTGGCAAAATTTAATGATTATTCTACTCGAGTTTGTTGCTTTGGCAATTTCGCTCTTGAGATTGACAAAAATAACTCGCCTGGCGGCTCGTTATTTTTATCTATCAATGTCAATCGCGAAATTGCCAAGCAACAAACTCTTTTACTAATCACTAAATTTTGCCGAGAAAATTATATCACTTATGATATTATATATGAAAAAAATTGTGACAGTTGACGTTTAGATAATGACTGTTATCAATATCTTTTGCAAAAGACGTGTTTACTGTGCTGAAATAAAGTCTACTACTTTTTTTTAAATCAAGTGTATTTACAATCTCTGTCAAACAAAAATTAATGCTTGTATGTCGCGCGCGACAAGCTTCTAAGACAATTAATTCAACATGACTTATTTTTTCGTTTTAGTACACCCAAATAATAATAAAGTTTTTTTTATGTTTAACGTTATATACAGACTGTCTATTTTACGAGGGCCACACCAAATATCTCGCTTAATATCTATTGTAGAAGAATGAAGTTTTAGAAACAGTTATCCCATTTTTTGTGAGCTATATTTTAGTAAAAAGAAATTTGAAATCCATAGCCTACTTTATGAGATATATTACAAAAACCTGAAAAATAGGAAAACCACAAACGGTTATAGCTTCCTTATTTGAGGAGATACGAAAAAAGTTAAAGGAATGAAAGTTGACGGCAAAGACAATAAGAATAATAACGTGTAACAGAAAAATCGAAAAATGCAGTTGGCTTTGACATACGCTCTTGTGCAAAAATGAAAAATACAAATCTCAAAGTAGGCCATGACGCCATTAATTCCGTTATTTTTTTCTCTTTCCAACGATATAAAACATGTCACAGAAATTTTAACCGATAGTGTCAATATTTAATATTTTACGAATACCACAATTCATATAATTGAATCGTAACAATCAGCTGTGCCATAATAGTAAAAATTCACTTTATAATAATTATAATTACGTAATTATTTATTACAATTTAATACAAACCAACAATAAATAAAAATACAAGTACAAAACGAACATCCAAAGAAAAAAACGAAAAACTATGTATAACAGTACTACCTACTACTATATTGAAAAGAAATTGTGTGTATTTATTTTTCTAACTACAAATGCTCAAATTGTGCACCATGCATTCTGACACATAAACGTGCTCTACGAGACACGTCACGCATTACATTTTGGAGCATTTCAGGAGTAATTGCCTCACATGCGTTTCGAATTCTGGTTTTGATGTCCTCAATATTTTCAGGGGCAGTTTGAAATACCTTGTCTTTAATGTAACCCCAGACGAAAAAATCCAAGGGAGTAATATCTGGTGATCGAGCTGGCCATAGAATGGGTCCATAGGTGCCTATCCAGCTATCTGGCATAACTTGATTTAAATAATTTGTACATATTACAGCAGTGTGAGGTGGAGCCCCATCTTGTTGAAAATATGAATAATTTAATCTTTCTGCCAATGTTAATTCATAAAGAAAATCTTGAAATTCGTTTTGCAGGAAATTAAGGTATCTACGAACGGTTAATTTGCCATCATAAAAATAAGGTCCAATTACTTTAGTCCCTAAAAGACCCAACCAAACATTCGTAGAAAATCTTTCTTGGAAAGCAGTCTCTCTGCACCAATGTGTATTTTCTCGTGTCCACTTATAATGCATATTTCTATTGAAAAATCCATTATTAGAAAAATTTGATTCGTCCGACCAAAGAATTTTGCTACATATCAGCGCGTCATTCCTTTTTTTATTTAATAACCATCTACAAAATCTTACTCTCCTTGGCTTATCTCCCTCATTTAAATGTTGAACTTTCCTCATTTTGTAGCATCGAAATCCGTTTTTTTTCAATATTTTTCTTGCACTGTCTTTTTTTATGCGACGGTTTCTCTGAATTTGTCTCAAAGAGGTTTCCTCATTTTAGTTAACATAATTCAATACTCTATTCACTTTTCTTACATTATCCGCAACATGCGCTCGCCTTACTACTTTTTTTGAAAATGAACCGTGCGTTTTTGGATTTTGAACTAACTTCCTAAACATAGTTCGATTTGGCTGCGGAGCATCTGGAAATCTATCTCCGTAAACCGTGAGTGCCATCTCAGCGTCAAAATTGCACTGACAATAAATGCTAATCATATCGAATTTGTTATTATTGGTGTACACCATAATTACTGTTATAAAATTTGTCTTAGAACTCGACAACGCAACATACAACATACAACAGTGACAATCTGTCAAATTTGTTAATAACTGTATATATTGTTTTTCACTAATTATGGCACAGCTGATTGTTACGATTCAATTATATGAATTGTGGTATTCGTAAAATATTAAATATTGACACTATCGGTTAAAATTTCTGTGACATGTTTTATATCGTTGGAAATAGAAAAAAATAACGGAATTAATGGCGTCATGGCCTACTTTGAGATTTGTTTTTTTCATTTTTGCACAAGAGCGTATGTCAAAGCCAACTGCATTTTTCGATTTTTCTGTTACACGTTATTATTCTTATTATCTTTGCCGTCAACTTTCATTCCTTTAACTTTTTTCGTATCTCCTCAAATAAGGAAGCTATAACCGTTTGTGGTTTTCCTATTTTTCAGGTTTTTGTAATATATCTCATAAAGTGGGCTATGGATTTCAAATTTCTTTTTACTGAAATATAGCTCACAAAAAATGGGATAACTGTTTCTAAAACTTTATTCTTCTACATAGATATTAAGCGAGATATTTGGTGTGGCCCTCGTAAAATAGACAGTCTGTATAATATACATACATAGACTGTGAAACGCATTAGCCTCCTTTCTGTAGCGCAGTTGAATGAAAATTAGGTAATCATGTGATTTCATTTTAGTCCAATCAATGAATGCCCAAAAGGGGATTGTAGAGAACATGGGGAGTATTTTCCTCTTCGGGGATGTGTTGAGGGTAGTTAGGAGGTAAAAATACTAAAAGTCCCCGCCCCTAGCCCCGCCGCTTCAGGGGGGGGAGGGGGGTGGAAAGGTTCCTTTTTTCGATTCTTCGCTATTAACTCGGAAACGATGCGTCTTACGGAAAAAGGTAATCTATGCAAAATTAAACGTAATTAAATTTCCCACAAGAAAGTTCATATTCATTTTCTTCCTATGTAGTTTGAGAGATATTCGCCAGCGAAAATTGATAATTAATTTAAAAAAATCAATTATGTACCTTGAATATTTCTATTAAAGCGGTTTACCGTGGTCTGCTAATAAATCACAGTCACAAAACAATCTTTATTTTACAATACTGGACGTATTTACTAATGTAATATTTTGTCGGAATCTATATATTTCCTTAAATATACTGTGTGAAATTTTACTCAAGTATAGAACAAATTAAAATCATTCATCTGCTACTACCAGCAACACATCCCTGAAGAGGAAAATTCTCCCCCCCCCCCAAAAAAAAAGTTCTCTACAACTCTTTCATTGACTGGACTATTTGCTTAATGTCCATAATAACATTTTTCGTAAAAATCTTAATAATACTTTAGCTGATTTTGTTGAAATTTGGCAGTGTTATTTATGATAGAAAGGGACTAATTTATCCCCAAGTAGATTAAAAATATTAAGTCTAGTGGCGTCCCGGGGGAGCACCTTCACCTATTTTTGACAAAAAAAATGTGCGCCACTGACTTTTTTTTTAAACTTTTATAATTTTTTTCGCATTAAGCAACTAAAAATACAACTTTCTTGTCTCTTGAATTTTTTTGGTATCCTGCTTCGTTTTCGAGAAAGAAAAAACACTTTATTGCATGTCCCTGGGACAAGATAATAAAAAATTGAAACTACCAACTATCAAGTACTGGAGAGTACCTGTTATTTTTTTCCATATCATTAGTCTATTCTAGTCTTATAAATTGTAATAAAAATTAATGCTAGCTAAAAAAAAAATTTTAAAGTCAAACAAGAAAAACGCTTTATTAAAACCATACTTAAACAAATGGTAAGCAATTAAAAAAAAACATTTAACAATTAGTAACAGGAAACTTACAATAGTTGCTGAAAATGTCCTCCTTCAACTTCAATGCAAGCATTAGCTCATCTTAACATCGATTGCCGAACACGTTGAAATATTCCTTGCGTATATCTTATCTGATTACATCAATCCCGTGTCCGTTGGATTAATTCTTCTTCAGTGTTGACCGGAGTTCTATAAACGAGGGACTTTAAATTCCTACAAAGGAAAAAATCTAACGGATTTAAATCCGACGACATGGGTGGCCATGACTGCGGACCCGCGCGACCGATCCAGTTTTCTCCATAAGTTTCATCCAAAAATTGACGTGCTACTATGCTAAAGTGAGGTGTGACCCCATCGAGCATGAACCACATTGTTCCTCTTTCTGCCAGTGGGACATTTTCTAATAGTTCAGGTAACACAAATTCCAAAAAATGACGATACTTGGGGACAATGTTTTTCATACAGATTAAAGCCTAAGGAACAATTTAAGATATGTCTTAAAAAAAACTGTCTGTACTTTCAAAATGGCGGCCATATGTTAAATAAACTGTTGCCAATGTTGTTTTTGTCATTTAACACAAAAACTAAAAAAGATGGACAAAAACTTTTTTTCACAAAAAACAACGCGCATAAAATTTTCTACAATTTTGTTTCTATACAATATTTTGAGTTACCATTTTCCAGATAAATGAGTCCAAAATTAAGAAAACATGGAAATTCATATATCGGTAAATCACTTAGAGGAAATAACTGTGACAATTATTGGCGTATAATATAACTTTACCTACGATCACTACTGTAAATAGTAAAAAACACACTAAAGGCTATCTATGTAAGTTAAATTTTACATATTGTACCTAAGCAAAACGCACTGTAAACAAATGCACGGTAAACAAAACGCACGGAACACGCATAGGCATGTTCACAAAATTTTAATTGTAATTGAAAATGATAGATTTATCGGCATTATAAACTAATGTAACAATAAAAAAATATAAATATTTTTATTTTGCCAGTTATTCGTAACAGAAATGACCCCAATGCAGCGAGGCTAAGAAACGTTCCCAGGCAGAGGCTAGAGGAATATGACGTCACTTACTTACAGGCACGCCGGCCTGTGTGTGTAATGTGGGCCCGTCCGTTTTTTATTGAAAGACCAATATAATATTATTGATCAGCATGTTTTAGAACCCCTATATCCAAAATTTAAAGACATTTTGATTTATGATTTTCGAATTACGGCCCCCTAAAATTATATTTTTCAAATATTTAATAATTAATAACTTTTAAGCAATTTGCTTTTCGAAAAAAAGTCATTCTTCATTTCCTTTTTAAATTCACTTTATCTATAACATGGCGTCATCCATACTTTCAAATTTTATAAGCTAAGAATTTTCATTGAAAAATTGTCAACATTTTGGACCAGCAGCCCTGTAAACTATACGAGTATTCAGGATTGCCGAATTTGAAAGCATGGACGACAGTGGGTGATAGAAAAAGCGATTTTATATAGAAAAAGAGGAATGACTTTTTTTCGAAAAAAAAAAAATTCGTTTCCAAGTTATAAATTGTTTGATATCATTTTTGGTAATTTTTCAATAAAAATTCTTGATATTTTGATACATTTTGTCACCGTAATTAATCGGTAATTAACTGAAATCGATCTCATATGCGATGTTCACTTAATATCATGTACTACTTTGACGCTCCGTTAATCTTGGCCCTTCGAAACAAAGGTTTCTGAGAAAAATTATTTTTTTAAGATTTACACTACAGGAAAACCTGTAATTTCTTACATTTACTCGTAACAATAAAAAAATATAAATATTTTTATTTTGCCAGTTATTCGTAACAGAAATGACCCCAATGCAGCGAGGCTAAGAAACGTTCCCAGGCAGAGGCTAAAGGAATATGACGTCACTTACTTACAGGCACGCCGGCCTGTGTGTGTAATGTGGGCCCGTCCGTTTTTTATTGAAAGACTAATATAATATTATTGATCAGCATGTTTTAGAACGCCTATATCCAAAATTTAAAGACATTTTGATTTATGATTTTCGAATTACGGCCCCCTAAAATTATATTTTTCAAATATTTAATAATTAATAACTTTTAAGCAATTTGCTTTTCGAAAAAAAGTCATTCTTCATTTCCTTTTTAAATTCACTTTATAACATGGCGTCATCCATACTTTCAAATTTTATAAGCTAAGAATTTTCATTGAAAAATTGACAACATTTTGGACCAGCAGCCCTGTAAACTATACGAGTATTCAGGATTGCCGAATTTGAAAGCATGGACGACAGTGGGTGATAGAAAAAGCGATTTTATATAGAAAAAAAGGAATGACTTTTTTTCGAAAAAAAAAAAATTCGTTTCCAAGTTATAAATTGTTTGATATCATTTTTGGTAATTTTTCAATAAAAATTCTTGATATTTTGATACATTTTGTCACCGTAATTAATCGGTAATTCACTGAAATCGATCTCATATGCGATGTTCGCTTAATATCATGTACTACTTTGACGCTCCGTTAATCTTGGCCCTTCGAAACAAAGGTTTCTGAGAAAAATTATTTTTTTAAGATTTACACTACAGGAAAACCTGTAATTTCTTACATTTACTCGAATATGTCGATAATTATCGTTTTTTTTTTTTTTCGAAAAATTTGTAGACAGCTTATATAAAGAAAATTGATTGAGCTTTCCGACGCTTTTTTAATTTTTTCTCTAACATAAAAAACAAGACTTTTGACCGAATATGCGCTCCGGGCTATTGCAGTTCGCGAAGAAGTTTTGCATTTTCTGCCCCAAGCAGTTTATGCACTATTTCGATTAAAAATCACATTCTACCTCCGCTTAAAGATGGCTAAATCTTTGAAGACTACTAATATAAAAGAGTGAACAAAAATTAAATTTTACAGTTAATTTTATTAATAAACAAAGAGTAATTTAAACAAAATTTTCTCTATTTAATATTTACTATTATAATCGTAGATAAAGTATAGTATTCAACTTGCGGTAATGGTAATAACTCACTTGATGAATTACGGCACTCGCCTACGGCTTGTGATGTAAACTTTCATCTGCGTGAGTTATTACCTACATTACGGCTCGTTGAATAATATACTATTATATTATTAACATAACAAAAAATAAAATAAACTGAAAAAAATTAATAATAATAAAATATTATAATTTGCAGACATTTATCTCAAAAACGGTAACAATGGTATATGGAAAATGGTAACTCCTATCCAAATATAGTATAGGAACAAAATTGTAGAAAACTGTATGCACTTTGTTTTTTAGTTTTTGTGTTAAATGTTGTTTTTAAACGGAAGCCATTTTGAAAGTACAGTCAGTTTTTTTTGGGGGGGGGGACATGGCTTAAATTGTTCCTTAGGCTTTAATGTTTATGAAAACATTGTCCCCAAGGATCGGGGGGTGCACGGACAGTTAGGGTGGGCTCCCGTAGTATTACGTTTTATATTGAATTTTATATTTTATTTTAAGGGCTGGATTTATCTGGAAGATAGTAGATCTTATCCAAATATTGTATAGGAACAAAATTGTAGAAAATTTTATGCACTTTGTTTTTTGTGCAGAAAGTTTTTCTCCATCTTTTTTAGTTTTTGTGATGAATGACAAAAACAATATTTGCAATTTTTTTAACGGACGCTATTTTGAAAGTGCAGCCAATTTTTTTTTTGGGACATGTCTAAAATTGTTCCTTAGGCTTTAATCTTCATAAAAAACATTGTCCCCAAAGATCGGGGGATCGGACACTTAGAGTGGGCTCCCGTTGTATTGGCTTTTGCAACAACATCTCCGACATTTCTGTCCCGTATTTTGTTTACCGATGAAGCGTGTTTTTCCCGAAATTTAATTCTGAACTTTCATAACAATCATATCTGGCCTGACGAAAATCCCCATGCGGGTATACAAAATAATTATCAACAACAGTTTTCCGTAAATGTTTGGGTTGGTAGGTGATTATCTAATTGGAACTTATTTTTTTACCCCCGAGATTAAATGGTCAAGGGTATCGTCATTTTTTGGAATTTGTGTTACCTGAACTATTAGAAAATGTCCCACTGGCAGAAAGAGGAGCAATGTGGTTCATGCACGATGGGGCCCCACCTCACTTTAGCACAGTGGCACGTCAATTTCTGGATGAAACTTATGGAGAAAACTGAATCGGTCGCGCGAGTCCACAGTCATGGCCACCCAGGTATCCGGATTTAAATCCGTTAGATTTTTTCCTTTGGGGGCATTTAAAGTCCCTCGTTTACAGAACTTCGGTCAACACTGAAGAAGAATTAATCCAACGGATACGGGATTCCTGTAATCAGATAAGTTATACGCAGGGAATATTTCAACGTGTTCGGCAATTGATGTCAATGCTTGCATTGAAGTTGAAGGGGGACATTTTCAGCAACTATTGTAAGTTTCCTATTACTTATTGTTAAATGTTTTTTTTTTTTTAAATAATGCGTACCATTTGTTTAAGTGTGGTTTTAATAAAGCGGTTTTCTTGTTTGACTTTTTTTATTTTTTTTTTTTTTTTTAGCTAGCATTAATTTTTATAACAAGTTATAGGACTAGAATAGACTAATGATATGGAAAAAGATAACAGGTACACTCCAGTTCTTGATAGTTGGTAGTTTCAATTTTTTATTATCTTGTCCCAGGGATATGCAATAAATTGTTTTTTCTTTCTCGAAAACGAAGCAGGATACCAAAAAAATTCAAGAGACAAGAAAGTTATATTTTTAGTTGCTTAATGCGAAAAAAATTATAAAAGTTTTAAAAAAAAGTTAGTGGCGCACATTTTTTTTGTCAAAAGGTGTCCCCCCGGGACGCCACTAGACTTAATATTTTTAAGCTACTTGGGGATAAATTAGTTCCTTTCTACCATAAATAATACTGCCAAATTTCAACAAAATCGGCTAAAGTATTATTAAGATTTTTACGAAAAAACGATTTTTTAAAAAAAGTTTGACACTCTGTATCTTGAAAACGAAGCTTTAACTAACATATATGTTTATATAACTTTTCGTCTCAGAATCACTCAATGAATCGCCCCTTGAAGTTTGGCCACATACATAAATAACCCCCTGTATAATATTAGAAAAACCTATAAGACGATATCCCACATCGGTAGTGGGATGAGGGTGGTGATAGTGGGGGCGGATGAAGTAAGAAAGAGGTTTTCGATTCTTGTACACACACTAAATCACACTTTTTTTTACTCTCTTTAATAATGGGGTGGGGGTGGTAATGGGGGTGGCTAATGCCAAAAATTTTTGGAGACCTTATAGCTTCTCTTGTATATACTAAATACCAATTTTATGGACTCTTACCTGCTTGATTTATCTATTTACTCCCATTTACCCCCCAACTCTTCAACGGAATAAGATGAAAATATAATCTAGTTCCAGATCACGTTAAAATACATACATTGTTTATCAAATCTCAAGTCAATATCTAAATGCTTCCAGAGTAATCGTGCTCACAAAAAAAAAGTTACAGACAGACAGAGACCGCCAGACAGGATTTTTTTTTGTTCAAACTTAAAATTTCATTTCATGACATTCTGAACATATTTGAACAATAAAAATTTTAATTTTTTTTTTTTTGTCGTTACTATACCACTGGATGTGGAAGCAACAATTTTTAAGTTTTTTATTATGATAAATTAATTCATAAAGCATATTTAGGAACAAACCGTTATACTATAGAGGGTATTCAAGAATATCCGATAATTCTTTTGAGTGGTGCATACTTGTATCCACATAGTGCAAACCCTCGTGCAAACCTGATAAAAAGATTTTAAACATTTTTATTTTAAAATTTATAGAAAAGAGTGACATTTTTCAGACTTTTTTGATAATGCAGAATTTAGTTAAAAGTAATATTAATTTGGTTCAAGCACTGAAAAATTATGTTCGTAATATCAGAGTAATATTAATGAATCGGTTCATCAGATAAGAATAAATGAGTCCGTTTATTAATATAATGTACGTTTAAATACTATCAATAAATTAATGTATACATTGTATTAATGAACGTACATTATATCAATAAACAGATTCATAAATTCTCAGCCAATGAATGATTCATGATTCAAAGATTCATTAATATTGCGAACACACACTGTCTATCGTATGGGTTCGATCCTCAGCTTCAGCACTGGCAATGTCGGTGGGTAATAGATTCTGTCTACGTTTTTCCAAATATGTAAACCCCTTCCGAACAGTCTTGGCTTTGGCTTTGGAGGTTTTCTAACATGAGTTGTGTGGTATACCTAAATAAATTATTGTAAAAAGGCTGAATGGTAAAACCTTTAATAGAGTATAATTAGGCAAATCGGCGCCCATTGAAAGGTATAGTTCTAAAATACTCTGTATCTTCGACGAACCCTATAGTCAATGGTAAATTTAACTTAAGAAAATGTAGGTTTGCAAAAGGTTTACAAAAGTAATTTCCTGAATTATATGAACAAAACTAGCATAGTTGTTTGTCGATGTTAAAAAAAATGTGTAAATGTAATTTATTTTTACATGCACAGAGTGTTTTACGCCTTTTGTAAACACGTGAGATCATTTTTGAAAATTTGGTTCCAACTAATTGTAAATAATACATTATATGAAAATCACTTGAAAAATATGACCCTGGATCGACCAACAATAGATGTAAAGACCAATGTTTTCTCTTTTTGGGACCTTCTCTTGCTTGGATTGAAAAAATTTCTGACATATTTTCGATTTGTTGTCTGTTAGGAAAAACTAATGTTTCTTTAATAAAATAAAATACTGGATAATTGTATTATTTTGTAGATTGGCAGAAGATCCCAACAAGAAACACAGAAAAATTAAGAAAATGCCACAACCAACATTTAGATAATATGATTTCTCGAAAAATCGACCCTGTCTTACTTAATAAAAATGTACGGCAATGGCTGAAGTAAGTTTTGTTTTACTCAAAAAAGATGTAGGTAGTCAAGGTCTTTAATACTGATTTAAATTTAGTTAAAATTGAATGACTATAATAACTGAGCTACAAAGGTGTCGCCGTGAGAAGTGGGACACACTGCATATTTGTACATCGTAACTGTTTCAGTTATTTGATACTGAGTGACCCTCTAAAACGAATCTTTTTGTCTGAGTAAAATGGACTATTATTATAAAATTTCCTTAGGTATGTTTTGAGATCGGCTAGAACTTTTCATTCTGAACTTTGATAAATCGAAAATATGCCTGAAATAACTTGCCAGTCAAGCAGGACGATATACATTTATATAAAAAACGGGTTTTGAACTCTTCCGTCCAACAAAAGATAATAATATTAAGCTTTCAAAATATAGACTTAAAATATAATTTTATGTCTATGTAAAGATAGGATCAAAGAATTGGCACGTCTTTGTCAATATTAAAAAAGTCTACTTAACTTATCTTACCTTAAACTAACCTTGTTATTGAAACAACAAAAAGTCTTAAGGATAGGATTTTGCAAAGTAAGAGGAAAATATGCGTTTATTTTCGATATATTATAAATATTTAAAATACCAAACATAGTATAATATTTAAAACTGTTTTAGATACTTGCTATTGTTTTAACGATACAACTATATATATATATATATATATATATATATATATATATATATATATATATATATATATATATATATATATATATATATATATATATATATATATATATATATATATATATATATATATATATATATATATATATATATATGAATCAGCGGGCAAATACCCCGACCTGCATTGAATTATACCTTCAAATCGTGATCGGTAGCCAAATATCACTTGTCTGTTCCTAACCATGTTCTCCTCAGTATGCCATAGGTCATAGAACAGACAAATGATAGTAGCCAACCTGCTAGTCTTATACATACTAATGCAAATGAAGTGATGGTGAGAGGTAAACTCTCATGTGGTCAGATGCTACCATACGTCGGACATATTTGGCTACCGATCACGATTTGAAGGTGAAATTCAATGCAGGTCGGGGTATTTGCCCGCTGAGTAGTTGTTTCCTTCAAATTCTATTTCATTAACAGTGAGTATAGCCCACTATGGCTAGAGGTCGCCGCTCTTGGTACTTGCTAGACAAGCCGCTGTACGCCAGAGACATTATGTTCGACGTATAGTAGCATCTGACCACATGAGAGTTTACCTCTCACCATCACTTCATTTGCATTAGTATGTATAAGACTAGCAGGTTGGCCACTATCATTTGTCTGTTCTATGACCTTATGGCATACTGAGGAGAACATAATAAGTTCGAAACCGGTCTATGTCTGGTTAGGAACAGACAAATGATATCTGGCTACCGATCACGATTTGAAAGTATAATTCAATGCAGGTCGGGGTATTTGCCCGCTGAGTAGTTGTTTTCTTCAAATCCTATTTCATTAACAGTGAGTATAGTCCACTATGGCTAGAGGTCGCCGCTCTTGGTACTTGCTAGGCAAGTCGCTATACGCCAGAGACATTATGTCCGACGTATAGTAGCATCTGACTCACCATCACTTCATATATATATATATATATATATTTTTTTATTGTAAATTTCTGTTGTACTTGAATATTGTAGTTTATTAATGAAGAGAATTCCTAATTTCATTATTAGAGCACGGATGGCATTTAACTATGTACAAAATTTATGATAAAAACTGTATATGGTTGTATTCCTTAGAGCCTATTTTAAAGATTATACCATTTATGATTTTTAAAATATTTATAATAAATAAAAAATAAAAGCATATTTCCCTCTTATTCTGCAAAAATCTACCCTTAAAGGTTTTCTTTAAAATATTTATTTTGTTAAATTTAAATTTATAATTATTTTAAACATTTTAACTTCTTTAAATAATTATACTTAATGGGATATTGGTGCACAGGGGCGGACTGGCCCACCGGGACACCGGGACGAATCCCGGTGGCCCGTTCCAATAGTGCGCCGCTGGCGCCGGCTGCTTGGCAAGATGACCGGCGCCTGCTGGTAGCTACACTGGAACGGTGATAAGATCCAGCGCCGCTAAACTGTTGTCAGTCCGCCCCTGTTGGTGAAGTAACTGGAGGTTTTAACTTCGGAATAATGTCATGTGAATTAGATTTCATTCATTTTTGGCAACCTAATATTAAATGTATCAAAGAAAAGTTTTTATATTATGCGGAGGCTTGCTAACTTAATAGCCACACGCCTTTTCATGGCTGACACCTTAAAAAAACATTAGAGCTGAGAGAGAATCAAATTTTGAGAAGAAAAGGTTCTATCCAACTTTTGATTTAAATTCGTAAGTTATAACGACTTCAAAATTGGGACATTAACTTGAAAAAAGAGGTAAATCAACACAACTTTCGTCCAATAACTCGAGAAGTATTACGTTGAGCGAAACATGCTAGAGACAAATAAGAAAGCTGCTAAATTGGAGATGAATTTCGATTTTTTTTTCTAATTTCTGTAAAATTAATGATTTCGGAGATATTAAAGTATGACCATAAGATGAAGTATTTAGTTAAAATGTTAAATATCTCAGAAATTATGGCACTTACGTCAGAAATGCTGACAACCAAAATGAAAGACTATTAATAATTTTTTGACTATTTCTATGGGTCGCGTGCGCGTGACGTCACAGGTCCCAGACCTTAGGAAAAACAAACCGCTGTCATTAACTGTCAAATGGCGACTGACTGAACCTCAGAATTAAATTTTTCGTAATCCTAGAGTTTTTATCGATATTATATCATACAAAATGGCTAGCTTTTATTGTATTATTAATTGTGGAAGTGTGGCAATCCGATACAACATCAGTTTTTATAAAATAACATCGATTTACAGCCCGAAGAGGTTAGGTTAAACAATTCCAGGCAATTAAAAGAAATGCTTTAAGTTATTGCATGTCAATGCAAGAATGATTGTGATAGTAATAACTGCTGCTCAAACAAGCAATAAACAATCCATGGTAAAGAAAATTAACATTTTATATTGGTTTGTCACTATTTTTAATAACAATTTCTTATTTAAATTTTAGTTGAGCGAAGCATGAACTGCACGGAGGGAGAGTATATTTAAGAGAATACAAGTCATAATTAACAATTGACCTACATAAAATAGTAAAATATATGTTAGATATTTTATACAATATATTATAATAAAAAATTTTCAAAAATTACAACGGTTTGCGTAGTCTAATCTATAGGTATATAAGGTATAGACGAGGAAGAAATTGTGTACATCTTATTACATACTTCAAATAGTTTACAGTACGTCAGTCTTTCATTGTTTATTTTATAAAGTGTCTTTTTCACAAAATTTACAGCGGTTAATCTCCAACCATAGCCATGTTCATTGCTAAAAAACTAAAAGGAAAGATTTCCTGTTAAGTGATGAACATGTTTTGTCTCGACTGGCAACACAATCCCAGTGAGCATTAAGGAACCATCTAAATCTGCAATAGTCCAAGGAGTCAATGGCTTTTATTCATGATGCTGAGTTCATATCCTGAAAAATTAATTTCTGCATTAGTAATTATTTATAAAACAACATTTAATTAGACAAGCATAAATGAAAAAAATGGTTGATAACTAATTCTTACCGTTGTAACAAGCTTTTATCCTGCAAATTTCTTGCAGAGTACTTCTTTCACCTAACCACAAACAGCTTCAAGACTTTTCAATGCCTTGAATTCGTCCTTCTGTCTACATAATTCTTTCAAAAATCAAGTAATTCGCAACATCCCTATGTGTAACATTTGGAAATACATGAATATTTGTACTAAAGTATTTTTTTCTCAAAATATAAGGATTTAATTCGATGGCAGCCGTATACCTAACCTCTACACCAGGAGACAATTCTGCAAAATACGAATTAACCGTTATCCTGACGAACAAAATTGTTTATATTACAGTATTAAGAATTGTTGTAGATGTTAAATAATCCAACAACATGTTCCTAAGTGGCACAAACACTGCAAAATTCACTTTAAAGAAACACGTTTAATCGGCGGATTTCTCAATGACAGATGTTTGTTTTTCCTAAGGTCTCAAAATCTGTGACGTCGGCGCACGCGACCCATAGCATAAATTTTTTTAATTTATCTTGACAGTAGTTGTCATTTGAATAGAAGCCACGTCAGAGAACTTACATCACAGATAAGAGACAATGCCGGCGGTTCCTTTGATATTTTCAGGCCCGATTCTAATGACATTCATGAGTGAAGCACAACCTCTTACACTGAGAGAACTTTAAAATTTGTTCTACACTGAAAAATTTGTTCTACACTGAAAGCAATTCAGTATAATATGTTACTATACCAGATATTAAATATAATTAATAACAATAATAATATAATATAATGACAACTACACACCCTATCTCGCACATGCGCATCGAAAACGGTTAGCGCGGGAAGCCTTGCTGTTACTTCTCTGTGGTGTAAGTTCTCTGGCCACGTCCAAAATTTATTTTATTGACCATTGCCATGGATATTCCAAGCATCGCTACCTTTACTATTTGCATAGCAAATATGAAACCTGACTCAAATAACTATAGTTTTCCACTAGTTTTCACAAGTTATTTTCTAGTTTAACGATTCATGGGTATGACGAAAAATATAATATGCACCGCGGGTTGTACAGTGAGATTTCTTGGTCTCGAATAGAAACCTCAAACCTCGTCTTGCAAACTGTATTTTTGACCAAAAAAAGTGCACTTACGTAAATAACTATTTTTCCTTGAAAATATCTCAATAAACATCGGTTTAACCGAAAAAATGGCAAACATCAAAAATAAAGCTTATAAACTGAGAATAAATTTGTTTTTATTTTATAGTTATGTAGGATTAATAGTTTCGGAGATATTTAGATGGGATTGGAGATATTATAGGATAAAGTATTTAGTTTAAATGTTGAATTTCTTAGAAGCTATGAAACTTCCATCAAAATTTTTAAGGAACGGAATGTTTGTGGAAATTATGGTCGAAACAATATGCGTTTTCACATTTTTATTTACAAAATATCACCATCTTGTTACTATAATTGTCCAGTAATTATTTTTTTTTTTCAAAAAGGCTGTTTTTTGCTAATATATAACATCACCTAGATGCTCAATTTTTGTCAGTTTAAATCGATTGTTTTAGAAAAAATTTCCACCCGCCATTTTGAATTATTTTTAAATTTTGACTTAAGATTCGTAATTAGCGACCCCGAAAACATAAATATTCTACGTTTCGAAAATAAATGAGTAGTTCTTTTTCAAATATTAAATATCAAAATCTAGGGGTATTTTTCACCCCTTGAGGGTAAGAGCAAGTGTCCGGACCATATAGAAACAGAAGATGATACCTTTTACTATTAGTCCCTTGAGGTAAACCAAAAAAGGCAAAGAACCCAAAAGTTCTGCCACCGCACCGCAAGATATCCCCTCCCCCGTTTTGAAGGGCGGGGAACACGATGGTGACAATATTTTCCGACCTACTCTCCAACCACTACCCCAAACCGAAAAAACCACCCCTGTTTCCGATTTTCCGGTGCTAGGCATTTTTTTAGCGGAAAATTTTATTAACAAAAGTTCTTCAGAATTGTCCAAAAACCCTAAATCCAAAATTTAATCAAAATTAAAAAATATTGAAATTTTGCCCAAGTCCGAAAATATAATTTAAATGGATTTTTTTGTTTAAAAAATTCATGATAATTTTGTTTGAAATTAAACCCAAGCTGTCAGGTAGTTGTCAAGTAATTAGTAGTCTTTTTTTATTTTGATACATATTGGGCTTAAGGTTTTTGGGCAATTCTGAACAACTTTCGTTAATAAAACTAAAAAATGCCTAGCACCGAAAAATCGGTTTAGAGGTAGTGGTTGGAGGATAGGTCGGAAAATATTGTCACCATCGTGTTCCCCGCCCTCGAAAACGGGGGGAGAATATCTTGCGATGCGGTCGCAGAACTTTTGGAGTAAAAGCCTTACCCACGAAAAACGATTATCATTACATATGAGATTATTCCGAAATATTACATATTTTTTACCTCTGGCACAGTACTATATTATTTGTCATAGATCGACTGACCCATATTCGACAAGATTTAATAACTGTCGTACTTTGTGTGGGACCTTGTGTGGGGCGTTATTTGTAAATGTTTAGATTTTATAGTTAGTTTGGAAATGTAAAAAATAAGTCTAACAGTTTTGAGATGTCTAATTGTATTTTTTCTATTTTATTATAACAATCTTGATCAAACTGTAAAAATGTATTCTAGTCTTTCGCAATATTTGTATTTATACACAGTTTGCTCAAAATGTGCTACAAATTAGCAATATTATTTATTATTGTAAGAGGAACTTATTTACGTATTTTATCAGATAGAAGTGAAATAAACATTAAAAATTTTGAACAGGCTTTTATTTTAATTTTCTCCTAGTTGGTATAGTATTTCCAAATAACACATGAATTTACTCATATCGATCCATGGGTATCGACCAAAAAAGTTTATAAACATTTTTTAATTTTTGGAATAAATTCAATCACGTCCATCATACGCTCAATGGGGCAGAACTGCAAACCACCAAACAGCACTGCCTCGATAGGATACGGATGCTAGTGCCCTGTGAGAAGTCACTATAGTGAAGCGGACGAGGAGGTTGGCGGAAAATCAACTTTTCCGCAAAAAACCTCCGCCCCTTTTCGACCGCTTTAGCGTGTTGCTGAGAATCCGCCGACTGTAGATCAGGTGAAAAACTTTGTACAAACAGTAGTTTCCACTCAACAGAGACTCTCCAGCCCTGGCACACTTTGAAACCTTTTGCCAAAGGTTTCAGCAACCACGCGAGGTGTGCCAACTTGAGGGCTCTAAGTATTGTACTAGGGTTAAATAACTGACCACCTTGAGTGTTTCTCACAGACTTACTTTATTCCAACAACTATAGATGGTTACAAAAGGTTTTTACCTACTTGAAAGATAGATGTCACTACATATTAATGTTGCAATTTCATGAATTTTGATTATTACAACACCCCCACTATCAAAACTCTATAAAATTCTATCAATTATTACCTAAACCTAGCATTTTTAACAGTTTATAATGTTTTTCTGTTCCTAAACCTTTGGTTAGTATGTCCGCAGGCATAACATTTGTCGGCAAATACTTTAAAACAATCTGTTTGTTTGAAACGACTTCTCTTATAAAATGATGTCTGATATCTAAATGTTTGGATCTTTTATGGTAGGTATGATTTGCAGACAAATTTATGGCGCTTTGATTGTCATTATAGAGGGTGATACATAGTTAGCTCTTGTAACAAATTTTGTAGGTAAATAGCTTCTTTGGCTGCTTCAGATATCGCCATGTATTCAGCCTCTGTACTAGACAGTGCTACGGTTTTTGCTTGCAGCTTTGCCATGAAATTACGGAACCACAAAATTTAAATCCAAATCCTGTATATGACTTTCTGTCTGACAGATCATTGCCCCAATCGGCATCAACAAAACCCAGTAGTTCCGTATTTTCTTTTGAGAACCTTAAACAATAGTCTTTAGTGCCCTTTAAGTATCTCAAAATTCGTTTTACACATTTCCAGTGCGTTTCAGTATGTAACTTGTTGAATTTACTCAAATAGCTGACACTAAAAGCTATGTCTGGCTCGTGAGCACAGCTAAGTACATCAAACTACCAATCAAGTTCTGATAAGGCACTTCGGCTGTTTCACCGTGATCATTCAAGTCGAAATTTAACTTACTTTCTATAGGTGTTTTAACTATTTTACAATTTGTCATGTTAAAGGTTTTTAACAACTGATCTATGTATTTTTCTTGACTTAAAGTCACGATCTGTTTTTCTTTGTCTATATTCACTTCCATGCCTAAGCATTCCTTAACCTCACCTAAATCCTTAATTTTAAACCTAGAACTTAATTCCCTTTTTAAATAACAAGTTTCTCTGTCGTGATTTGAAAAAATAAAAAAATCATCAACGTACAAAGTTATTATTGTATATAGATCGTTTTCTCTTTTTATGAAAACGCAAGGCTCATATTTAGATCTAGTATAGCCCAGCTCTAATAAAACATCGTTAACTCTATCGTTCCATGCTTTGGATGATTGTTTAAGGCACTGCTTTATTTAATTTTAAAACTTTATTTCTATCTGTGTATATCAGACCTTCAGGCATATTGCATAAAACCTTTTTCTTTTAACAGGCCATTTAAAAACGCTGTCTTAACATCTAAGTGTGAAATGTCTAAACCTAATTTTACCGACAACGCAAATAATAGTCTCAATGTTGAATGTCTTACCACAGGGGAAAAAGTTTCAGTATAATCCACGCCATGTTTTTGAGAGAATCCCTTCGCCACTAAGCGAGCATGATACCGCACTTCACCTTCACTATTCACCTTCTTTTTAAAAACCCACTTACAGTCTACCACTCTTGAGTTTTCGGGTAAATCGACCAGTTCCCAAGCATTATTCTCTTTGAACGACTCCAATTCCTCCTCAATTGCATGTCTCCACGCAGCTTCTTCTGGTCCCGATAGGGCTTCTGAGACGCTTAGTGGATCGCTTTTCACATTAACCGTCTCATTACACTTGTTTCCGGGATATAGTCACTGTCGTCCGAGCTGTTGTCAATCAAAGTTTTTTCATCGTCTAAACTTTCGGACATTCTTGATTCTTCTTCGATTGATTCATCACATTCTGTCACCAATTCTGTTTCCTGCGAGCTTTCCTCCCCCACTGAATCTGATGTTTCTACCACCTCAGCCTTGTCTTCTATGACAATACTTAATTTTTTTGAGTTTTCCATTACAGTTACATCTCGACTAGTAATTATCTCGCCTGTATTTTGATTGTATAATCTATAGCCCTTAGTGGTTTCACAATAACCTACTAAAATGTGTTTTATAGCCTTTTTGTCCCATTTTTGTCTGTTTACTTTAGGAACATGTACCATCCCAGTAAACACACTCTGCCACATCCACATTATAGCCACTCACATTTTAGTGGATTTTGTAAATGGCAAACCATCACATCACCGTGATGACACTCTTTGGACCGTTTCAGAACGTTCACATTATAACCACTCCCATGTCAGTGGAGATTGGGATGTCCACAATCACCACATCATTTTAATGATACATTTTAAAACGTGGATGTAACTAACTGAGCCACCACTCACTTTGGTATCACCATTTCTTACTAAATAGCGACCACCGCCGGCAGCGCCACTAGTCTAGTACTACTACTAGAATGTCTTTGTTCTGCTCTCCAGTCATCTGTCATCTCCAGTTTACACTTGTCTGTGTTGTATTAACGACGTTGACGTCAATAAACTTTAGTTTTAATGTTTTTGGTTTTTGTTTGGTAAATATCAACACATTTTTACGTAAAGGTAAGTACCTACTTGTATTAGCTACATTGTTACTATGAAATTTTCTATTCTTATTTTATACCTTGCCTGTAATTTTCATGTTTGGTGACATATCGAATGACATCATTAAAATTCAAGGAAAAAAACTAATTTATCATTTAACATAATATATTGGTTAACACTGGTTATTTATTTTTCAATTACAGAATACTATCGAATTCATAATTTAGTTTTTGTACCACATTAGGTATACCAATAGGTACAGTGTTTGTCTCCATGTCATCCATGCGGCGTGCCCCATTTGATATTCGACGAGATTATTAGGTACCTTCTGTGTGCTATCAATTAATTGGTAAAATATAGGTACACTTTTATATTTAAATTTCATTATATTTATAAAAATAGTATAAAAGAGAGATAAATAAAATATAAATATATAGAGAGCATATTTAGGTTATTTTTGATTTAAATACCTACTGATAATTGTTTTCTTACCAATTGACGACAAAATGCAGTCATATTGTATGATATTCGCTTTAATTATTACCCATCATTTTATTTTGATATCTAGTATATTATTTTAGTACCCGAATCCGAGGATTGTCTAATTATATCTATAGTATAAATACCCCAGTCAAATTAAAACAAATTTCGACGTTTGACGAAAAAAAACTGATAAAGTGTTTAAATTTGGCAAATATGTTCATTTAGGCTTACCTACTATTAAACATACTAAAAGTCCCCAGCCCAAACTGTTGCTCTTGAGCCACCATCTTGGAGAAATGGCGGTCGGATTCAGTTTACTGCTTATATCTTTCTAACCATTAGCGATATCGAAATTATGTTTATATACAAAATAAAGCTTATAAAATTCTGCACAAAAAGTGTTATATGCATTTCATCGACACGTTCCAACAATTGTGAATATCACTCATATATAATAAAAATATTTCATTGTATTGCCATAAAATACGGGACAACTTTCAAAATGTCTTTTCTGTCAGTCCGTTCGTCTGTCCGTCATGTCTCTTGTAAGCCAAATAACTTAAAAAAGAAAAGTCTGGTTTTATTGAAATTTGGAGAATGAATTAGTGTTAGCTATAAGAAGAACCACAGCGTTTAAAAAAAAATTGATCAGTAAGTATGTTATGATTGTAGGTTTATGTGACATACTTGCAATTTTAATGATCTCCCGATGATACCATCTTGATTGTCGAAACGTTGGTCAGTATACTGTGCATTATCTCTGTATTTTTAGCATATTATCAAAGGTGTTACAACACTCTTCACATGCCTTTTTTTATTTACTAATCGATTTTTTTCAAAATCAATAGAGTTCTTCCTTTAGTTAACACTAACTTACTGTTCAAATTTCAATAAAATTGGACTCCTCTCTTTTAAATTATCATACTCACAAAAAGTGTCGTACAGATGGACAAACTGACAGACTGACAAACAGATATTCGACGGATATTTTAAAGTTATTGGGAATTCTAGAATTAACATAATAATATGATTTTTTTTTTACGAGTGATATCCGGTTTAGAAATGTGTTGATCAAATGTAATTTCCTATTTTAGAAGATGATAATAATAGATACGGGAAAATATTATATTACATTTTTTGTAGAGAATTTTATAAGCTTTACTTTTTATTGGAGACTTAATTTCGATATCTCTAATGGTTAGCGAGATATAAGAAAAAAAACTTAATCCGAACACCATTTTTTCAAGATGGCGGCGCGAGCGTAAGAGATAGAGTTGACGACTTTAAGTATGTTTAAACAGTGGGCCTTAATGAACATCTCTGCCAAGTTTCAAAACTTTAGGTATCAGTTTTTTTCCTCTAATCCTCCCTATTTATCTGGAATAATTTAGGTACTTATACATTTTTTTCTATTTTAGAATGTTATAATAGACAATTAAAACTATCTTCGTTCGTGGGGCTTCTGGCAGTGGCAGTATAATGAGAGAAAAGATGGTAAGTTTATATAAGTTCTAAAATCTTAGATATTTTGCATTTGAATTTTGTGCAAACTGCTGTTTTTACCATTTTTTTCTGTAGCTATAATAAGGCTCTATAAAAAAATATATTCTTTATTGTTTCATATTGAAATACTCGTTTCGGTAATGAGAAACTTCACCTTCAGTTTTTTTTGCTTAATTTTTAATTTAGTGTACAGAGCTGGGTAAAGTACTCTGGTAAAGTGCTTTGAAGTAGTACTTGAAGCACTTTTAGGGCTTCAAGCACTGTGCTTCAATTACTTTTAAAAGAGAGTACTTGGTACTTGATATTTGAATTACTTTGCATAAGTACTTGGGGCTTTAAAGCCCTTTCAGAGGGCTTCAATTACTTTCGAAAGTGCTTCAATTACTTTTAAAGTAATTGAAGTCCTTTTTAGTACTTCAATTACTTTAAAAAGTAATTGAAATCCTTTTGAAGTGCTTGAAGTATTTCTAAAGTAAGTGCAAGCTCTTTTTAAGATTCATTCAAGGCCCTTCTAGACAAGTCTCATCGTGAATTGTCAGAAACTAATAGAAAAACAAAGTCGCTTGTGTTCGTTCACTGTTCAGGGTTTAGTTATCCATAATTGGTGGTGATGCAAGTGTGCGATTATCATTCCTGTCCTGTGTATTGTGAAATAAAGAAATGGTTAAGTCTTAGTTTTAGAATAACTGAGGACTGATGAGATGAGATATTTAATTTATTTTCGCCTTAATATATTGCGATAATTGAATTTGAAGCAACATTTTTTTAAACTGTAGGTTTTAAAGGTACCTTTAGTTGGTTTTAACTAAATATTTATTTTATGTTTAACCATGTTTTGTAATTTAATTTTTTTTCAAATTCGTTTAGCGCTTGTATTTTTGCGAATATTTTTACAAAATTGAAAAGTTTTAACATGCTTAAAAAGTAGGTAGGTACGTACAAAAAATAATTAAAAAAATAAATATCCTCTTATATTAATTAAAAAAAAAACCTCGAAAAAAATTTAATTTTCTAAAAAATTGTTAAAGTAAACGTAAACAATTTTTTCGTTAAAACCATTCAAAAGTATCTTTAAAAACCAACCTACAGTTTTAAACAATATTGTTTCTGAACGACTTAACCCATTAATGCTCAAGGGGTCGATAATGACCCAGAGACAATTTTAATTTCTGCTGTCCTTACTGATTACGAAACTAACATTACGTATGTGTCCAGCGTCTTAGTATAGTTATTCACTTTATATTATAACGATAACCTTATAAATTGACAGTGTTTACTTGTGAGATTTGGTGTAAAATATTTCAATAATTATTTTTATGTGACATGGCACAGTTTAGTTACTGGTAACTACAAATGTATTACTGTTTTTCAAACTGCATTGAGACATTATTCAAAAATAGCACGTACTCGATCATACCTACAATTTATGTGACCTAATAATGAGAAAAAAAGTTGCTAAATAATCTTAAATATTGCTGGGTCTGGACTTACTTCATTGTTCAAGATTTCTTTTTGCAGAATTATTGGAGGAAATTGAAATGTTAGATGAACATGTCATTGTACCCGACGCAATAGTAATCACGCCTCCGGATGATTTTGGAAATGCTACAGATTGTGATTCAGGAGACGAAGAGTGTAATGATCCCGATGTGTTGAATGGCAAACAGCTAGCTGCCGAGGCAGAATTTTACTTTGACAATAATGACATTCTAGATGAACTAGCGCAAATCCAAAATACGAAGAATAATGTTTAAGCAGAGCGTGAGAATAACAGTGACATTGAATCTGTTTGTCAAATAGAACCTGAAGAGGATGAGGAATATAATATCCCACTTTCTTCGTTGTCGAAAAGATGTAGAACTGACCTATATCTACTGGTAAATATGAAAAGACCAAGGGGATGAAAAGAGATCTGGAAGCATCTCAGGAGAGAGTCTTGCATTTACTTCCGCCACTCACCTGAGTGCAACAAGTCATCTGCTTGAATATTTTGAATTATTTTTAACACAAGAAATTGTGCAAAATTTAGTGTACTCCACATGTATTTACGCAACCAGGGACCACAACAAACCTGAATTTGAGATGTCAATACATAAGACGTACGTCTTTATCGGTATTCTCTTCTTGAGTGGATATGTTCCCTTGCCGAAAGAAGAATGTACTGAGACGACAGTGAGGACATACATAATACACTAGAGGCCAAATCCACGAGAAGGAATAGATTCGAGGAAATATGCAGCGTTTTTCATATGACAAACAATAATTTACCAGAAAATGACAAATTGGGTAACATTCGTCACCTTATAAACGATCTCAATAAACAGTTTATAAAGTACGCATCCATCGATATAGGATAGGATTTAGAGGGAAAAATAGTACATACCAATTGTCTTTTGGATCTTCGATGCGTGTGCAACAAATGCATGGTTGCTAGCTCGTCAATACAGGATTACTAAAGACAATCTTGAATTTCGACTTGAAATTGTGCTGTGTCTGTTGAGAAAACATGGAAAAAATATGCCGTGTCTGCAAGAAAGCGGGCGGCTATTCTGTATCCCACCATTGCTTCGGGGTGGCCTGATAGGCCAATGTGCAAGTGTCACTTGTGCAAAAATAAAACTAATAAAGCTTGTGAGGTGTGTAATGTACCTCTGCATAACAAATGTTTTGAGAGTTTTTACAAACAATAATGAAACATGTTTTTTAGATTTTTTAAATAATAAATAAAATATTTCATAGTTATCTGTTTCAATAATTTCTAGAGCCCAAGGGTCGTTAACGACCCCCATCAAATTTCAAAAATTAAGAAAGATTAAAATTTTTTGATAATTTTTCTATTGTCCAACACTGCTAATACCACATATTCCGAATATTAGAAAAATCCGAGGAAGTATTTAATCTGGGCATTAATGGGTTAATGTCCTACAAGTCTGTTATTTTACAATAACCACCCTATTTTGAGATACATTAAATGAAAAATAACGCCCTAGGGCGTTATGAATATTTATAACGCCCTAGGGCATTATAAAATTATAATACAACCCAAAACAAGCAAATTATGATAGCGTTATTGACAAACAAAATGCGTTGCTATGCAACGGCGGCGTTTACAAACAATTTTGATTTTTACTCTCTTTTAAATCAAATCGTTCTGAACATGATAGATGTCAAGTTAATAAATCATAAATGTCAAAAAAAAATTCGAATTAAATAACAGACTTGCAGGACATTAAACGTTGAAGGCACCACGGGTGTTATAGGATAATGACGCCCTCGGTCGACGTACATTCCCTCGGGCCAGAGGCCCTCGGGATTGTACACTGCCGACCTCGGTGCGTTATTATCCTTATAACACCCTTGGTACCTTAATAACCATAATGGCATAATTCTTCTGAACCCACAAACTTTTAAATAGTTTATGGCTTTTAGCTGTTTAAACAAATATTTTTGTCGTGAAACTTTCTGTGGTTGTTAACATTCATAAAGAGTATATTTCTTCAAAATTTTATGTAAATGAATAGATTGTTATTAAAGCTATATTAAATTATTTAAAAAAGCTATATATACTGGTTTGCTCATTTTTTTTTTTTTTGAGGTTAGTTCATATTTAATAGAGGTTTTGTATATCTTAATATGTTTGAAATTTTGTTGTGAACAATCTCCACTTTATATTTTTGCAATAGGACAGGAGATATTCATAAAAATGCGAGAAAAAACGATATTGTGTAATTTCAGTTGTTTATCAACCTCGCCCCAAGCCAAAAATGTATAGTCATACTTTGTTATATGCCAGATTCCAACAAAAAAAGTTCCACCCCGTTCCACTTTTTAAGAAGCTTATTTTTACCCTCTATAGTATAAGTATAGTATAGAATAGTATAATATAGGTTTTACTTTTTTAGGTATGTATGTATGAAATTTTTATTTTAATTTCAAAATGTACTATGTATATTATTAATGTTATTATTTACCTATACTACTTACTAATAAACACAAAAATAATTTTCTTCTGGAGATTTATTTTTTCTGAATTTTTTATAATCGTAATATAATTAGCGTGACAATAATCTTGCTTTCGTTTTTTAATCTTATATACCGCTTGACATTTATATTTCTGAGGGCTTGGTACTTGGTACTTTACTTTTTCAAGTACTGTACTTGGTAATTGAAGTACTTTTGTAAATAAAAGTACTTGGTACTTGATGCTTTAAAGCACTCTAGTTAAGTGCTTGGTACTTGGTGCTTGAAGTACTTTATCAGAGTACTTTACCCAGCTCTGTTAGTGTATACTTAGTGTCTTATTTTAAGTCTCATCTAAACTTTATTATTTTGCTAGAGATAGAATTCAAATGGTGTCCACAAATCAAGAGTGATACAAAGTTCAAATAATTTTAGAACCGTATTCTGCATGCCCTGTTAGAATCAAATTCTGAATTCGTATCTTTATTGCTAATTCATGTTTTACAAAATAGTAGTTTATTTTCAATCGTCATTCTTTTTTTTTATATTTTCAATAGTGTCAATGAAGTTGTTCTAAAGATGTAAGCTATTAAAATTAAATTTAATTACTTCCACATCCAGTGGAAGTATGGTAACGACAAAAAAATTTTTGATAATTTTTATTGTTCAGATAGGCTAAAATGTCATGAAACGTCGAAATTTTAAATTTGAGCAAAAAAAAAATTTCTGTCTGTCAGTCTAACTTTTTTGTACCCGCGATATTGACTTGAAATTTGGTACACGTATGTACTTTAACGGGATCTGGAACTTGATTATATTTTCATCTTATTCCGTCGAAGGGTTGGGGGGTAAAATGTGGTAAATAGGGGGTAAATCGGTAAATCAAGCAGGTAAGAGTCCATAAAATTGGAATTTAGTGATACAAGAGAAGCTAAGGTTTAAAAAAATTTTTGGTATTAGCCACCCCCATTACCACCCCTACCCCATTATTAAAGGAGATGAAAATAAAATTGTGATTTAGTGTGTGTACAAGAATCAAAAGTCTCAAAATATTCTTTTTACTTCATCCACCTCCACTACTACCCCCCTATCACCACCCCCACCCCATTACCGTGTGGGATATCGTTTTATGGGTTTTTGGGGTAGACGATTTCAAATGTTTTATTATTAAAGTTCTATAAACAATTATTTCCACGTACAAAATTTTTTCGTTATGAGAGACTTGGATAGAAAATCTGGATGTGGAAGTAGTGATTCCTTGGGCAGCAGTTTTTTACTTTAATAACAAAACGAGTGTGTGGTTGAACTCGAAATTACCACTACCAACACTCAACTTTTAACATTATTTTTACTGACATAAATGATACCAAATCTTATTAAACATTTTTAAACTGTGATAAATAATTTTTTATAAATTTTTAGATGTGGTATGAAAAATAGTTCCAGCCACAGCAGACTTTGACTATGAGATAATTGTGACACTTAATACGTTATAGGGATAAAAGAAGATCAAGAAAGAAATAGCTAGGTGAATTTATATTATAAGGCATACCTGTAATCATATCTTGAATATATATAGTTTCGGAAATGTTTGTTTCATTGATCACTTCAGATTTATTTAATACCTTTTTATATTTTTAAATCTAATTTCTATTATTTTACTTAAAGACACTTTCTGGGACCCCACTTTAGTGAGTAATATGTGTGCTATAAAACGATTAAAATATCTAGGGATATGTGAAAGATTTATAAGCAAATATCAAACGATTATGTATGAACTGCCTTTTTATATATTTTCCGAAATCTCAAGAAAAATTTAAGGAAAAGGTAAGTAAAGCCGTTGAGTGAAACTTCAATCAACGGTAAACGAATGTGAAATATACTTTTTTGTGTAAAATTTCAGCAATATCAGGCTACTTTGATGAAATGTTTTGTCTGAAGTAAGCCATTAAAATAAAAATGTATTGTGAATAAATTATGTTGCTTTATAATGTATATTATAACAACTTGAATGTTACCGCTGAGTTAATTTTAAAATAAATGAATCTATTTTGCAACAAATAAATCTTCTTTTATATTACGAAAAAAATAACTCAATGAAATTACCATGAAAGATTTATATTTATACCTGGCAATATAAAATGATTAATTTTGAATAAATTATGTTTCCTCATTGAATTTTTTATTGTTTTTAATCGAAAAAAATTATTTCATCAAAGTCGGCTGACGTTTTATACTTGTATGACTGTGTATGATTTTACATTCTGAACAACTTTTCTCTTTATTGTTTTCATTTAGAAAAATAAAGGTGTACTTATTTCTTAAATATTTGTTTACAAATCACCCTGTATATCTAAAATTATATTATCATATAGAGCTAATTATATATGTAACTATATTATGCAACGAAAATAATTTTAGGTATGCAGGAGAATTTTGAAACAAATATTTAAGAAATAATATAAGTTCACCTTTATTTTTTAAAATGAGAAAAGTTTTTCAGAATGTAAAATCACACACAAGGTATAAAATGTCAGCCGAAATGAAATAATTTTTTTCGATAAAAAAACAACAAAAAATTCAATGAGGAAACATATAATTTATTCAAAAATTCATCATTTTTTGGAGCCGGATATAAAATATTAATCTTTAATCAGTGATTTTTAAGTTTCAATGGAGCTATTTTTTCGTAATATAAGAATAGATTTATTTGTTGCAATATAGATTCTTTTTATTTATTTTAAAAGTAATTGGGCGGTAACATTCAAGTTATTATAATATATATTTTTTGTACACAATATGATCATATCTATATCACAAATGAGTGGTACTGATGTGGCTGAAAAGTGGAAAATAAGTAAGTCATTTTTGACGACGTGGCTGAGTGCGGCCGTTTAGCGTCACTGTGACGGCATTTCCACGTGGTTGCAAACAAGAATGACGACGTCACTGTTGCAAAAATCACATCATTATGATGTTAAAATGATGTGGTTTGGTTTGCTGGGATGGCTGTACTGCCAAATACTCTCAAGTGGCTAACGTCCGGTTTCTTGCCTGTCCAAAGTTCAAAGGGTGTTTTTGAGCTGAAGCTACGGATCTATTTTTTAAATAAACCGCCGTATTGACAGCTTCGGCCCAAAAACTTTTATCAACATTTTCATCGAAAAGCAAACACTTTGCCTTTTCAACTATGGTACGGTTGAGCCTTTCTGCCATACCGTTTTGTTCTGGAGTGTGACTATTTGTTGTTTGATGAATTATGCCATGTTCTCTTAAGAACTTTTCGAATTCCTTGCTGCGATATTCTCCTCCATTATCTGTCCGCAGTACTTTTATCTGTTTGTTCTGTTGTTTTTCAACTAAACTCTTGAAGTTTTTGAATTTCTCAAAGACTTCATCTTTTGTCTTTAGAAAATACATAAAAGACATTCTACGGTAATCATCAATCAGGGTTAAAAAATATTTTGACCCGCCTATTGACCTTGTCTCCATGGGACCGCAAACATCACTGTGGATAATTTCAAGTGAACTTCCAGCTCTACTACCCTCTTTTGGAAATGGTAGCCGGGTTTGCTTACCCTCGCAACACACTTCACAATTTTGTTTTTTAAAGTTTATTGTTCCTGTGTATTTAAGTCCATTCACTAAATCGTTCATTTTATTTAAATAGTCACCGTTTATGTGTCCTAAACGTATATGCCATGTATAGGGTCAGCTGGGGTAAGTGTAAACGAATTTTGCATGTTTCAAATTGTGCCCTATAAACTTTAGCGTTTTCCAAGATATATATTATTTGGTTTTTACCTATAATTCTTTTGGTTAAAAGTCAATGTAAATATGCTAATAAATCACTAAAGATCATGCTGTGTGTGTTGAAAAACTTCAATTTACATTTACCCCATATTGTTTACAATTACCCATTGAGATCGGGGTAAATGTAAACGAGTATCTTCGGCTCCATTTAGAATAGAGCCTTAAATTGTAGGGGTAATTATAAACAAACCTTATCTGTTATTGAACTAACTATATACATGACACAATTTTAACCACGTTTACAATTACCACATCAAATAATAGGTTGTAAAATAATACCAACAATTATTATTCATATGCTTTATTTTTTAAGAAATAAGGAAATTTTTAATAAAAAAAGATTATATTTTATTTTTCAAACACTCCTACGGCTCCAGGAAAAACATAGGTTATCAGTCTATCCTTTGCAGTAACCGTTGGCTCTGGTAAAGTAGCTTGAATCATCTCAAATGAGATCAATGAGACGTCATTTTCTTTTAAAACGAATTCTGTGGAAAATTTATCGTTCCTTCTATAACCTAAGACGGTAATATCTCCAGTTTCCTCGTCGATGTCTTCAATGGAGCATACATATTTGTAGTGTACAGTATTTCTTTTACCTCCTAAAAAGTCTACCAGTAAAAAGGATCCAATTTTTAAATTCACCCAATCTGGTTTTTCATATACAATTTCTGGCATATTTTGGGAAATGATAGAATCATTCATTTGTTCAATGTCATCATCTGAACTATCTTGACACAATGGAAGTTCAGTGCTTACTGGGTCGGGAGAATTTTCTCTTAGCAACAACTTCTGCTTCTTATTTTTATTCGCCTTAGAGATAGTCTTCTTTTGATTATTTTTTTTTTTGCTTTATTAATTTTTGCTTCCTCTGCTTCCTTCTGTTTTTGCAACACTTCTTCAGTTGTGAGAATTTCTCCATACTTCACTGGTTTTAGTCGAGGTATTATTTTACGTTTTGCTTTGTTCTCTGTAAATTGCGATGAATTTTTGTCTGCTTGTATAGCATTAGAAAAAATTTCAACAAGCTTTGTTGGTGTTACGAACAACTGTTTAGATGCAGATACCTGTGGCACGACCTGTGGCGCAATTGATTTTATCGGCGTTTTATCTTGGTTAGATGTAGATGGTTGTGGCTTATCCTGGTTAGATGTAGATGGTTGTGGCTTATCTTGGTTAGATGTAGATGGTTGTGGCTGATCTTGGTTAGATGTAGATGGTTGTGGCTTATCTTGGTTAGATGTAGATGGTTGTGGCTCATCTTGAGTTTCTCTGTGTAACAGATTTGATTTTGTCTTGTATTTTTGGAGAGAGATAGGGTTGAATTCAGATTCTGGAAACTTCTTTGAATCTACTGGAAAAACTCCTGTTGAACTAAATCCCTTAATAATATTTTCAGATTTCATTGTCTCTTTCTACACCTCTCCTAGTAACTCAACAAATTTGTTCTTAGGAAGATGTCCAGAATCCTTTTTTTCGATTTGCTTCTTGGCGAATGCTATTAATTTTTTTTCCCAATTTGTTTTTACAGGTCCAAAAACGCATTTGTCAAGGGGTTGAATTTTGTCTGTCAGGTGGCTGGGAAATTTTATCAAATGAATGTTACTATCCAGTGCTGCTTTGATGATTTGAAAACTAATGTGACTGGTATGGCCGTCATATAGTAGCAAAGCTGCCTGGTCTGGAAGATTAAGTTTTAGCCTAGTGGTTTTGACGTGTGGTATGAAAGCTTTTGAAAACCATTAAAAAAATTGAGGTTCTTCCATCCATCCATTGGAGAAAGTGGTATAGAATGTCCCAGGAAAAGCTTCTTTTGAAGTCCAGCGGGCCTGTACTCCCACACCTTTGAAAACCACAAGTGATGGCATGCAGCAGCCATCTGCTGAAATTGTGGCCAGAACAGTAATTGATTGTCTACCAGACCCTCCAGAAACTCGTACCAAAGGTTTGCCTCTTTCTCCAATGGCCTTTTGACGTTTTGGATCGGTACCAAACCACTTTCATCGGCGTTAAAAATAAATTGAGGTTTGTCACCCAATTCTTTTTCCAAAACGAGAGCTTGCAATTCGTCATAAAATTCATAGATAACTTGAGGATCCCGAGCATCTTTTCTTGCTTTTTGAAGCAATTCTGGTTTCTTGAATGAAAGAGTGGGATGCCTCTTCATAAAGCCATAGTACCAGTCGTCTCCAGGTATGCCGTCTTTAAATGGCGTTTTTAAATTAGAATTCAATTTAATATACTCTCCAACGGAGGTTTGTATATCTTGTTTATTACCGGGATATCCCATTCGTGCTTTCGCTTTGATGCAATTTTCCAGGACTACTTCTACTTCGAGTGGTAAAACTGGAGATCGGCCAGCACCCATTTTGTTTTCAGGAATCCGCCTTCCTTTAATCCGATGAAAGATTACAGCCTTTGGTACACGGTAAATTTCCTCGGCTTCCTTATAAGTAAAATTTCTATTAAGGACATCACACACAGCTCTCTTTAAATCTTCTCCGGTGTAACTTGGTCCAGCCCTCCTTCTTTTGTAAGTTCGTGGCATACTAGGACAAAAAAAATTTTCAAAAAATCATCCTGAATCAATATCGCGGTATAAAGCTTAAATTTTAATACCATTGCATATTTAATTACTATGCATTTCATGCAATTTAAGTGAGTTTACAATTACCCCAAACAGCCGTTTACATTTGCCTCAACGTACATTCAACAGGGGTTATTGTAAACGCAAAAAATCACCAACTTGCACAAGAGAATGTAAGGTTAGAACAAGAATTTATGGTTAATACACTATAATTGATTTGTTAAATACATAATACTAATATTACTTACCTTTTTATCGATATTATGCACAATTAATGAAGTATGTTCCAAACAGAATCCACTTTATATTTGCGGTGTCTCAGCCAACGTCACTTTCACACGCGATTTGGTCATTAAATGGTGGGAACTGCTTTGCACAGCTCTCACAACATATGTGAGAAGTTGCTCAATGGCGGCAAATTTAAATTTATGTTTATTTAAACTGTTAAAATTGGCCATTTACATTTACCCCGGATTTACAATTACCCCGGCTGACCCTAACCTGTGACAGTAGCTGGTGCAGCTAAAAAACTTTCTTTGGCAATATTTAACTTATACACACCGTTTATTAAATTTGCTGTGGCCACTAACTGGTTTCTTTTGTTGTAAATTTCGCAACAGTCATTTGTAAATTTCACAACATTTCCATTTTTTATTAACTGGCTGACTGACAGTAAATTTGTCGTGATTTCTGGTACATATAAAATGTTTTTAATTTGAATATCAAAACAATCTTTTCCAACAATAGTCTTTATTTCCACTTCACCCGAACACTTTACTGGTACTTTCATCTTGTTAGCCACCATAATTTCGGATATTCCTGTACTGAAGTTTTTATTTTTCATCCACTCTTCGTTCGCTGTAAAATGCGAACTCGCCCCGGAGTCGACGTACCATTCGCTCTGCTCAAAATTTCCATTTGCAAAAACTGCACTGAATAGATTATTCTGCGACTTTCTGTAGCTATCATTGTTGTTTTTACCTTCTGACGATTTAAGTAATGGACATTGCGACTTAAAATGTCCCATCTGTTTACATTTACAACATTGTATTTCTTTCTTAGAGCTGTCATTTCTGTTGGTGTGTCCACTACCTGTTTTATCGGCAATCGTGCGGGATTTAAAATGCGCGCCATTTTTCGTATAAAAAGCGCTTCCTGCATTATCGATACTGCTTCCCTCCATATCAAGAAACTTCGTTTTTATGGAATCTGTCGTGATAGAAATTCCTGAATGTTCGATAGCCATTATCATGGGCATATACTTGTCCAGTAAACCAGCTAACAATAACGATCCAATCCATACATCATCGATGCGAAAACCCGTGGCGTTGAGTCTCTGTGAAGTCTCTACAATTTGCGTCACATACGAGCCCATAGAATCGCAATTTTCTAAGCGTGTTGAAATTAGTGTTCGTAAAAGGCTAATTCTACGACTAAACCCTGAGTCACTGAACATGTTTTTTAATTTTTTCCACAGCTCTTTGGCAGTCTTCGAATCTTTAATATGTACATAGAGTGTCGGATCTATGGTTAATATTAATTTCGCTCTTGCCTTTGCGTCTTCTTCGGATGGGGTCTCACTGGTGGCGTCGGTAGCGTTGTCTTCGATAAGCTTTGATACACCTTCTAAAATTAGAAAGTTCTGCGCGGCAAACGCCCAATCGTCATAATTTTCTTTTCCCATTAGCTTGAGGACACTAACTAAATAACTAGAAGCCATACTTGTGCACTCAAAAAACCAAAAAACTTTTAAAACTTAATTTAAAACTCGTGGTCTGGGCCCATAACCTATTGTACTAGGGTTAAATAACTGACCACCTTGAGTGTTTCTCACAGACTTACTTTATTCCAACAACTATAGATGGTTACAAAAGGTTTTTACCTACTATATTGAAAGATAGATGTCACTACATATTAATGTTGCAATTTTATGAATTTTGATTATTACAATACTAAGAACTTTGCTGTTCCAGGTCCTGACGAGATAAATATCTTTTGGTGGAAAATGTTGCCGAGTACCCACCAACATTTGGCCAGAATTTTTAATGCCTGGCTAAATGGGGAGCAGCAAATTCCTTTCTTGGGTGGTTGAGGGGCGGACAGTGCTGATCCCCAAGAACGGAGATTTGTTCAATCCAAAGAACTACCGTCCGATAACCTGTTTAAATACATGCAGTTGAACTGGTTTGCGATATATAAGCAACGAGGGTTAAAGGAAGGTGTCGCTGGCTGCAAGGAGAACCTGCTGATTGACAGGTGTGTCACGCAGTATAAGCGGAACCTCTTTGGGGCCTGGATCGATTACCGAAAGGCATTTAAGATGACATCTCTTGAGGTTATTTTACACTTGCTCCAATGTTTTGCGGTGCCCGGTCCCGTAATGAGATGTATTGAAGAACTGATGCCGCTCTGGAGGACTCGCTTTACGATAACATCGGGTAACGATAGAGTTCAGACGGAGCCGGTATCCTTCAGAAGGAGAGCATTTCAAGGAGACTCCCTCAGCCCCCTTCTGTGTTGCATCTTATTACTGCCATTATCCGTTTCGCTTCGGAAAACCCGTGGTTACAACTGCGGTACCCCCGGCGACAGGAGACACAAGGTCACCCATCTGTTTTATAAGGATGACCTTAAACTTTATACCTCCGGAGAGAGGGACCTACACCACCTCAGGGTGGTACAGGAGTACACGCAGGCTATCAGTATGGAGTTCGAGTTGGACAAATGTGATTGTGATTGTAATTTTTGATAAACTTCCATCGAAAAAAATGCTACAAAATTTTTTCGCCCCTTGAGGGGTGAAAACTACCCCCAAGCTTGCAAGGACTTGAAAGAGAAGGTAGAAATATTCTTGATAAATGAACAATTCATATTGTTTGCAATATTTTTAATAAAAATATATAAATATGGTGCAAAATTAAAATAACTATTTTTTTTATCAAAATATAAACATTATGTACTAAGTCTTCTCCAGTCTTGGTCTCTTATGGGAGGAAATGAGCCCCTCTTCATTATTGCTAGAATCAATTAGCTCATCTTCATATACTTCGGTTGATGCATTGATTCCAGATTCATACCAATCATAGCTAAGATTCAATTCATTCGCTTCTCCTTCTTGAAAATAATTTTTCCTAATTTTGCAATCCCCATTCATCCAAATTGAGATTCAAAAAGTAAAAAAAAAAAAAGATTTTGCGTCCATTTATATTTATAAATTACCATATTTATATTTTTTTATTAAAAATCGGCAGCTACTGGAAGCGGCTGGAACCTCCCCATCCAGTGGATCTTTGAAGCCGAAAAGAGCACTAAAAAATATGAACGATCTCATTTAATTATATTTTTTAAGTTGAAATATTTTTTTCACATTAAAACAGAAACAAAAATCTTGCGTTCGGTGGGATTTGGACCTAAGAACTTGAGTGTTTTATAATCTGCACAACATTAATTTTTCATTCAATGTTTTAATACAAATATATGCCTCATCGGATCCTAGCCCGGAGCCAGCCAGACAACCACGGTGAACACCGCCGAGGCGGGTGTGAGGCTGAACGGTAGATCCTGTCTTCTGTAGGCAGGCTTGAAAACTAGGTTAAAATTATAATATGCCCAGGTGGATCTAAAATAAATATAAAAATAAACAACACTATAAAAACTAAATTCGTAGGCGCAATAATTTTGATTATTGATACGGGAAACACAACTAAACGAAAAATCCCGTTCGTTGGTAATGGGTGGTAGGGATGGCCATACTTGGGAAAAACCATATTGGTGGTAACTTGGTGGACAGCTTCCCTGCCAGATGTGGCCGAGGTAGTGTTCCTAGTGGATCGTTTAAGTTTGAGTTGATATATTTTGTTTTATCTTCTGGCCTCGACCGATTTTTCACTAAATCGGTCGGGGAAGTGACAGCTGTTAAATTTTTGATTCCAATGTTTTTCTGGGGAATTTGGTTTTTGACAGTTTTCGAAAAAAAATTTTAGGTTGGTAACCAATGTCTTAAATTGTTTTTAGGTTATGTAGCACTGTGTTTAGGTTATGTTGCCGGAAGTAGCGGAAATTAGGCAATTCAACAACCTGTCAAATTATTTTGGCAATATGGCGTGGCGGGCAAAAACGGGGTTTATTTTAATTAACTCGCGGAAACGTAGCTAAGGCAACAGAAAAACAAACTCTTTAATAAACGTTTAACGGATGTTTGCCCGCCACGCCATGTTAAAAGTCACCTGATTTAGATTGCTTAATAGCTTTTAAAATATAATGTCACTGTCACTTTTAAAGTTTAATTGGAAAAAACTCTTCGAAAGCGTTCCGGTGGGATTGCTTACACTTGTAGGGCTTGTGGGCAGTTCACGACAACCTCGGATTTATGGGGGGGTAACGCGGTAATTACCCCCGAAGATTCTGTAAGCCGCCAACTTTCGTTTTAAAATTTCATAATATTTATTATTTTATTTTATATTTTTCAATACATTTTCTATTTAGTTGTGTTTATAATTTCTTTTTATTTTCTCCCCCCGCTCATCAATTTTAATTTTTGAGAAAAAACATTTTCGTTATTTTCAGCACGCAGCTGTGTTACCCCCCCCCCCCCCCCCCCCCCCAAGCGCAAGGTCCAGATCCGCCCTTAGTTCACGAAGGCCTCTCACATCTTCCGTGGGCTTTATAAACGTCGAAAAAACTCCGTAATCTCTCGATGCACTTGACACGTCAAAAATACTCAGCATACAGTGCGTGTACCGTGGCATGTGCCAAATTAGTCCAGTCAATGAAAGAGTTGTAGAGAACATTTTGGAGGGGAGAATTTTTCTCTTCAGGAATGTGTTTGGGGGTAGTCAGGAGGTAAACATACTAAAAGTCCCCGCCCCTAGCCCCGCCGCCTCAGTAATCTATGCAAAATTAAACGTAACTAAATTTCCCACAAGAATGTTTATATTCATTTTCTTCCTATGTGTTATATTTTACGAGATATTCCCAGCGAAAATCGATAATTAATAAAAAAAAAATCAACTGTGTACCTTGAATATTTCTATCAAAGCGGTTTACCGTGGTCTGCTAATAAATCACAGTCACAAAACAATCTTTATTTTACACTCGACGTATTTACTAACGTAATATTTTGTCGAAGTCTAGACATTTCCTTAAATATACAGTGTGACTCACTTAAAATGAAAATACCCTTATAACTTTTTCATTTTGTTTCCGATTTGGATCAAATTTTACTCAAGTATAGAACAAATTAGGATCTACTTATGACCAGAAAATCATTCACCTGCTATAAAGGCAAAGCTACCTGCGGTACCAAAATATGAGGAAGAAGCTTAAAAATCATATTGGTTTTTAATCTTACGAACGATGAATTTTACGTAGCCACCACAAATTGCGGAATCTGAGGACCCCCCTTTGCCAGATGAGCTTATGTATGAGATATCCCTTATCAATAATCAAATCAAATTTTGGTGTATGTACGTTTGTGGTGCCGATTGGATGCATTTTTTAAAATTTCTAACGTTCAAAATGTTTTATTTTTTTCAGCTTATTTTGGTACCGCAGGTGGCTTTGCCTTTATAGCAGGTGAATGATTTTATGGTCATAAGTAGATCCTAATTTGTTCTATACTTGAGTAAAATTTGATTCAAATCGGAAACAAAATGAAAAAGTTATAAGGGTATCTTCATTTTAAGTGAGTCACACTGTATATTTAAGGAAATGTCTAGACTTCGACAAAATATTACGTTAGTAAATACGTCTAATATTGTAAAATAAAGATTGTTTTGTGACTGTGATTTATTAGCAGACCACGGTAAACCGCTTTGATAGAAATATTCAAGGTACACAATTGATTTTTTGTTTTAATTATCGATTTTCGCTGGCGAATATTTCTTAAAATATAACACATAGGAAGAAAATTAATATAAACATTCTTGTGGGAAATTTAATTACGTTTAATTTTGCATAGATTACCTTTTCCCATACGACGCATCGTTTCCGAGTTATAAGCGAAGAATCGAAAAAAGGAACTTTTCCACCCCCCTCCCCCCTGAAGCGGCGGGGCTAGTTGCGGGGACTTTTAGCATGTTTACCTCCTGACTACCCCCAACACATCCCCGAAGAGAAAAATTCTCCCCTCCAAAATGTTCTCTACAATCCCATTTTGGGCATTCATTGATTGGACTAAATAGGTTTTGCAGTTGTCAGTTCCACATGTTTACATTGCGTCAAAGACGACCCAACCACCATTGGTCTAATTCTCTGGGTTAGAGAACAGAGCACCAATGGTGTGTCCCTTGCTCTGAAAGTTTCCGTCAAATGGGGATATATTCATTCATTCATTCATTTCTAAGATTTTTTTGAATATTTCAAGAACGAATCTACGTAATTTAAATCTGATTAAGCACGTTGATAGAGGTATATTTAGGGAACTTATTTTAATGTAAAAAAAGTAAATTAAGGTGAGCAATATGTTTTTTTATTATTTTTTAAATGTGTCCGATATAACCTCTGGTTTAGGGATATATAGGAAAATTGTATTTTTCCATTTAAAATGTATATATTTTAATATTTATTCAATATAGAATTTATTATACACCTGAATTGGATAATTTTGTTTAAAAAAATATAGATAAATGCTATTAAAAATAATAAAAATAGACTTTTGAAGGAAGGAACCCTTCCTTAAGGGGGCGGTAAAAACGTAAAATTTAAAATATATTTTATTTTAACACATGTACAAATAGAAGTAAAAATCGATAGACAAAAAACTTTCATAAATAATACACCACAAAGAAAAAAAAATAAATGTATCTGTGCCTTCGGGGAATGATTTTGCGGTGTCCGGTATAACCCTAGAGAACCATAAAATCTGTATAATCCATTTTTCTTGGAACAGCAAAATTTAAAATTTAAAAACTATCCGTTTGATTAAACCGGACCCAATACAATTTCAAAGAGCATTCTGTAAATTGTTGTACCAAAACTATTTTTATTCGGATCACATGAATTGCAAGGATGATTTAGATGAATTATAAATGACTATAAAATCTACCAACATCACTGGCATGATTAATGAACAGGAAGAAGAGAAACCCTTGAAGTTCACTCTTACGATATTTGTAAATCTTTTGGGAAACAATGGGGGACACTAAATATAAATAACTTATTAGTTTATTTCAAAGCTTTTAACATCGAAAAAAATATTTATGGAAACCTGCTATCACCTCCAGAGGCATTTGTCAATTTTATATACGAATTAGATCATATATTTAATTCTCAATTTGAGGAAATTTGTACTGGACGAGCAGTTTTTAATATGTTATTTAACATAATGAACAACATAGATTTTATTCATCCATGTTTAGAATTCCCCAAAGTATATGTTAAAAAGTTGTTTATAAGAATGAAGATTTTTATTCCAGTAAATACACAAATCGGGATTTAACAACTACTAAAACCGACAAAAAAGTAAACAGAAAAATTAAAATTTTGTCACATTTATAAATAAAAATCTTTTTTGTAAAACATGTTTGTTTAATTTTTAAAATAATAAACAAAAAAATATTAAAATAGAATAAATTGTAACATTATGTACAATATATTATTCCAAAATATGTTTTGATAACGTATACCTATACAATATATTCTATTATATGTGAATGTAAATATTGGATGTTCAATATATGAGAGGCGTTTTACATTTTTTTTTACGTTTTTTAGCCTTTTTTAGAAACTAATAGTATTTAAAACATAAACTATTATTTAATTATATTTAATATGTGGTATAGTAACATATTATACTGAATTGCTTTGAGTGTACATCAAACTTAAAAGTTCTCTCAGTGTAAGAGGTTGTGTTCCACTCATGTTCAATGTCATTAGAACCGGGCAACAAAATATAAAAAAAAAATTACTGCTTTTCAATGGTTTGATTACAAATTGTAAGTAATCATAAAATAAACAACTTGTTGTGCCAAAACGGCACTAAACGTAATCCCATCTCAACCAAAACCTTTTCAGATCTTCTGGAACACTAAAGAAACCCTTATGCAAAGTTTCATCCAAATCCGTTTAGTAGCTTCGCCGCTATCGTGCTAAAATACATACACACACACACACACACACACACACACACACACACACACACACACACACACACACACACACACACACACACACACACACACACACACACACACACACACACACACACACACACGTACGCGCACACGCACACGCACAGGCACGCACGCGCACACACACACACACAGACAATTTTCAAAAACCACTTTTCTGGGTTCCTAGGACCTCAAAACGTAAAGATTTGATGTTATCTCAATTTTCGATTTTGGACTAATTGTAGTAACCTCCCACAATTTTATTGTGGGGAGGTTAAAATATTATAAACAATATGAAGTGTTCATTTATCAAGAATATTTCTACCTTCTCTTTCAATTTCCTGCAAGCTTAGGGGTAGTTTTCACCCCTAAAGGGGTGAAAAATTTTTTTAGTATTTTTTTCGATGTGTTACGGTCGATTTTCACATTTAATAATGGCCAGAAATTTATGTACTAATTTTCGTTATTTTCCCAAATTTTATTGTACATTTGAGCCTATTGATACCGTCTCTCGCGAATTAATAGAGTATAACTGATTGCATAATAGCAGTACCTAATGGCTTACTTTGGTCATTTAATATACTCTGATACAGGTAGTATGGGTGAGTGCGTTCAGATATTCATTAAGAGAGTGCATTGCAAAAACGCCCTTGTAAAGCTTCTACAATGGCCAGTATTGTTGATTAAACCTTCTTTGGTGGGTAGATTTATGAGGGGACGGCTTTCAGAGTATATTATGATAATATTTGTGGATATAAACGAAGTTAGGAAAATCTATTCTAGTTGTGGGGTGCGCCGTGGAGTAGAAATTCTGAACGTACCGAGACGGAAGACAAGAACTTGACATTTTGATAGAGGACATTTTCTTCTTGGTCATTTTTCCTTTTGCTGCTTGAAGATTGGGTCGTCTGAATACGAGTTTTAGCAATATTGTAAGTTTTGCTCCATTTATTGGGATTAAGTATTCATCACGACAAGATTAGTTGTATTTTCATTTGGTTTGGAGTATCGTTTTGGGAAATGCAGCTACGGATTTTCCGGATAAAGTCAATTTTCAAAGCACGTGGCATCGTCTGAATGCAAGATTTTGGAGTGCCATTTTGACGGCAAAGGACCTCTTTCAGCCCACATCACATCTCAGGTACGTCTCTGAAAACCCACTTAAGGTTGAAATAGATTTGTAATTTAGGTTATTTATTTTATTGCAGGGCTGTTTGTGTGTTTGTCTGTTGATTTGTTCGTTCGTTAGTTGTTCATTGTTGAGTATATTACAAGTATTGGGATCTATTTGTTGGTTTATGGCTATTTGGATGGATACCTTATGATTTTACTGGTATTCCACTTGAGCTTTTATGTCACATCCTACACTTTACGAGGGACTTCCAGCCTGACCTTAGTTTCAACTTCTAGTCCAGATTTTGGTGTCTAGATGGTGGATGATTGACTGACATGTTGTGTATGTATGGTACTGGGGATCTCGGCACGTTACCTTAGACTCTACGTAGATGGTCTACCACCTGCGGCTGTTATCACCCTGAATTACGCTACCCTGGTAGGACGGGAAAAGGTATTCAGACACTACCAAAGGTAAGCGGAATCATATTCTCTATAACGAGGGATCCGGTACATCTACTCAACGTCCACGTCCATTTTCAAGGAATATTGATAATATTTTGCTTGTAACGTAAATCTCAGTAACACATTAGATTTCAGTAATATTTGTTACATTTTGTGTATCGTTACTTCACTCACTTAATAGCATTGCCTTATTTCACAAATAGATGTCAATAATTTTAAGTAATTTTATGTTTTAACGTACCTTGGGTCGATTGTAGTTTTTGTCACGCTTCTGGCATATGACCTTTTGTACATTTTTAAAGGATTTATTATTTTGTAAGATATTTTGTGTATATTAGGTTAAGCGTGTGGGCCCCACTTATTAGAATATATTGTGACACTTGTACTGCGTACCGAGTTATCGGTGATAATTGTGAAAGATTTTGTACTACGTACCCTGATATTGCATTAAATGTTAAATTAGAACGACGTTGTCTTTTATATCTGACCACCTACACCACCCCAATTATCGAAGCCACCCCCAAGGACCTGAGTAGTCGGCCGTGTGAGACTTCCTCCTCACTAGCTTATTGCAGAGGGGGTACTGCACGTAAAATATTAAAATTTTGTTCAGGGCACAGGGTGACCACCCTACCCTGCGTTCGAGGTTTAGCAGCCTTTGGGGCCCCCTTTTAAAGTGGGCCCAGGCCCCTGCAACAATGGCGCCCATTCGTTCTTGATGGTATTTGGGGTTGACTTCTGATAGTGTAGGAACTGGCGGTACAGAGGTACGTAGTCACGGTTGATCATACTTAGTCACGTAGTCATTTTAGTTACTGATTTTTTTCATTTATTATATTAGTACTTATTTACTTAGCTGGTACTTATTACTTGATCATTTAGTTAATATTTATTACAGACTTTGCTATATATGATAGTAGTGCTTACTTACTTGAATACTTAGTCAATATCATTGCAGGTTCGGTTATATTTTTTTTTGTAGGTACTATTTTACGTATAGAGTTTATGTTATATTTTTTTTCGTGTATATATACACTCTCTTCTTGGATGGGGGAGATTATTGATTAGTAAGTGCCAGATATTGATTATTTTTATATTTTTTTTCTGCTGCTATATTGATTGGTTATTTGTATGCTAACAGCCTCGTTCTAGGCTATAAATATTCGGGATATCGGGATTAGAACTTTTTTCTTTTGTGCTTTTATATAACATTATCCTTCACAATGGAAATTAATCGTTTATTGGGAGACGAGTTGTCGTATGAGCTTTCTATAAGAGGTTTATCTTCAGAAGGTACAGTAGCGGAGAAGCGGAGTACTTTAAGGGGGTTAATGCGGTGTGAACGGTTAGGATTTTCAACAAATTGTCCAGATGTTGAATTAGACATTGAAAGGGAATTAGATATCTGTGATAGGAAAATACAACAACTCGGTACCGATGTAGAGAACTTTGATATGTCCAATAAAGTCAATGAGCATTCACGCATTCATACACGATTGCTTCATGTTAATGGTCGACTCTCGAGGTTAACAGATTTATCGGAAAATCAAAACCGGGATAAAGTAAATTTAATGGCGCGTTGTATGCAGCTGATTGACAATGTCGGTAGTTCTCCAAGTTCAGCGTTAACGGCTAATACAAGTCTTAGGGGTAACGTTACTCAATCAGAAGGATTATTAGGGACGTCTAGGAATGTAAATGTATCGCGACCAACGAATAGGGGAAATTTTTACGAATCGACTTATTCTGGTAAACCAATTGTGGTTAGTAAATGGAATCTGAGGTTTGATGGGAAAGGTAGTATTTTCAATTTCTTAGAGAGAGTAGAGGAACTACGTGTATCGCGCGGGGCGACTAAAGAACAGTTATATTTAGCTGCCGCAGAACTTTTTACAGGGAATGCATTAATTTGGTATCGGTCGTTTGCTAAGGATAAAGTAGGATCTTGGGATGAACTTGTGGTTAAACTTAAATCGGCGTTCTTACCTTATCATCATGAAAGGGATATTTGGGAAGAGCTTAAAAAGCGAACCCAAGGCAATCCTGAACCTGTCATGGTATATATCGCCGCGATGGAGAATTATTTCAACCGGTTGTGTAAACAGCCGGAAGAGCGCGAACGAGTTCAGATCATTCGAGAACGACTCCTTCCTTATCTACAAATGCACTTAGCTTCACAATGGGCGGACAGACCGATACTAACAATTGATGATTTACTGGAGTCATGTCGTAACCTTGAAGAAATACACCTTCACACACAACAGGTAACTCCTCCGTCCACTAATTATCGAGCCATGTTAGAGCCTACTCTTGCCTTTAATTATTCGCGATTTTCACACGGGGTCGCATCTATGGATGTTGGTCCTAGGGACACTGCCCGGTTCGTGCGTCTACAGAACAGCCGTCACGCGGACTTGCAAGTCTGTGTTGGAATTGTCGTGGTTTTGCACCGCGAGTGCAACCAACCGCGTCAGCGTTATTGCTATCGCTGCGGTCACGCAAATGTTACTATTGCTACCTGCCCAAAATGTTCGGGAAACGACACTCCGGGTCACAGACGGGCCGAAATGTGAACTCGGATAGATTTGCCTCGGTCCAACAACATCGCAGACTAGATGTGATTGCGCGTACAAAGCCAATGCTAGACTTTATTTTGGGGCATATGGACTCTGATCAGCGTCCATATTTAGACGTCAAAATTTTAGGCCGTGAGTTCAAGGGTCTTCTTGATTCGGGAGCTTCTAAGACGGTTGTCGGACAACCTGGATGGACGTTGCTACGTACGTTAGGTTTACCGATGATGGACACCTCTAGTACTAGTCAAGTTACTGTCGCGAACAATCAATCATGTAAAATTGTGGGACGCTATCATGTGCCTATGCAATTGCTAGATAAAGTTAAGGTCATTGAGGTCTTGGTCGTACCAGATTTACCGCATACTCTTATTCTCGGGATAGATTTTTGGGTTGAAATGGGTATCATTCCAAACTTAAGAAACGGTTGCTGGACATTCGATAGTGATGCGCCCTCCATTCAAGTCAATTCCGTTTGCGCCGAAGACACGCTGCTGAAAGAGCAGAGGTTGGAACTCGAAGAAGTGGTCACCGCTTATTTTGACCGAGTAGGTAATAAACTGGGACGCACAACTTTGCTAGAACATAAAATTGTAACGGACTCTGAGCCAATCAAGCAACGGTATTATCCGGTATCGCCTGCGGTGCAAAAGCACATAGACGAGGAAGTGCAACGCATGCTCGAGGAAGGTATCATTGAGAGATCTCAATCGGCATGGTCGAGTCCTATCCTCTTGGTACCTAAGAAAGATAACACATTTCGCCTTTGTATTGACTACCGTCGCCTGAATAAGGTTACCAAAAAGGATGCGTATCCTATCCCGTTTGTCTCAGCAATTTTGAGCAAGTTAGGTAACGCCCGTTATCTTAGTTCCTTGGACATCAAATCTGCGTATCATCAGGTTCCTGTCGCTGAGGATTCTAGAGAATATACGGCATTTACGGTTCCCGGTCGTGGGTTGTTTCAATTCAAGTGTATGCCGTTCGGTTTATCTAATGCTCCGGCTACTTGGATGCGTTTGATTGACAGAGTTCTCGGTCCAGAGCTTGAACCTTATGTCTTCGTATACCTCGATGACATAATTGTCGTCACACCGACTTTCGAAACGCATGTGCAAACCTTGAAAGAAATCTTTAATCGTCTTCTCAAGGCAGGGTTGACGTTATCGAGGGATAAATGCAAGTTTTGTTTGGGGGAGCTTAAATATCTAGGCTACCGCGTGGATAGACAAGGGTTACATGTGGATCCTGACAAAGTGCGATTCTGAATTTGCCTTCGCCTCGCAACGTTACGGAACTACGTCAAATTATAGGGACTGCTGCTTGGTATTCCAGGTTTATACCAAATTTCTCGGAGGTTATCGCGCCCATGACAAATTTATTGCGTAAGAAGAGTCGTTGGGATTGGACCGATGAGTGTGAACACTCGTTTCAGTCAATTAAAAATTCGTTAGTGACTGCACCCATCCTCAGTTGTCCAGACTTCACGCTGCCATTTCAGGTTCAGACTGATGCGTCCTCGCATGCCGTCGGGGCCGTACTCTCACAGCAGTACCCTGATGGTGAGCGAGTTATCTGCTATTTGAGTAGGTCACTCAGTAGAAACGAACGCAACTACTCCGTGACAGAACGTGAATGTTTAGCGGTTTTGTGGGCCGTGGAGAAGCTGCGCCCGTACCTAGAAATGTCTAAATTCACCGTCGTGACGGACCATGCGAGTCTCCTTTGGTTGAATAATTTGAAAGAGCCTACAGGTCGTTTAGCACGTTGGGCGGTTCGCCTGCAACAATTTGACTATGATCTTGTCCATCGTAAAGGCAAGGAGCATGTTGTACCGGATATGTTGTCTCGTTCCGTCCCTCAGGACGAATCGGACCCAAAGGTTGACTTGGTGCAACAGCATATCGCCCAAGATAGGTGGTATTCTAAAATGTTGCGTTCTGTGCAGGAACACCCGTTACGTTATCGACAATGGCGCGTTCGCGATACGCAGCTACTTAAACATATCCCTGTGGCCTATCCAGATTTGGCAGGCCCAACCGAAGCTTGGAAAGTGGTCGTTCCAAAAAACAAACGCGTGGAGATTATTCGGGAGAATCACGATGCAGAAACATCAGGTCATGCAGGCATATATAAGACGTACGAAAGAGTAAAGGCAAGGTATTATTGGCCGCAGATGCGTGCTGATGTAGCTAGGTATGTGCGGAACTGTACTGTGTGTATTGCTTGTAAACCTCTGAGACAAGCGCCAGCTGGTCTTATGGGGAGACGACCACCCATCACTAGGCCATTTCAGGTTCTAAGTTGTGACTTGGTGGGACCACTACCTCGGTCTTCTGGAGGATACACGCATATTCTCACGGTTTCGGATTACTTTACGAAATTCGTCTTTTTGTTCCCATTACGCAAGGCTACGGCGGCAAGCATTAAGAGGCATATTGAGGAAAGCGTATTTCTTGTGTTCGGCGTCCCTGAGTATCTGATTTGCGACAACGGAGCTCAATTTACTAGCAAAGTGCTCGCGAAGATGTGCGGAGCTTATAAGTGTAAGATCTCATTCAATCCTGTATATCATCCGCAATCCAATCCAATTGAACGGACGCACGCCGTTTTGAAAACGATGCTGAGGTCATATGTCTCAGATAACCAGAGGCAATGGTGCAAACTCTTACCCAAGGTTGGATGTGCGATACGTACTCAGAAACATGAGGCCACAGGTCACACTCCGTTCTTCATAAACTTCGGTCGAGAACATATTATAAGTGGAGACCAACACAATCATCCTCTTCGAGACGACCAACCGTCTGCTCTAAATCGCTCGGAAGCTTTCGAACCTCTGTTCAGAGATGTCCAAAAACGTCTGGATCTCGCATATCAACGTTCTAAGCGACGCTATGACTTGCGTAGGAGACCGGTAGAATTAGCCGTAGGTGATTATGTTTGGCTACGAAATTACGTTCTTTCGAACGCAGCCAATTATTTTACAGCGAAACTTGCGCCTAAGTTTATAGGTCCCTTCCAGGTTTCAAAGAAACTATCGTCCATTCGGTATGAGCTGAAAGATTCAAACGGGGACTCTAGAGGGGAATGGCACATAAAGGATTTAAAGTTAGATCCACGAGATGACGACGAAGAATAGCAATCTTGAGCTGTTAGCTATTCGGTGTTTAGATCGGTATTAGATAGTTATTAGGGTAATTTTAGCGTACATTTTGTTATCGGGGGTTACTTATCAGTTACATTTTTTGTTATTTCTGTTCCTTATGTTTTCCGGCTGGATGAAGGTCTCTTTATCCAAGGGTTGTAGGGTGGGCCACGTTTTGCCGGTTGCATTCGTCTTGGGCGTCTGCAATTAGGCATTTGATGCCAACCAAGTGGGTGAAGTTCGCCAGGTTGTTGTCTGGGTGAATAGGATACCTGTCGGCTACCGAAGTGTTATTATTTCGTGTGGAGTATTTGGCAAAGGACTCATTATCGTGCCTTACCGGGATTTTGTAGTTCAGTGGGGTCTGCTGTCGAAATACGGTTTCGTCTCTTCTGATCTAAAGAACATCTTGGGTGAATTTTCATGCACTTGGCAGACATCAACAAATATGACATAACAACGTCATTCTTATTTGTGATTGTCTTTTTTTTCTCTCTGTTTTCTAATTTTCTATATTTCTCTGATTCTCATCTCGAGTTTATTCCTTTTACCTAGCAAATAAGTATATCTTTGTCTATGTAGTGTTCTGTTAAATACCGATCTAGTCTGTCGTATCTAATTTTGTGTCATCACTAAAGTAATAGTTACCGTTTGGCAATTTTGTCTTTTCTTTATGTCTAAGGTTTAGTGAGTAAGTATGGTGTCGTTGTCCTGTGTAGTAGGGTATTTTTTTTGTAACCATTAGGGAACTTGCTTCCGGGATGGGGATGAGCTGGTTTCGATTGGACTGTCTTCAATGACAGATCGTCAAGGAGGGTCGAATGGACACATCGGTAAGGGGGCTTGTTCGTCAGTATGGGCTTAGGTCGTCTGACAGTCTTTTTAGAGGCAGGTCTTCCTCCCCGTTTCACCTCAGCCCTTGACCTATCGTCCGATCGAAAGATTGCTCATCGCGCCTGATGCAGGAGTATTCCCAAATGATGGATCTTTTTGTCACCTAGAAGTACATAACGTATTCTAGTTTCAGCCCTTTGGAGCTATATCCAATATTTTTTTTGTTAACTTAACAGTCTGGATACTTTCTCCCACTGTTAAGTATAGGCAGTTAGTTAGTTAGCTTTCTGTATCGTGGTTTAGGTATTATGCCTTCTCCAATTTCAGTACTGGCAACCACTATAAAGTTGCTCAGGCGTTCCACCACAGCGTCTGTGGAGACTGATTTTTGAGTCCTCTCCTGAAACATTTTATCTTTTCTTTCCTTATACTGTCTTTTCCGTTTTACACTGGGTGAAGCATAATTTCTTCCGGGTGGGGTTTTCATAAGTTTGTGTGTGCTGCCTGGCAACATTCATTACCGAGGCTTTTCCTGCTCCTTGATCAAGCGCAGAATGAATGTGAGTCAAATCATCTTTCGTCCTTTTCGTATTTTTTGACTACACGTGGACTTTTGATGACTGACCTCGGGGGTGGTGATGACTTTATCGAGTGCTAAGGCGACTTTTCCGGTGGTTTCTTGTATATGTAAATACTATACAAGTTTTATTGTCTTACTTTTCCGACTCTTCTCTAACTGCTCTTGTGAGTGTTAAGCTTTAAGGCCCAAATTCTATTGAGAGAATTACAGGTAATCCTCTTTAAGTTGGGGGGGGGGGGGGGTGTTACGGTCGATTTTCACATTTAATAATGGCCAGAAATTTATGTACTAATTTTCGTTATTTTCCCAAATTTTATTGTACATTTGAGCCTATTGATACCGTCTCTCGCGAATTAATAGAGTATAACTGGTTGCATAATAGCAGTACCTAATGGCTTACTTTGGTCATTTAATATACTCTGATACAGGTAGTATGGGTGAGTGCGTTCAGATATTCATTAAGAGAGTGCATTGCAAAAACGCCCTTGTAAAGCTTCTACAATGGTCAGTATTGTTGATTAAACCTTCTTTGGTGGGTAGATTTATGAGGGGACGGCTTTCAGAGTATATTATGATAATATTTGTGGATATAAACGAAGTTAGGAAAATCTATTCTAGTTGTGGGGTGCGCCGTGGAGTAGAAATTCTGAACGTACCGAGACGGAAGACAAGAACTTGACATTTTGATAGAGGACATTTTCTTCTTGGTCATTTTTCCTTTTGCTGCTTGAAGATTGAGTCGTCTGAATACGAGTTTTAGCAATATTGTAAGTTTTGCTCCATTTATGGGATTAAGTATTCATCACGACAAGATTAGTTGTATTTTCATTTGGTTTGGAGTATCGTTTTGGGAAATGCAGCTACGGATTTTCCGGATAAAGTCAATTTTCAAAGCACGTGGCATCGTCTGAATGCAAGATTTTGGAGTGCCATTTTGACGGCAAAGGACCTCTTTCAGCCCACATCACATCTCAGGTACGTCTCTGAAAACCCACTTAAGGTTGAAATAGATTTGTAATTTAGGTTATTTATTTTATTGCAGGGCTGTTTGTGTGTTTGTCTGTTGATTTGTTCGTTCGTTAGTTGTTCATTGTTGAGTATATTACAAGTATTGGGATCTATTTGTTGGTTTATGGCTATTTGGATGGATACCTTATGATTTTACTGGTATTCCACTTGAGCTTTTATGTCACATCCTACACTTTACGAGGGACTTCCAGCCTGACCTTAGTTTCAACTTCTAGTCCAGATTTTGGTGTCTAGATGGTGGATGATTGACTGACATGTTGTGTATGTATGGTACTGGGGATCTCGGCACGTTACCTTAGACTCTACGTAGATGGTCTACCACCTGCGGCTGTTATCACCCTGAATTACGCTACCCTGGTAGGACGGGAAAAGGTATTCAGACACTACCAAAGGTAAGCGGAATCATATTCTCTATAACGAGAGATCCGGTAGATCTACTCAACGTCCACGTCCATTTTCAAGGAATATTGATAATATTTTGCTTGTAACGTAAATCTCAGTAACACATTAGATTTCAGTAATATTTGGTACATTTTGTGTATCGTTACTTCACTCACTTAATAGCATTGCCTTATTTCACAAATAGATGTCAATAATTTTAAGTAATTTTATGTTTTAACGTACCTTGGGTCAATTGTAGTTTTTGTCACGCTTCTGGCATATGACCTTTTGTACATTTTTAAAGGATTTATTATTTTGTAAGATATTTTGTGTATATTAGGTTAAGCGTGTGGGCCCCACTTATTAGAATATATTGTGACACTTGTACTGCGTACCGAGTTATCGGTGACAATTGTGAAAGATTTTGTACTACGTACCCTGATATTGCATTAAATGTTAAATTAGAACGACGTTGTCTTTTATATCTGACCACCTACACCACCCCAATTATCGAAGCCACCCCCAAGGACCTGAGTAGTAAAATATTAAAATTTTGTTCAGGGCACAGGGTGACCACCCTACCCTGCGTTCGAGGTTTAGCAGCCTTTGGGGCCCCCTTTTAAAGTGGGCCCAGGCCCCTGCAACAGATGGAAGTTTATCAGAAATTACAAGCAAACTAAAAAGTAGACATTGCTACTTATTTTCTAAGCGTTAGTTCAATTTAAAGGCGATATAGGCCCTGAATGGCTGGAAAAAAAATTTCTTGTACTGTCGTGAGCAAAGTACAATCCCCATTCATCTAAACTCAAATCAAAAAGTGAAAAAAGAAAAAATTCCATCATTTTTCCATTTTACATCAATTTAGGAGTAGTTTTACCCCCTCTCGTCAACCCTCCCAGCTAACAATTTAGGTGTTATTCGACGTCGATTCGATGTCGAACAGGTGACGCCACCAATTTCGATACGTAAAATAGGACATAAATTCGACGTCGAAATCAACCTCAATGGTGTTTTTTGACACGTTGATTCGACATGGAAAACAAGCTTATTGGATCTATTAGTTAAGTTTTTTTATGTCGAAAATACATTAAATCTACGTAGCGGATTACTTATTTGCTACCTTTCATACTTGCTTTAAAACTGCTTCGTCAAAAAGGTAAAACTATGTACCTATATAATAGACGTTGAGCCAAGTAGCCAAAAATGGACGGTCTTTCTGGGGAGTAAATGTAATCTACTAATTTAGATTCGTCATGAAGGCAGCATGAATGTTTGTGATGATACTTTGTAAAATTCGGTAGCTTAGTGGCGTTACGACATCACAAAGATGGCCGCCGGGCGAAAATCGTAGTTTACCATTCTAAGGTCAGGTTTTACTTGCAAGGAGTAAAAGTATCATACAAATATCAATCCAACATAAAGCCAGGATTAATGTTTGGGATGATACTTTGTAAAATTCGGTAGCTAAGATGGCGGCCAGGCGGCTTTCATGGTATTGCTTTATAATTTATTATAGACTTTGTATTCGCTTAATTCCGTTTAATAAATTTGAATTGAAACATACATCTGAAATTTAATTTAAAATGAAAATACAATGTCATCATATTATTCATCATTATATTATTATTATTATGTATAACATTGTACAGAGCATACATTTTTATTATTATAAGAATAAATTACTCATCGTCTGAATCGGTGTTTGAGTCGGATGAAGCTGCGAGAATATAATCTGATTGTGAATAGTTACTGCAAACTTGAATTCCACCCACACATATCCGTACATTTCAATGAATTTTTAATACAGCAACATGTGTTCGGCTCACAATCTTTCTTGCAGGAACATGACATTAATTCAAGAACAGCAAGAGGTGCTGGCGCACAGCTCATCCAATCGATATGTAACACTGTATTACCGTCGCTGTCTGTTTGAAGTGACCATCCTTGACCTTCAGGTGATGGAATGTCTAGCTGTGGATCTAGTGCCTTCTTCCATAATTGGCTCTTGCTACATGTTTCTGCAGTGTGTTCTGACATGGAGGGCAGATTATGCGATTCAATGTTACCTTGTTTGCCACAGAATAAAATGTACCTTACCTTACACTTGTTACTGTGGACGTGTTTCTATACAATCGACATACGAAGGTCTCGAGAACCTTCTTTGTTTTGTCAGGTACACCTAAAGTATTTCCCAGTCTAGACATGGCAGCTTGAAATTCCTTATATTTACGCACGAGCTTCAATGCTGTAGACTTTCCCTTGCCTGCAAACCCACTCACTGTGTCGCAGCCAGTGAAGGCGTGTAAGCCGGGTAATGCTAGACATACATCTCTACCTATGTCAGCAAACATATCGTTAATATTAAAGTACTTGAGCCGATTGATAGTTCCCCTTCTTAGGAAGATATTACATCCTAGTTCGTTGAAGGTAGGTACCCAGACAGCACCGTATATTCTAAGAATATTCTGTAATTATTCAAAAAAGAATGAATATATTCTGATTAATTCTGGAATAATCCTGGAATATATATAAGATAACGGTTTATTCCAGTAATATAATTTTAAATATATACCTGGAATATTCATCATGAATATGATAGTAATATTCATTTTGGAATATATATTCCCTCCTGGGTCAAGAATATTCCAAGAATATACTTTGAGAATGAAAGAATAATAGTAATTGTTACTCAACCAAATCAACGTTTTATAAAAGCTTTTAATTTTTTCTGTCAAATGTAACTTAAATATATGCGTGTTATTATTTATTTCGATTAATAAAAAATATTTAACATGATTATAATGATTATATTATACAATGATGTTATTCCCAATTTTAAACAAAAGCTCAATCCATATTTTTGTTACCAGGTTATCAGGTTTGAGCTGTGTAGCCAAAGGACTTCAGAAATAAAGCCATGTACATGTATATAGTGTTTTAAACTACCCGCGATTTTTTCCTATTTACGTATTTCATAACAATATCAGAATTTACGTGCTTTAATCGTTTGTTATTGTTGAGATACTTAAGTGTTTTTATGTGTAGTATAAGTGATAAGTGACCGATGAACAATAAGTAAGTACATTAATCTTTTTTATAGAGAAAATTTAACGGGGCATCAGTCACTTGTACATTTTCTTACTAAAATGAAAAGAAAAAGGGATAGAAATACTACTGGTACTGGTGCAGCTTCATAGAGAAGTTAATCTAGTCTTCTAATATATAAAAATCTCGTGTCACAGTGTTTGTTATCGAACTCCTCCGAAACGGCTTGACCGATTTTTATGAAATTTTTGGTGTACATTTGGTAGGTCTGAGAATAGGTCGTAGGCTATTTTTTATACCCCTAGGTGATAAGGGTGGCCCTATCCAGAGATTTTCTTTTTATTGTTTGGACAAAAATTTATAATTTATATGGCAAAACAACGTTTGCTTGGTCAGCTAGTAGAACTCTAAAACTCTATTAGACCATAATACTGATGATATAAACCAGAAACAGTTATTACAGTTGAATCAAAGCTTACCAACAAATTCTTCACATTTACAAGAAAGTACTTATGATAGCATCAGTCAAAATAATTCCCAAACTTTGAATCATAGTACTGCAGGCACCACTTAATAAGTAGTGTTCATTTAGAGAATATTGTTAGAAGTAATGTTTCAAATAGTGGCAGTGAAAGTAATTTATTGGAAAGCGATTCTGGCGAAAATTTTAATTGTAGCGCTAGTTTTGATGAACAGTATGACAATGACATACAAATTTTTTATCGAGCACTACTTCTAGTCAAGCATTTTTGCAGCAACACGATCAAAATTCATATTAAATTATTGATAAATTACGTAACTGGGTTGTCGCACATAAAATGACTATACTTCCTAGATTATGTGACTAGCAAATGATACTTAGACTTAGAGGCAAAGAACAAATAATTTTTAGTAACTTTTATTACAAGTTTTCATTTTAATCAATCTTCTCTATTATTTTTTGTAAAAGGATATTAATTACTTGTTTGTATTTTTTTTCCTAGATTGATAGTATGTGTAGATTGGGTGGTAATAATTACAAGGAATGTTCACGTCGCTTTATGAGAAAAGTAATGAGTGTGGACTTAGCCAAGCTTTACAGTTTACACGGACACAAAGACAAAAAAGTGTTTTCCAAAACAGCACTTTTCGCAACAGTTACAGGTAATTATTCAACATAATATATTTGTTTACGGTTCGGATATATACTTGCTTAAATGAGGAATAAACCTGTAACTCTCTATTTTTTGCACGATTTGAATATATATATATATATATATATATATATATATATATATATATATATATATATATATATATATATATATATATGTATATATATATATATTTTAAAGTAGAGTGGCAAAAATTATATGTGTAGGTGACAAATTTGGTTTTAATTCACATACACGGCCTCCTGCGAAGCATTTTTTCACCAAAAACAGTAAATCATATTAGCAATTTGAAAATAAATCGCTAATATGATTTAGTGTTTCTTGGCGAGAGGAGATGAGATGAAGTAAAAACAAATTCCGAATCCTTTGGTTCTTGTTCTTGTACACACACTAAATCACAATTTTATTTTTTTCACCCCCTGCAATAACGGGAGTGGGTGGCTAATGCCAAAACATTTTTTGAAACCTTAGCTTCTCTTATATGTACTAAATACCAATTTTATGGGCTCTTGCTTGATTTACCTATTTACTCCTATTTAACCCAATTTATCCCTCAACCCTTCAACGTAATAAGATCAAAATATAATCTAGTTCCAGATCTCGTTGAGATACATATGTGTACCAAATTTCAAGTCAATATCTTAAACGGTTCCAGAGTAATCGTGCGCACAAAAAAGTTAAAGGTCGACAGACAGACAGAAATATCTTTTTTGCTCAAACTTAAAATCTCGACGTTTCATGACATTCTAAGCCTATTTGAACAATAAAATTTTTCAATTTTTTTTTGCGCTACTATACTTCCACTGGCCGTGGAAATAATTACAAAATACAAAAATATGAGTGACTCTTGGTTTTACCATTATAGCTTTCTTCAATATTCAAGTTTAAATTCTAAATAAATCCTCTAAAATGTTTTCTTTTGTTTTAGAAACAATGAAACGGACAAAGAAGTTTAGTCTTAAGATAGATTCAAAATATAAATATGTTCATTAAATAATAAATAATTCTTCAATATTATATTTTCAATATTTTATTTTCCCATATTTGTAGAATTTTTAGGAAGAAGGCACTAATATGCAACAAGGAGTGGAAAGTTTTCAGGTGATTACTCTGTTATTATTTTACATTTTAATTTTTATATAATTATTTAAATCGAAAAGTAAGATAATCAAACATCAAGGTGAAGGAGCTGCTGTAAACAATTGCGAGCGTCTTCCCTCATCCCGGTGCATTTTGATGATGTATTAGTTTTATTTCTGCTTTTACCAAAAGAGACCCACGTATACCAGAGGGCCTCTATACATTCTCACGGGAATATTCCTGAAACCAGCCTAAGGGAATATCCTATATAAACCTAGATTATTCCAGGAATATAAATATATATTCCAGGCAAAAGCTGTGAATATGTTTGAAATTTGAATATTACTAAATTATTATAACAATATAATATTTTATTATTATAATTTTTGCCAATACACCTAAACGGAATTTGGCCGGCGATCATGTTTGTGACGTCATAACGTCACTAAGTTACCGAAATTTACAAAGTATCATCCCAAACATTGATCCTGGCTTTATGTTGGATTGACATTTGTATGATACTGTTATTACTTCCACATCCAGTGGAAGTATAGTAACGACAAAAAATTTTTTAAAAATTTTTATTGTTCAAATAGGCTTAGAATGTCATGAAACGTCGAGATTTCAAGTTTGAGCGAAAACAAAATTTCTGTCTGTCGGTCTGTTGGTCTGTCTGTCGGTCTGTAACTTTTTTTGTGCGTACGTTTACTCTGGAACCGTTTGAGATATTGACTTGAAACTTGGTACACATATGTACTTTAACGAGATCTAGAACTAGATTATATTTTCATCTTGTTCCGTCGAAGGGTTGGGGGTAAATTGGGGTAAATTTGGAGTAAATAGGTAAGTCAAGCAGGTAAGAGTTCATAAAATTGATATTTAGTATAGACAATAGAAGCTAAGGTCTCAAAAAAAATTTTGGCGTTAGCCACCCCCATTACCACCCCCACCCCATTATTAAAGGGGATGAAAAAAAATGTGATTTAGTGTGTGTACAAGAACCAGAAACCTCAAAATATTTTCTTACTTTATCCACCCCCCACTCCCACACCCTGTCACCACCCCCACCCCACTACCGATGTGGGGTATCGTTTTATGGGTTTTTGGATTTCAAATATTATATTATTAAAGTTCCATAAACAATTATTTCCAGATACAAAATTTTTTCGTTGTGTGACTTGGATAGAAAATCAGGATGTGGAAGTAGTGATTCCTTGGGCAGCGGTTTTCCTTACAAGTAAAACCTGACCTTAGAATGGTATACTACGATTTTCGCCCGGCGGCCATATCTGTGACGTCGTAACATAACTAAGCTACCGACTTTTACACAGTATCATCCCAAACATTGATCCTGGCTTTATGCTACATCCAAATTTTTATGATACTTTTACTCTTTACAAATGAAACCAGAACTTTAGAATGGTAAACTACGATTTTCGCCCGGCGGCCATCTTTGTGAGGTCGTAACGCCACTAAGCTACCGAATTTTACAAAGTATCATCCCAAACATTCATGCTGCCTTCATAGTCCAATTAAATAAGTCGACAAATCAAAATTTTGAGGTAAATACTTGAATTTTTGATATAAGTTACTTTGATGTATTATAGACCGTGGGATAGTGACAGATTTTTTTAAACGTTTGGTTCCTATCTGGCCTTTTGGGAGCCTTTTGTGCCTGATTTGTACTAACCATTTTCGTGTTTATCAAACGGTTACCCTGGGCCCCTCAACGGAAAACAAAAAAGAAAATTTCATGAAAAAGAGCAATTTCAAACGTTTTGTTCCTATCTGGCGTCAAGTTAGACTTACGTTTTAAAGAAAAATATCCGACGGAAGCTTATCGCCAGACAAATTCCGTGGGCCGGAAGGCCCGAAATTTCAATCCGAAGTTGTAAGAAAAAATGGTCAAAATCAAACGATTTGGTTCTTATCTGGGAATTGTATATATAGGTAAATAGTTTATAATTATCGCGATATAACAAACGCCAGACAAATTCCAAGGGCCCAACAGTGAAAAAATTATTGTTCAAGTTGTCAACTATTCCGCGAAAATCAAACGATTTTTATTCGTCTGGCATTTGTTTTTTTGTTAATATTAGGCAATAAGTAGTTTCAATTTAAGATTCCCAGACGAATTGGCTGGGTCCCCTGGATAGCCAGACAAAAAGAAAAGCGCGAAAAAATGCCATTTTTCAAACGATTTATTCCTGTCTGGCATTTGGAATTTAAAAAGATATGTTAATAAATAAGCCATATTTCTAGTCCCAGATAAAAAGCTTGGGCCCAGACGTAGATATGTTGAGCGAAAGTATCGAAAAATCAAAAAACAGTCGTGTAAAAATCGATGCATTTTCAAACGCTTTACACTCGTCTGGGATTTGTTTTTTTAAAAAGATATATTAATAAACAAACTATATTTCAAGTGCCAGACAAAAATCTGGAGCGCAGCTGTAGATATATTCCAAATTTTGAGGTTCTACAGTTGGCAGCTTTTTAATCCTGACTCTTACGTCAAAAGACTACTCTAGCTAATTTAAATAGAATAAAATTTGCTAAAACTCCTTTTTTAATTTTTTGAATTCCGACAAAAATGAAGGAATTAGAGGGGGCGGGATTTGGGACTTTTTTTCGGTAAAATTTTTCCATTTTGTCACCGTAATTAATCGGTAATTAATTGAAATCGATCTCATATATGATGTTCACTTAATATCATGTACTACTTTGACGATCCGTTAATCTCGGTCCTTCAAAACAAAGGTTTCTGAGAAAAAATATTTTTTTTAGATTTACATACATTATAGGAAAACGTGTAATTTCCTACATTACCTCGAATATCTCGATAATTATTGTTTTTTTTCGAAAAATTTGTAGATAGCTTATGTAAAGAGAATTGATTGTGCTTTCCGACACTTTTTTTATTTTTTCTCTAACATAAAGAGCAAAAGACCAAATATGCGGACGTCTCAAAACCAACCGCCACCCAGTCTATTAATTAGGGTGAAGACATACCGCTCGGCTAAAGTACACCATCTGTGGGTCCCCACGCGAGACTAGTTTCTCGATCTGACGCCACAGTGCTTTTCGTGAGGAGTAGCGAGGATTTCAACTTTAATTATTTATTGCAAAGTAAGTACTGCGATTTAAGAGCTAATATTCGATGTGGCGTGTTTTTATACATAAACACACACTTTAATGAAATACGAAAAAAATGGGCAAGTTGCCCATTAGCAAACGATAAATAAAAATCACCCCGGGACGAGCGGGGAGTATAAAAAGCAGCGTCGCTCGCAAACAATGCATACCATATATGTTTCTACCACATCACATCTTACGTGTCTTATGTCGCGTGCATTAAAATGAGAGAAGAAATCACTTTCGTGTGGTTGACTACCTACGCCAAGGGAGAATGAAACTTACGAGGACTCTCAGTTTCTATGGTGTAGTGCAGAGTTGTAAATTAAATATTAATATGTAATAATTTATATTTGTCCTTTTGCTAGTATGTAACTTATTTATTGTAAATATTATTCGATCGAGGGATTATGAATGTGAAAGTGACAGTTATATTGATTCCAGTGATAAAGAAAATCAAATTCCAAATGAGTCTCAAGTGAGAAAAAAAACGGTATTTCAAGGGCGGATCTGGATCTTGAGCTTGGGGGGGTAACGTAGCCGCGTGTTGAAAATAACAAAAATGTTTTTCCTCGAAAATTAAAATTGATGAGCGGGGGGGAAAAATCTCAAAAAAAATTATAAACACAACTAAATATATTCAAAAATATAAAATAAAATAATAAAAATTATGAAACTTTAAAATGAAAGTTGATTGTTTACGGAATCTTGTTACCCCGTTACCTCCCATAAATCCGCGCTTGCGGCATTTAAGTAGTGACGCGAAACAAATTTGTTTAAATGTGTATAATACTCTTTTACAATGACAAGCTAATGAAATGCCAGACGAGTGTGAATCGTTTGAAAATGCATCGATTTTTACACGACTGTTTTTTGATTTTTCGATACTTTCACTCAACATATCTACGGCTGGGCCCAAGCTTTTTGTCTGGGACTTGAAATATGGTTTATTTATTACCATATCTTTTTAAAATCCAAATGCCAGACAGGAATAAATCGTTTGAAAAAATGGCTTTTTTTCGTGCACTTCTTTTAAGATTTAAAATATGTTTGGACCACGCTTTTTGTCTGGGACTTGAAATATGGTTTATTTATTACCATATCTTTTTAAAATCCAAATGCCAGACAGGAATAAATCGTTTGAGAAAATGGTTTTTTTTTTCGTGCACTTCTTTTAAGATTTAAAATATGTTTGGCCCACGATTTTTGTCTGGGACTTGAAATATGGTTTAGTTATTACCATATCTTTTTAAAATCCAAATGCCAGACAAGAATAAATCGTTTGAAAAAATGGCTTTTTTTTCGTGCACTTCTTTTAAGATTTAAAATATGTTTGGCCCACTAAAAATGTCTGTGAACGATACAATACATTTTCGTTTTGGTTAATTTTTACAGAAAAAATCATTTCACATGAGAACCAATCGTTTGATTTTCGCGGAATAGTTGACAACTTGAACAATAATTTTTTCACTGTAGGGCCCTCGGAATTTGTCTGGCGGTTGTTATATCGCGATAATTATAATCTATTTACCTATATATACAATTTCCAGATAAGAACCAAATCGTTTGATTTTGATCATTTTTTCTTACAACTTCGGATTGAAATTTCGGGCCTTCCGGCCCACGGAATTTGTCTGGCGATAAGCTTCCGTCGGATGTTTTTCTTTAAAACGTAAGTCTAACTTGACGCCAGATAGGAACAAAACGTTTGAAATTGCTCATTTTCATGAAATTTTCTTTTTTGTTTTCCGCTGAGGGGCCCTGGATAACCGTTTGATAAACACGCAAATGGGTTGTACAAATCAGGCACAAAAGGCTCCCAAAAGGCCAGATAGGAACCAAACGTTTAAAAAAATCTGTCACTATCCCACGGTCTATTAGAACACGATTAATGAAAGAAATTTTTTTAAACCCCCGGGAAGGGGTGAAAAAAAATAAAATAAAGTTTCTTCAAAATTACTCAGAATGTGTAAAAGCTAGTAAAAAAAGTTTCAAACAAAAATTGTGAAGTATGAAATTTTATATAAAAATGATCTCTAGACTTTTTTTGGTATTACTAAAATTAACGGAGTTAGGCTGGTTAGAAATTAAGGGATGATATGTACAACTTAAAAAAATCATAGCGTGCTGAAAAGTTAATGAATTTAAAAAAAAAATTTTCAATTTACTCAGAAAAATATAAACATTCGTTTCAGAGAAATGGATTTTTTTTTAAATTGTTAATAAAAAAGTTATAAAAATTTTAGTTTTTTTATATTCAATTAAAGCCACTTTGAACGGTGAAACGATTTTTTTTTACACCATTCTGTTCATCATTTAATATATTGAACATTTGCTTTTGAAATTTTTTTTTACCCATCATTTTCGAGCAGGTATGAATTTATTTACCTGTTTAATTTTTTTCCAAACGTAAGACACTGCTCTTGTGACGTCACGATAACTGAAAAGAAATAAAGAATGCGTACGACAAAGATAAAATGGTTTCGTAGCTGCTGCGTTGCCTACAAGACGCGCATACGTCACATCTATACTGCCGTCATAAGTCATAAGGAGAATAGCCCATATGTAAATTGTCGGTTGGCGAGGAAAGTAGCAAAGGCGTTTGTTTTTTTCCCAACTAGTAAATATTAATTAAGAAAATCATGTAGCTGCTTTTTATGCACTTTATAATTTGTAACTTTTTTCGGGTACATTTAGGCATAGACATTGCTGCATAAAAAAAGCTGGCATTTTACCGTTAAAATGATTATTAACGGGTAAAACGTCAGCTCTTTTTTATGCAGAATGTCTATGCCTAAATGTACCCGAAAAAAAGTTACAGGCTAAAATAAAAAAAAAATGCATTTTTCCGTTTTTTTTGTTTTGTTTTCTGGGCGTATTTTTGTAAAAAAAAAAATGACTTCTGAAGGTACCATTTCGATTGGAAATTTAATTCTCTACAACTTTTCTATTGACGTGTTTATAGGAAAAATGCATAGTTTTCCAGTAAAACTCAAAAATGTGAAAAGTTGACCTTTTTACTTCGATCTCAAAAACGCACCACTCTAAATAGTAGCACTCAGCGGTTTTCTCATATTTTGGGGTCAATTGAACATAAGAAACAATAAAAACCCTTTAACGTTTTAGTTCCTTTCAACCCTCTTTTTTTGGACATAGCCTAAAAATATTGTAATTAAAAATTTAAAAATTTTCTTTCAAATTTTTTTTTAATTGTTTATAATATTTTTGTTTCATTATTTAAACAAATTATTAAGAAAAAGAATTATTCTTAAACTTTATTATTTGCAATTCTCTACAAGATGGAAAAAAGAAAAAAAATTGTTGTTAATTTATTTGTTTATTTAATAAACAATTTGTTATTAACAATCGCCGAAGTGTTTATATTCTTTTTAGATAGAAAAAAAAATAACAAAAACAACCGTATACATAAACATGTTAAATTCATTTTTCTTTTTACATGTTTATGTATACGGTTGTTTTTGTTATTTCTTTTCTATCTAAAAACATTCGGCGATTGTTAATAACAAATTGTTTATTAAATAAACAAATAAATTAACAATAAAAATTTTTCTGTTTTTCATCTTGTAGAGAATTGCAAATAATAAATTTTAAGAATACATTTTTTTTCTTAATAATTTGTTTAAATAATGAAAAAAAAGAAAAACATTATTATAAACAATTAAAAAAAAAATTTTTTTAAATTTTTTAAATTTTTAATCACAATATTTTATAACAAAATGGCAAAAAAAATTTTATAAGGTCTCAATGAAGCGAAATAATTTTAGTGGCTTTCGTTTAACAATTATCTAACTTGAAATATAAACGTAAACTCTAAAAAAAATTGTTAATTAACAATAGGCTGATTTTATGAAAAATTGGTGAAACAATTTTTTTTCAACGGGATATTATTTCGTTAAGTGTCTGAATAATACCATAATTTTTTAAAATTTTTAAATTAATATTTAATAACATAAAAAAATATTTTTACTTATTACGGCCGATTTCAGAGCATCGTAACGGCTTACTGTTCGTCGCGCAGAGCGCTGAGAAATAGAGTTTCGGGAGTTCGGCTTTTTTATTGGAAATTCATTCCCCTTTAAGAATCGTTCTTTCAATTTTCTTAAATATTAATAGTTTTCGAGTTATTTGCAAAAGACGAAACTCGTTATATTTTCAATCTTCATTTGTTTACAACTTTTGCAACTGTTTATGTGCGGGTGTGAAACTTTTACGCATTTTTCTAGGCGTCATGTCATTCCGAATTCAATGAGCCTTCACTAATATTTTTACGAGCTTTATCAAGCATTAACACGGCCTTGAACTTGTAAACTAGTCTGCATCTGCATCATGTACCTAACATAATCTTAAATTTTAAGTTTTTTAAGTTTATTCTCATTATTAATGTTTGTGTACGCATTTTTAGCTTGGAGCCGGTACTGGCTCCAAGCAAATATTTAAAAATTCACGTAAATAATTTTTCAATATTCTTGATTAATAGAAATAGACTGCTAATTACAGGTTAGATTTCCAACCTACAAAAAGAGTCCTATTTTATTGGGACAAAGTATTTACAACTTCGTAAACATTACACTGAACTAGATTTTAGTTGAAAATACGGGAACCAGGCAGAAATGTTAATAATAGTTGCGTAATACTCTTAAATCTTAAGAAACACATATTTTTGAGGTTAGCTGTGACGTCACGTGCAGATGCCCTAGATGTGACGCATGCGCGTCTTGTAGGCAACGCAGCAGCTACGAAACAATTTCATCTTTGTCGTATGCATTCTTTATTTCTTTTCAGTTATCATGACGTCACAAGAGCAGTGTCTTAAGTTTGGAAAAAAACTAAGCAAGTAAATAAATTCATACCTTCTTGAAAATGAAGGGTAAAAAAAAAATTTCAAAAGCAAATGTTCAATATATTAAATAATGAACAGAATGGTATAAAAAGAAATTCGTTTCACCGTTCAAACTGGTTTTAATTGAAAATAAAAAAATTAAAGTTTTTATAACTTTTTTATTAACAATTTAAAAAAAAAATCCATTTCTCTGAAACGAATGTTTATATTTTTCTGAGTAAATAGAAAATTTTTTTTTTAAAATTCACTAACTTTTCAGCACGCTATGATTTTTTAAAGTTGTACATATCACCCCTTAATTTCTAACCAGCCTAACTCCGTTAATTTTAGTAATACCAAAAAATGTCTAGAGATCATTTTTATATAAAATTTCATGCTTTACAATTTTTGTTTGAAACTTTTTTTACTAGCTTTTACACATTTTGAGTAATTTTGAAAAAACACTTTATTTTATTTTTTTTCACCCCTTCCCGGGGGTTCAGAAAAAAATTTCTTTCATTAATCATGTTCTAATACATCAAAGTAACTTATATCAAAAATTCAAGTATTTACCTCAAAATTTTGATTTGCCGACTTATTTAATTGGACTATCATGACGGATTTGAATTGGTAGGCTACAAGCTACATTTACTCCCGCGGAAGGAAACCGCACATATCTGTGGCTCAACGTCTATAATGATTGATAATAATAACTACTTATGAGACATATTTTTGTCCGTGACTATTGTTTAATTTGCACTGTATATACGCGAGAATTTACTAGGGAATGATTTTTTTCTGTTGAAATTAGGCATCGTACCTTGAAATATTACTAAGCCCTTTAAAAATACCTATTATTACAAAGAAAAAAAAACTTATAACTATATAAAATTTTTATTTTCAATTTATGACTTGGTATTCTACTTTTACAAGCTTGTAATAATTCAATAATTCTCAATATGTTCAATGAATACTTATGAATTAAATTATTTTCAAAAACAAATGTTTAAATTTTCATGGCGAATTTTCGGCGTTCCGTATTTTCGAATAAATATGGCTACTTCCTTGCAATGTTACTTAATGGTCAGAACTTAATTTCCACCAATATTTTTTACTTCATCTTTAAAGATTAGTGAATAAAAACAAGCTATTTTTGCCATCTATTAGGTAATAAGTGTCTAATATTACCAATATTTGTTCACATAATTGTAATTATTTCACCTAATTACGTTATGTTACACCTGTTTTAATGTAGATAGGAAGGTAGGTATCTACATAACACTTAATATGTCGTTAATTCTACGTAAATCACTAAATTCACCTATTGGGGGTTATTCTACAACCTAACAAGTCTCGTTTTGGTGGCTATTTCATACATAATAGGTGATTTCACCTATTAGATCTTTCATGAACCAACAGGTTACTTTATTCGATCGTTAGTGTTTATTTGTGCTCAGACTATTTCCTTAGTGTACTTATTTTTTACATGGAAAATAGGTTTCTATACATCAAAAACATAGGTATGTATTATGTATAAAGTTATATTTATTTTATAAACCATAACATGGTCATGCATGTAACATAACATAATGTATATAGTGTTCATACAAATTGGATATTTCGTAAAATACAAACTGTTTTATAGACTGGCGGTACATGACCAGTTAGGTGCAACGTTTTTAAAATGCATGCCAATCATATATATGAATTAAATTACCGTGAATATGCCAGAAACACAAATTTTAGGCAGTCGTCGCGTGCAGAAGGCTGTGCACCTCCGGCGCCCCTTGCATTATGGCGCCCGGAGCGGTCGTCCCGCTAGCCCTGCCTTAGAAGCGGCACTGACCGTATAACCAGACGATACAGGCTTTTTTTTCGATAGAGATTCGTCAAGATGCTATACATTTTAATCTGTATCTATGATATATTTAACGAACCTATACATTTTTAGGTACTCAAGCTATACAGATATAATCTTTATCGTGTCTATATCGTATATTTTACTGTTGTATTTACAGATTTACCTTTATACATTAGATGTAATTCCTGTACCCTACATTTAACCTCCCTATATAGTTTCTACACGCAATATCTATAACAGCGGCGGCTAGTGAAATTTCAATATTTTTTTTCTCGTCTATGGCGCATGGGACCCATACGAAATTTGGGAAATAACATCTAGAGAAGCACTTCTCTAATGACCCCTAAAAAATTTTGAAAAAGCAGTTTGCGAAAAAAATTTTCCCCTGGGTCTAGGAGCTCCTGTTTATTTTTATTTTTTTTTATCATATGCATTTGACTTTTCATAAAAATACAACAACAGATTTTGGAGTTTATGAAAATATTTTCATTACTAATTGAGATACAACGAATTGAAATATTGTAATCTGTTAAATTGTAAATTACAAAATTTCAGTTCATTGTATTTCAGTTCCTTATCACTATAATAATGAATTTACGGAATACTAATATTATTTGAGGCATGATAGCGAAGGAACTGAAACGTGGCGCGATGATTGGGTAATTAAAAAAGTGTTTATTTTCATCTATTTTTTTTAAATTAGAAATATTTATTCTTTAACGGGCTTATACTCGTTATTTACAGAATCGTAGAATAAATCTTTACATGAACTGTATTCCAACGAGCCTTTATCGATAAACAAACTTTATTGAATCGGTATTATTTCGTTATTCAAGCGTTAGCGTACTGTATATACCGTATCGTTCCTGTATCCATAACGTAAAGATAACCTATATCGAAGTAAAGATACGACTATAGATTCTCTATATAAACTGTACAGCGTGGTTATACGGGTGGTATCATCGATAAATCAACTGAATTATCAAAGCACTTTTTAATAGACTGGCGGTACATGACCAGTCAGGTGCAACGTTTTTAAAATGCATGCCAATCATATATATGAATGAAATTACCATGAATATGCCAGAAGGCTGTGCAAATCGATTTTTTTTTTGTTTCTTTTTTTTGTGTTTTTTTTCATTTTAAAATGGATGCCAATAGTGCCAAACGATAAGCCGTGAAAAAGAATCCATCGGAAATTCATTGGCATGCAGTTTACGCGCGCAAAACAACTGTTGATGCGCACATTAAATCGTAAAATTTTTTGGTGTTCTTGATTTTAGATGATTTTGATTTCGGATTTTTTTTAAGGCTTTGCGTTTGGCACTATTGGCATCCATTTTAAAATCAAAAAAAAAACACAAAAAAAAGAAACAAAAAAAATCGATTTGCACAGCCTGCTGCACGCGACGACTGCCTAAAATTTGCGTTTCTGGCATATTCATGGTAATTTCATTCATATATATGATTGGCATGCATTTTAAAAACGTTGCACCTGACTGGTCATGTACCGCCAGTCTATTACAAAGTGCTTTGATAATTCAGTTGATTTGTCGATGATATCAGTGCCGCTTCTAAGGCAGGGCGAGCGAGACGACCGCTCCGGCCGCCATAATGCAAGGGGCGCCGGAGGTGCCAAAAAATTAAACAATGAATAAACTTGAAACCAAAGTTATTACTTGTTCAGAGTTATTTTTTCTAATTTTAACTAGTTTGCTTATTTATCTGAACTCCGATTTTCAAAATGGATGTCTCTTTTAGAGCATAAAATAATTGGTACAGTAGGCGACTAGTGAACGAATTTGTGCCGCCCAATACATTAGTTGTGTCGGCGCGACACGGCGCGGCGGCACAAAAACGTAGATATACATAGATGGATCTTCAATATCTGAACGAAATGATGAAGCATGTAGATTTTCTGCAGTTTGCCCCATCACGGTTTAACGGATACCTTTCACGGCTTGTGTAAAAGAGACGTTAACAGAATAATTATTGCTGCGCATAGTTTTCCACTGTCTTTCATTTTTACCAGGCCCGGACTGGCTAGGTCGGCTGGTCGGTAATCGGCGAGGGCCCCCGACCTAAGGGGGCCCCGGCGGGGTCCAAAAAAATTGGTTTATACTTGGGGGCCCCTGAGGGGCCCCAAAAAAAGCGGTTCATGGTCAAAAAAAGTGGTTTGTATTTTTCATTACTCAAGTACTTTTTTAACCACACTACTTTATAATAAGTTGCACTAGAGTCATTTTACTTTTTTCCAGGAAGTTTACTCTTGTACAATCAATTCTAAGCTTTTATTAAAACGCCAGTTAAGGTTGAGGGTGCCGCCGTGCTTCAAAAAATGACTTCTATACTTTAAACCAAGACCTTATGTCTAATCTCCTATTTATTAATGTAGAAAGAGACTTTTATTTTAAAATTTAGATAAAAATTTAATTATAGATGAAATAGCCAGGACTAGTGAATAACTGGCCAAAAAGCTGTTAGGTTAGGTTATTTATTAATTTAAATTGTAAGTCATTCATTTGTATCATCTATCGTAGTAAAATACAACTTTTTTCTTTACATGTGCTTGTCTTACTCATTAGTGTTTTCCCTATTATTTTTTATTTTTTTATTGAGGTATTGCAATAGGATTTAAATGATGGCTTTAGCCTAAATCTAAAAATATTCTTACTCTCATTTTCAAGTAATAAACCATTTGTAATTCATTACTATTTTTTCTCGTGTGTAATAAGATTAGATATAATAATAATAATATAAAAATGTATTGCAAACGTAAGTAAACTACAACAGAATAGCCTAACTTTTGATAAAGATCCTGCCTTTACTCAAATACTTTCCAAGTGTCAAAATAGCAGAAAATGTGGTTTTCAGGCATGTGATGTTCAAAAATTGACCTTGGTAAGGGGGTGGGGGCCCCTCCTCAATCTCTAGCCAAGGGCCCCCAAAGGAGCCAGTCCGGGCCTGATTTTTACTTCTTATTTTCATAACTTGGCGATAAAAATCGGTCGTGTATGTTACTTTTCTTTTAGTCATAGTGTTTTAAAGTTATTACGGAGAAAGTGAAATGAACGAAATGGCAACACAATCACATTAGACCACAGAAACATGAATAATGACGGCAAGTTCTTAATACTATACGCTATATCCTGCGCGTCACTTGTTGGTAAAATTGGACAAAATAAGTAATTAATAATTTTGACCAATAGGTGCAAATAACTTATTGGTTGAATAATAAAGTCATTTCGACTTTTTGGTGGAAATATAAGTATTTCTAGGGTCCTTCTTAGGTGTCTAAAAAGCTTTCTTCAAGACATACCATCACCTCCCATACAGCACACCAAATAACGATTACGATGTGTTCGCATTGCAGAGTTGGGTAATTCCTGGTTAAAAAGTAATTAGCAATTACAATTCCTTTTTCTTTCGTGTAATTGTAATTGTAATTAAGTACTTTTTTTATTAAAGTAATTTGGAATTGTAATTGCAGGAAAATTGTTAAAGGAATTGTAATTTGTAATTATATTATTTGAACTATCTAATTACAAATTACTTCTATAAGTACAATTACTTTTTCCAATTACAATTACTTTCTCCAATTACAATTACTTTAAGAACATGCGTATGTGGTTTAACAAAGAAGAATACATACATTAAAGCAGAATTTTACAGTTGCATAGTTTAAAATGAATCTGAAAAGTTCAAAAAAAGTTACTGACTAAAAACGAGTTTTTGCCGTGGTTCCCTGCACATTTATGTTTTTCTAGTAAGTACACAAACTTTTGTATTTTTGTTCAATAAACTTTTAAAAACTAAATGTGTTTACTGTTTATTATTATCATTCTTATTATTATTAGGCATTGTTATTATAGTGGAGTCGATTTAGTCAATAAAATAGCGAGGTTGGTAAGGCAATTTTAATTTTTTTTGACCACTTAAACAATTAGTTAAGGAACGAAAATAGTATCATTTTATTCTTAATATTAAAGGAAACTCCAGTTTAAATTTGGTGGAGATCAGACCATCCCTCCTCCTGATATATATATACGAAAAAACTTTTGTATTTTTGTTCAATAAACTTTTAAAAACTACATGTGTTTACTGTTTTTTTATTATCATGCATTTGTACGGCATTATGACGTATTTTAAAAAACTCATTAATATTATGGGTTTTTTGAGAACGAATCCAAGTAAACATTAATGTAACTTTACCTCTCTGAGAAGTAAGATTAATAGAACATTTTTATATGAAATATTTATATAAAATATACATAAATAATATGTAAGGAATAAATTATATTTTAACATAATTCGTTAATGTATATTTTACATAATTTTACGTATCTTGTACATTAGTTATTACCTAAACTTTTATGTAAAAATGTTACATAACATATACGTAAAATAATATCATATTTAAGTCAACATATAAACTTAATTACTTATACACAAGTTTACATATTTGTTACATAATTTTATTTAAAAATGTTTACCTCTACTTCATTTTACGACATGGACGCGTCACGCTCACGCAGCACGCCAGTTTGCTTATTTTGATGTAAAATCTAACATTTGTGTTTTTTTATCATTTTTGTGAAAAATTGTGGATGATGTCTTTTAATAACTTTGATGCAGAACTGTGAACCATAAAGCGTTGTGACTTTTTTAAATATTATTTTATTTGGACGTTTTTTTAGTGTAGAGGTTAAATGCAAACAAAAACATACCCGAAAAACGATGTCTTGTTTGCGAATTTGGTGTACATACCTAGTTTGGAGGTGCACCATTTTCCAGTGAATGACCCAAAAGTAAGTTTGTGCGGTACCATTTTTATAAAGATATTTATTTAAATGAAACGTAATCTTTTTATAGGTTAGATGTTAATTATTTCACGGGCAATCGTTATTCTCGACAGACAATTATATCATTACATGGATTTTGTTACACAAAAGCTGTATGTTGGTGCTGTTCCCACATTATTAAGTTCAACTGAATCCAGCGTAAGAAGTTGTAATTCAAGAAAACCTAGATCTTAATAGTGACCAAAAGCTTTTGCGAAGTACTATGCATAGGTATGGTTATTGTTTACCGATTTCTTATATAATGACTTTGTTTTCGTTATTGTATTGTACATATATTTCAAGGTTTTGTATGTGTAAAGTAGGCTAATATTTTTCTGCAATTTTTCTTTTGTCCAAAATTGGCTTCAGCACGTCAAAATACTTCAGAAAAATTAGATCAGAACCTTAGGACAAAACCATTTTTTGCCCTTTATAGAGGATAAAAGAGGTGGTAACCAAAAACTGATAATTTTTTTTTAATATCAGAATCGGTTTCAACATGTTAAAAAAACAGGATTAGATGGTTCTGATCAAAAGCGCAGCCCTCTTTTTTGTTGTCTTGTGATTAATCCCGGGCAACATGGTCACGTCATTTTGACGTAATTTTTTGGTAACTATTCGTCGGCGACGTCATGTTACCAAAAAGTGACGTCTTAATTACGTCTGCATTTGTAGGTCATGGTGCCGTACATTAAATTCGTCATTATTACGTTTTTATTTAGTGATTTTAAACACCAGTGACGTCTTAAAGACGTCTGCATTTGTACGTCATAATGCCGTACATTAAATTCGTCATTATTACGTTTTTATTTAACGATTTTAAACACCAGTGACGTCTTAAAGAGTCTGCATTTGTACGGCATTATGACGTAGATTAAATTCGTCATTATTATGTTTTTATTTAGTGATATTAAACACCAGACAAAAAAACATTAGTTTTACAAAATTGCCACCCCAACAATTATTTGCAGAATCTTTAAAAATACAATAATAATAAGTGGATCTTTAGCATTAATTACATGGTAATAATAAACGTCTTATTAAGTCGGAATAATTACAATTATATTTTTTTGGCTGTATATTAATATCATCAACAGTATAGGATTTTTTTCGATCTAGACCCAGCAAACATCGTTATATATTTAAAATATATTTGTAATATAACCCTACCAACTTTAAATGTAACGAGTTATGTAACACAAACAAAATAATGGTATAACGCTAATGTTACTATTTCCCACTCAGACTAACTGAGACATTATATAACATTAATATAACTAGTTATAATAACAGTTATGTTACAGCAGCATAATATTTATACTTTTATAATGTTATTATTATATATCAAATATAACAATTTTTCTATGAATGTTATATAATGATTTTATCAAAAGTTATATAACTGTACGTACTTCCGTTACCAAATATTAAGTGTGCCACACTTAAGAGTGTAACACCCTTATAACTTCTTTCCTCCAGATTTGAACCAAATTTTACTCAAATAGAGAACAAAGGGTATGTTGTAGGGTATGTTTTTTTAGCCTTCAGTAAATCCTAATTTGTTCTAATGTGAGCAAAATTTGTTTCAAATCGGAAAAAAGTTATAAGGGTATTTGTTACACTCTTAAGTGCGACACTCTATATACCCAGTTTTAAATACACAAATCGTTAATTTGAAATACTGCAAACACATTTTGTACGTGATTTTTGGCATATTTGAAAATTACTTTAACTCCATAAACACACACATATAATTTAAAAGTAATTATTAAAAAAGCGGTGATAGTTATAAATCTATATTTGGAAGAGATAACATGTTACCAAAACTATAAAAAAATAAATAAAATAAAAATCATCTGCTACACAATGGTGGACTGGATTCACTTGACTTCATACATAAACAATGTACTAAATAATATTCAGTGTATCTAAATTCGTGTAATTATATAAGTTCGCCATATCTCAGTACTGAAGTATGGAACCCAAACAAGACTTTCAAGACATAGCTACTCTAAAATATTAATTTTCAGAATAAGAGCGAAAATTCATCAAAGGATTTCACATCTCGTCAAAAAATTTTGATTTTTTACGAAATTACACCCTATTGAAATTTTATAAATAAAAAATTCAAATTTCTCAACAAAGTTTTAAATCTGTAGATATGCCCTTATTCTGAATAAAAAAAGGTTTTTAAATTATTTTAGTAGTAGTATTTTCACAAAAACATAGTGTGACGTGTTTCCACCCTTAGGAAACCACCCTCGCAAATTCCGTGGGTTCCAAAAATTATAACAAGAGATGTCCACTAACACACTTTATTAAATATTTACTGGATACTTCACAATACTATTATTAATTTAAATACACTTTACTGACTAAAAATCACAATGTTTATCACTTTGTTTATCTTTGAAGTCTTAACCTCACTTTCTATACTTTCTGAACTACTGAACTACTCGCCGAGAATGCGGTCGGTCTTTTATACCTAAAAATGACAGATCTCGATTGTTCTGTGATGATGTTGTAGAACTCTCCAAAATCGTCCTAAGTTGAAGACAATCAAAATTCGACTTAGGCAAAAATTTCATTTAAAGACATTTTCGGGAGTCTGCAGAGGCGCAGATCAGTCCACAAGGACCGTTTTGGGTTCTATAAGGCGTTGGAAATGACCAGGCGAAAATTCGAAGAAACACCGAATTTTCACTTAGGAAAAATGTTTTTGGTTCAGAATATCAGAGTAGAAGTATATAATGACAAAGATTTATGAATAATATACTTTTTCAAAGGTACCATAAATTGGACTTTGAAAAATAATATTTTTGGAAGGGCGTCAAAATTTGGCCTAAGAATCGATTTATCGAAAGTACGCCAAAGTTTCACTTGCAGACTAATTTTTCAAAACTGCGTTGAAATTTGGCTTGAAAATCGATTTTTCAAAAGTACGCCAAAATTCCACCCGCGGATTAACTTTTCAAAAGTACCTTGAAATTTGGCTTGAAAATCGATTTTTCAAAAGTACGCCAAAATTCCACCCGCGGATTAACTTTTCAAAAGTACCTTGAAATTTGGCTTGAAAATCGATTTTTCAAAAGTACGCCAAAATTTCACCCGCAGATTAGTTTTTCAAAAGTACCTTGAAATTTGGCTCGAAAATCGATTTTTCAAAAGTACGCTAAAATTGGTCTTAAACTGGATTTTTCAAAAGTACCACGAAGTCAGTTTAAAAAGTACCACGAAAATATACTTTAAATTATTTTTTATTTTTTTATTCCTCAACCAAAGACATTGACCTTTGAGGTACGATCATTGAAAGCCCAATTCTAAAGTATGAGCATAAAATTTTAACGATGCACTGCATCCAAAAGGCAAAATAGAAGATTTTGTCAAAGCCGGCGTAGTGCCGATAAGCAAAAATTGATAAAAATCAATGCACATGTACAAGGCCGGTTTCTCGCATGGAAAGAGTTTGGATTGACCCAGCGGCTCGCAATTTGGCCGAGCGCGTTGAGTAGTCCAGACAAAGCGATGGTAGAAAAGCCAATAACGGGGCTTTTCAAATGACAAAGTTATAGAGGAAAACGCCTTGTGCATAAAAATCCAAAAATTCAATTTTGCCTAATAGTCGCTCGAAGGTGAGACGCTGCCAAATCGATATTATTAATCGACTGTGATAAGGGTTAGTAAGTCGTGGACTGATCGAACGCCACTCAACTTATGCAGTAATAAGTCCTCAGAATGTGTTTGAGTACGTGAATTTCCACGATACAAGAACTTTAAAGCTAGGTAGTCTCTAGCGAAACTAAATTCATTTAGTAAAACTTTTTTAAGTTAATTTCAGTCAGCCTTAATTATTCATTTACCCAGAGTCTGAAATGATTCTAAAAGCTCGCATTTTGATTCTGAGAAGGTACGTATGAATCTTTTCTACCTAATCGATCGTTAGCGCGAGCGCTCTCGCTTGTATGGTCTGAAAGTCACTACCTTGATTGGGGAAGGCACGATTCTTTCTTGAGAATTTTGTATAACCAATTCTGTTAAATAAACGGATTCTTTGAACTAATGTTTCTTAATTGATCTTGAGGCCTGTTGACGGTCTATAATCCCTGGAACTTTCGTATAGAAAACCGGATGTGTCGAGTTAATTCGCATTAACGTTCGACCTTCTGGTTGTTGTACGGAGGTTCGATAGGGATTTTTTTATGCGTTTTTTTTGAGAAATATATTCCGTTATTAATGGACCAAAACGCGATTTTCGCGTACCAAAACTAATCCCTCCGCAGAGAAATTCTTCGGTTGGGATTTTTTTATGCAAAAATTCAGGAAATTAAGAGGTGCCTAAACCCCTAACGAGGGAATTCGGGTCCAGAGAGAGCGTAGTTTCCGATCTGTGGTAGTGCAGCCTTGGTCCCGCTTTTCGGCTACCGAAGTCATCTTATCTCGAACCCGCCTGGGAGGTAGAAGAACGGGGTAATACGCGACTGGCGCCCCCTGAGAAATAAATTGGTGTCGCGTCATTTTGACGCCCGGTAGTGCGTTCTTCTACATGGCGCCCAACGTGGGGCGTTGTTAGTCAGCAGGGCTTTCTGGAAAGGATATGGATGAATCAACGCCTTTCCAGTTTTACGACGAGCCGACATCTGTGATGGACAACGTCTCTAGAGGGTTAGAGAGGCCGTGCGCGGAGGATGTACTGGGTAGTTCGGGGGTAGGCCCGAGTACCACTGAAGGAGTCATACAGCCCTCCTCAGAACCCAAATGGCAGCAGGTCTTGCCAAAGCTCTAAGCGAAGCCACACACGAGCATAAGTATCGGTCGAAGCATCCAAATGCGGAATTTCATGGCTTCGAACACGAAGACCCTGAAAACCTTCATTCATCATATGGAGGAATTTTTCGTCCGAGTACGAATTACGCAGGATAACGACCGTCTGTATAAAATATCAGAACAGCTCAAAGACGATGCTAGGAAATGGTTCGAACAATACCGAACCCTAATTACCACGTATCCTCTATTCCTCGAGCGGTTCAGAAGCCGTTACGATTCAGGTGAAGTACTCACCGAAGCAGTAGCTAATTTATATGGCAAGAAACAAGATGCCGAGGAAAATACGTCAGTATTTATTTCCAGGAAGGTATGCCTCTTCAAGAGGATCGATCCGTTTAAGCCGGAGGCGATGAAGGCGGCTACCATCTTCAATCAGTTGAGACCTGATATGAAAATGCTCCTAAAGAGTGCCGTCATACTAGATACAAATACACTAGTGACGATGACCGAACAAATGGCCAAAATCATGGATGAGAATAAAGAATTCGAGATTCTGCAAAATGCAAAAAAAAGCAAAGACCGAGAAGCGTCCACCTCTACCGCTTCAGCTCAAGGGAATCAGCAATCGAGCAGTAACTGGAGAACGGAACCCTCCGCATTAGCGAAGCCGTCCTCCAGTTCCTTTGGTGCATCTAGGACACCATTCAATGGATCTCAAAGAAGAGATAATCCGCCAGCACCAAGGGTGCATTTTGCAAATAATATTTCCTCGCTGCCTAGAGGGGATATACCGAGAAGGGGTACTGGAGACGTAAGGAACTCCCGAGTCCCGTATCGCCCTTGCAGATATTGCCCAACGGAGCAGTGGCATTTTCATGCGGAATGCCCAAACAATCCCTATCGTAATATGAATACGGGAAACCAAGCGGGGGTCAGAGGCGATGGCCCAGGCCGAACTGTACCAGCCCCGCCTACCAGGCCCCAGCAGGCTCGAAGCGACCCTCGGGGAAGCTCCGAAGCAAGAAGTTTAAATTAAAAAACTTCGATGACCTTCCTGACCTTAATTACCTGTTTAAGGATCAAGAAGTCAACCTATCTCCCCACCGATTCACTCCATTAGAATCTATCAATCAAACCAACGACGCTTTCCCTCTGCCTCGCATTAAGATTATAATTAATAATCGAGCGGTTAACGCTTTATTGGATACAGGTTCGACAAGGAATATTATCCAACCGAAATTTTTGAACGACATTGATCAACTTACAGCTCCCCAAACTTTTGTTATGGCTTGTGGCGATGGTTTAGTAGAATCCCTCGGGACTACGACCATAAACGTTAATGTACTAGATGTACCCTTTCAGACCACGTTTCAGGTCATTCAAAATTTAAACGAAGAGCTCATTCTGGGAGCCCCCTTTTTATATGCTCACAATGTCGTATTCGATTATCAACGTAAATGTGTCTACGTCGGCACCGAAGAGCGAATAACCGTCTTCTGGAATCAAGCGGCACATCAGGCAAGGAAGCAATGCCGGCTTCCCGAAGAACTGATCATCGAAAACGATAATTTAAAACCTCTATTCGAGGAATTTGCTGAATTGTTCACCGCGGTGCCTACCCAAGCTACCAACGGTGACAACAAAACATAAAATAAAAATTAAAGATGACCGCCCGTTCAATATCAAACCCTACCCCATGTCTCCTTCTAAGAAAAAAGTTATGTACGATCAAATTGAAGAGATGCTGAAAGCCGGGGTCATAGAACCGAGTACCGCTCAGTACAGTTCGCCTCCCATTATAATTGAAAGGCCCGGCAAGAAGCCTCGCTTCTGCATTGATTATCGTCACTTAAATGAAGTAACGGAAGACGAAGCATCCGTCTTACCAAAGATATACGAGAGTATAAAGGATCTAGGAAACGCCAACATATTTACGGTGTTGGACCTCAAGAGCGGATATTGGCAAATCCCTCTTGAGGAGTCGTCAAAAAACTATTCTACGTTTACAAACATTAGATGGAGCATCTTACCGATTTAACGTGATGCCTTTCGGATTGAAGACCGCTCCATGTACATTCCAAAAATTTATGGCAAGAGACGTATTGACCGGCTACTTGCATCATTTCTGCAAAGTATATCTCGATGATATTATCATCTACAGCGAAAATATAGAACAGCATGTAAACCATCTGAGAGCCGTCTTTGAACGCCTGCGTTTGCATAATTTAAAGGTGTCACCGGAAAAATGTGTGGTAGCCACGTCAAGCATAACCTATCTCGGGCATCAAATAAATGCCAACACCACTCAACCATTAGAAAAACACATATTACAGATACAAAATTATCCGGCCCCTACGACAAGGCGCCAGCTTCAGAGTTTCCTTGGTCTATGTAATTGGGTACGTGAATATATCCCTAATGTTGCAATAATAACAAAGCCCTTGACCCGACTACTCTCGAAAGACTGGCGCTTCAAGTGGAATCCGGAAGCCCAAGAAGCTTTTATTTTACTAAAAGAAGTATTGAATAAACCTCTAGGACTGCACCGGCCAGATTTCAATAAAATGTTCATACTGCAGACGGACGCATCCTTAATAGGATTATCTGCAGTATTATATCAATTGGGGGATAATGACCAGAAGCACATCGTCTCTTATGCTAGTAATACGTTATCTCCGACGGAGAGAAAATACCATATTAATGAATTGGAATGTTTGAGCGTCGTTAATTATATAAGAAAATACAAAATATATTTGGCAGACCGTCCATTTATAGTCAAAACCGACAATCGAGCTTTACTATGGTTAAATAAGCATAAGGACGAGAAAACGAAATTTACTCGTTGGTCATTATTACTTCAGGAATACAGCTTCACCATAGAACATTGTCCCGGCAAGGAAAATATATTGGCTGACTATCTTAGCAGGAATCCTCAAGGCCCAAACGTCGAAGCAGACGACGAAGAGGAGAGAATGTACCCACCAAAATTCTCGTACAAGGAACGAATATCAGTGATTACCACATTGGAATTAAACGATCAGGTCAGAGAAGCGCAAACGCACTCCAGAGATATCCAAGACCAAATTGAACGATGGAATACTCTAGTGCGACAAGCAGATAAAACCGAGGCAGAGGTGAAATTCGTCAATACAAGACAAGTGATAGGCGGCACACTTTGGACGAGAGGCGAAAATGTTATAGAAAAATTATACGTACCAAAAACGTATGGTCATGAGAGTAATATCTCATTTTCACGACCGACCGGAAGTAGGTCACCCCGGCCGCGATGAAACTGTTAGAATCATCTCGGGCCGCTATTATTTTAATAATTTGTCGAGACTAGTTAACAAATATTTAAATGAGTGCATTATTTGTAATTCCGTAAAAAGCAGACAGTCACAACCGAAGGCTCCTCTCAGAAGCCATGCTCCATCGCATCCGTTCGAAGTTCTAAGCGTCGATGTAATCGGACCGCTTCAGCGAACCAAAGATGCAGATAACCGATATATATTAATGGTAGAGGATGTATTTAGTAAGTGGGTCGAAGCCAAGGCGTTCACCCAAGTCAGTGGAAAAACAATAGCACAATTATATCGAAGAGGAACTAGTGGCGAGATATGGCGTTCCGAGGGTCATCATTTCCGACCAGGGAGGCCACTTCAATTCCGGCTTTTACGATACGTTCTGTACACGTAACAATATTGAAAGATTCTTCACAGCAGCTTACCACCAACAGGCTAATCCAATAGAAAGGAGGGTGCAAGAAGCTAAGAAGATCTTAAAAACCTTATTATATGGTTCACCCCAACGACGAGTGGGATCGACATGTTAGTCAGATGGCATATATCTTGAGAACAAGAAAAAAACGCCGCTACGGGGCATACGCCCAGTTTCGTAGTGCTCGGCTATGAATTACCGCAGATTGTGGTGATTGGAATATGTTCGCTTATAGACAAGAACGTCGTAATCAAGCGGACGTTCCCCGCCTTGAAAGAGTCAAGGAAATTCGTAAAAATCAAACAAATTACCAATGGCGTTACGCGCCCAAAGTGGCGGTAACGCCGGTCGTATATAAAGTGGGAGATATGGTAATGACTAAAAGGATCAGGAAGGATCATACCTTCACACCGTCGTGGAGTGGGGCCACACAAGGTTTTAAAGAGATTGTCTAATGAAGTTTACCTCATTCACAAGGGGGTAACTTCGACGAGGTTACATGTCGATGCCATCAGGCCGGCACCTAAGGGAGACCCCGATGTTGAATTGGAATTGTCTGAAGAATCAGAAGATAGTCCGGATGAAACTCATCTTAGTGACGACGCTTCCTCATCAGACAATGAGATCGCGCCCAGGTCAGAGCGACGTAGCGATACCACACTAGTTCAAATCAATGTTCCCGCGAGTGCTCAAGATGAGCCGGATGTAATAAGTCGAGATCCCGAAGATGCTCGAGATGAGCCAGATATAGAAGAGTCACCTCTAGATATTTCTGAGGTCGACCACGGCTAATAGCCGTTTTCCGCTTTTTTTTTATATTTTTTCTCAAAATTCTAAGTGGCGATTTTGACCTGTATGCGGTCGAATCGAAAATTTAAAGTCTACCCCATGAGCAGACATGGAAAGACGGCGAACCCGACGCAAGAGCGCGATCCGGTAAGCCTAGCTTCTCAAGAGCGAGAGCCGCCAAGTTCGAGTAATGGACGTAGGCATAAGTACGAATCAGTACGAGTTTCGGAAGCTGTTTTTCTTATGCAAGAAGACAACTTCAATTTTAATCATTTTAAGTCAACAAAATTAACGTATACCCCAAATGGAAACTACGAGTTTCAGAAGCCGTTCTTCGCTCAAGAAGACGCTTCAATTTTTTTTTTTTTTTATACTTTTTTCACAAGTCGTGATGACCGCACGAGTATCGTAAGCCGATTTAATCTACCTTACGAAGTAGAAACTACGAGACGAGTTTCAGAAGCCGTCCTTCGCTCAAGAAGACGCTTCAATTTTTTTTTTTTTTTTTTTTTTATTTTATACTTTTTTCACAAGTCGTGATGACCGCACGAGTATCGTAAGCCGATTTAATCTACCTTACGAAGGAGAAACTACGAGACGAGTTTCAGAAGCCGTTCTTCACTCAAGAAGACGCTTCAATTTTTTTTTATACTTTTTTTCACAAAGTAGTGATGACCGCACGAGTATCGTAAGCCGATTCAATCTACCATACGAAGAACCAATTTCTAACCATTATAAGTTAACAAAATTCATGTTAGAAAAATATTTCATTAAAAACAACACATTGTGTTTGTTAGGTCGACGCGTTCCAGTCGACGACTTGCTAAAAAGTCAATCTAGTTGCAGAACTGCATTTTCCATGTGCAAAAATGGAAAGATGACCCAGCCTGTCGCAAGGGCGCGGCATGGTGAAGTCTGGAACTCAAAGGCGAGGACCGTCCAAGCTGCGGCATGGAGATATAGACAGCCTCTTCTAGAAAGGACCGAAGTTAAGCAAGAGCGAGACCAGGGCAAAAAAAGCGAGTGCAACGAGTTAGTGAGAGTGGACGCTAATCAAAATTGTGCTACGCTTCGCTTCGCTTCGCACCTCGACGCGGGTGTAATTAAGTTGATAAAAATGTTGTATCAACTTGTCGTATTGTTTAAAAAAATGTATTTATTTTAAGTTAGATAGGCGAATCAGCCGTCTGCCCCAATTAAGGCCGTTATTTTTAAAACATCTGTACCATAGGTCAGACCGTCAAATGAAGGCATACAGACATACAAGTGAATATGGAAATTAAAGGCAATCGATGAGTAGAAAAGATTCAACCAAAGGAGGGGAGTGTTGTAGAACTCTCCAAAATCGTCCTAAGTTGAAGACAATCAAAATTCGACTTAGGCAAAAATTTCATTTAAAGACATTTTCGGGAGTCTGCAGAGGCGCAGATCAGTCCACAAGGACCGTTTTGGGTTCTATAAGGCGTTGGAAATGACCAGGCGAAAATTCGAAGAAACACCGAATTTTCACTTAGGAAAAATGTTTTTTGGTTCAGAATATCAGAGTAGAAGTATATAATGACAAAGATTTATGAATAATATACTTTTTCAAAGGTACCATAAATTGGACTTTGAAAAATAATATTTTTGGAAGGGCGTCAAAATTTGGCCTAAGAATCGATTTATCGAAAGTACGCCAAAGTTTCACTTGCAGACTAATTTTTCAAAACTGCGTTGAAATTTGGCTTGAAAATCGATTTTTCAAAAGTACGCCAAAAATTCCAACCCGCGGATTAACTTTTCAAAAGTACCTTGAAATTTGGCTTGAAAATCGATTTTTCAAAAGTACGCCAAAATTCCACCCGCGGATTAACTTTTCAAAAGTACCTTGAAATTTGGCTTGAAAATCGATTTTTCAAAAGTACGCCAAAATTTCACCCGCAGATTAGTTTTTCAAAAGTACCTTGAAATTTGGCTCGAAAATCGATTTTTCAAAAGTACGCTAAAATTGGTCTTAAACTGGATTTTTCAAAAGTACCACGAAGTCAGTTTAAAAAGTACCACGAAAATATACTTTAAATTATTTTTTATTTTTTTATTCCTCAACCAAAGACATTGACCTTTGAGGTACGATCATTGAAAGCCCAATTCTAAAGTATGAGCATAAAATTTTAACGATGCACTGCATCCAAAAGGCAAAATAGAAGATTTTGTCAAAGCCGGCGTAGTGCCGATAAGCAAAAATTGATAAAAATCAATGCACATGTACAAGGCCGGTTTCTCGCATGGAAAGAGTTTGGATTGACCCAGCGGCTCGCAATTTGGCCGAGCGCGTTGAGTAGTCCAGACAAAGCGATGGTAGAAAAGCCAATAACGGGGCTTTTCAAATGACAAAGTTATAGAGGAAAACGCCTTGTGCATAAAAATCCAAAAATTCAATTTTGCCTAATAGTCGCTCGAAGGTGAGACGCTGCCAAATCGATATTATTAATCGACTGTGATAAGGGTTAGTAAGTCGTGGACTGATCGAACGCCACTCAACTTATGCAGTAATAAGTCCTCAGAATGTGTTTGAGTACGTGAATTTCCACGATACAAGAACTTTAAAGCTAGGTAGTCTCTAGCGAAACTAAATTCATTTAGTAAAACTTTTTTAAGTTAATTTCAGTCAGCCTTAATTATTCATTTACCCAGAGTCTGAAATGATTCTAAAAGCTCGCATTTTGATTCTGAGAAGGTACGTATGAATCTTTTCTACCTAATCGATCGTTAGCGCGAGCGCTCTCGCTTGTATGGTCTGAAAGTCACTACCTTGATTGGGGAAGGCACGATTCTTTCTTGAGAATTTTGTATAACCAATTCTGTTAAATAAACGGATTCTTTGAACTAATGTTTCTTAATTGATCTTGAGGCCTGTTGACGGTCTATAATCCCTGGAACTTTCGTATAGAAAACCGGATGTGTCGAGTTAATTCGCATTAACGTTCGACCTTCTGGTTGTTGTACGGAGGTTCGATAGGGATTTTTTTTATGCGTTTTTTTTGAGAAATATATTCCGTTATTAATGGACCAAAACGCGATTTTCGCGTACCAAAACTAATCCCTCCGCAGAGAAATTCTTCGGTTGGGATTTTTTTATGCAAAAATTCAGGAAATTAAGAGGTGCCTAAACCCCTAACGAGGGAATTCGGGTCCAGAGAGAGCGTAGTTTCCGATCTGTGGTAGTGCAGCCTTGGTCCCGCTTTTCGGCTACCGAAGTCATCTTATCTCGAACCCGCCTGGGAGGTAGAAGAACGGGGTAATACGCGACTGGCGCCCCCTGAGAAATAAATTGGTGTCGCGTCATTTTGACGCCCGGTAGTGCGTTCTTCTACAATGACGCCACCATTCTCTAGATAATTCCAGATGTCACTTTGGAATCTTCTGGTAGGTTCTTTTTCGAGTAGGTGCAAATACATCATTCTAGGGGTTGTAACACATTACACTGTCCCCTCCTTAAGCCTGAACGTCCCGGTCAGGCAATTCAGCCTCTTTCACATACTTCGCCAGTCTATCCAAGTGTACGATCTTCATCTTGGACTTTTTGTTTCGTTGAATCCGATAAACGACATCATTTATTCGGGTAATAACAGTATACGGTCCATCCCAAGGAGGTTGAAATTTCGGGGATCTCCATTCCTTCCGCTGTGGGTTGTACAGCCAAACCAGATCTCCCACCTTGAATCCCCCTGTACTGGCATTCTGATCATAACGAGCCTTCAAGCGGTTACTAGTTCTGTTCATCTGCTCTCGATCATTCTTCGGCTGTTCTCGGCTTCCATTTCTGTAGTTGCTCATCGAAAATGGTTCTCCACGGGCAGCACAATTTTTACACTTGCGACACCAGGTCTCCACATCCTGGCGACTATTAACCCAATAGAACTGTTCCCGTGCTCTACTCAATATCTTGTTTATGCCGAAGTGTCTGCTGGATGTTTCATTATGTGCTTCCTGGAGTACTTCTGGTACACGACACCTGGGAATCACTAGACGCATGGCAACCTGCTTCCCATCTGAGCTTTCCCATGCTCTCCTTAAAAGCCCGTCTACGACTGTAAGTGAATCCCATTGTGACCATAAAGCCTTCAGCCCCACTTCTTTGTTGGAAACATCCTTCCATACTGGTCGCGTTCCCCCTTCCTTTGCTCCCAACATGGGTCCGATTTCTACATCGCGCAATTGCTCTTGCCTCAGAGTTTTCTTTGACCAACTGTCTGGAAGATCGACCTTGACAGTGTTGACTTTAACCATGTTCGGCAATTTTTTCACCTGAGGGTAGCGCTTGCAATCTTCCTTGTCTGGTTTTCTGGATAATGCAGGAGTTTTGACTGCCTGCGTTGTCAAGAGCCTGGTTTTCTCGCATTGGTCGTTCACTTTTGACAGAATAAATTGTTCGTTCCCAATCCTTAACATTCGCTTTCCTACGTCAACAATAAATCCGTACTGTTCCATAATGTCCAGTCCCAAAATGAAGTCATCCGTAATGTCAGCCACGATGACCCTGTGGTCGAACCTTAATTGTCCAATCTGCAAACTCAGGTCTACTTTTCCATGAACCGTAGCCCTGTCCCCCGTAGCTGTCCGTACGATCACTTCTTCATTTTGCCTCTTGGTAATCTTTATGCCCGATATAAATCCTGGCCGTACTATTGATGACGTAGTACCTGTGTCGATGGTAAACAAACATTTTCTTCCGTTCACATATCCATGCAACAACAGACTGCTTGCGATTTTTCGAAGCTGGGAAATCTTAATTTCTCTGGGGGCACTGCATTCCCTAGCCAGAACAACCCCCCTGGTACTGTTTTCCTGCTTCTCTTCAACATTCACAGCATTTACTCGACTCTCCGAATTCTGCTGTCGACAGTCTCGCTTCATGTGTCCTACCTTGCCGCAGTTGTAACATTTAATACCTCCGCTCGGCTTTCCTTTATTTTGTTGTTTTCTCCTGCTCCCTGAGATCATCCACTTTGTTGAATACTTTGGTAAACATTTTCTGCATCTCCGGCAACATAGGGTTCTGGTTCGTTTCTGGTTGCGATTCTTCGAGAGTCACAGCTCGCACTCTCGACCTTGGAGTATCCCTATATGCGGCTTCTACTTCCAGTGCATGCACCAAAGCTTCGCTACTACTTTGGTGTCTCGTCAGCCTCAGAACTCGCCTGACCTCTTTGTCCCTTATACCATCTAAAAAGGCCCCCATGGCTAATTGTTCCTGAAATTCTCTAGGTGCACTCGGATACGCCAGGTGTGTCAGTCTCTCTATCGCAGCTTCGAATTCCTGTAAACTCTCTCCAGCCTTTTGTGTTCGTGATTTTAGCTGGGCTTGGTATACTTGGGCGAGATGTTGGTCACCATATCTCAAGTCCAATGCAGCTTCCAAGACTTTGAAGTCCCTTTGTTTATCCACTGGGATAGTCTGAAGCAACTCTGAGGCCTGGTCCCTTAACGCCAGAACTAATGCCATGGCCTTTTCCTCGTTATCCCAGTTGTTCGCACATGCTGCTGCCTCAAACTGCCTCTTGTACGTCGTCCAGGAACTTTGGCCGTCAAAAGAAGGAGGTTTTAGTCGCTGACCTGATGATACCACCTGCTGGCTTCCTCTATCTCTCAACTGTCGTTTAAGCCGGTCTATTTCTCCCTTGACTTCTTCTTCGAACTCACTCATCTTTTCTTCAAACTGATTTACTTTTCCTTTTACTTGACCGACTTCGGTCTTGACTTCACCTACTTTATCTTCGACCTTATCTACTTTTTCTTCTACCTTGCTTATCTCTTCTTTGACTTCACTTTTGACAGAAATGATTGCGTCCTGTTGTATTTTTATTTGATCGCTCAGGATTTTCCTTAATTCCTCCTGGCGTCTTTCTTCCAAGTCTTCCATTATTTTTCTGAGTTCGTCTTTTTCCTCTTGACGTTGTCTTTCTTGCTCTTCTTTCTCCTCTTGCTGTCGTATCTTCAGGTCCTCCATCATTTCTCTCAATTCGGCTTTTTCTTCTTGGCGTCTTGTTTCTTCATCCTCTTTTTCTTTCTGACGTCTTCTTTCTTCATCCTCTTTTTCTTTCTGACGTCTTGTTTCCTGATCTTCCATAATTTTCTTTAATTCGTCCCTTTCTTCTTGACGCCGTTTTTCTTCCTCCTGGCGTTTTCTCTCTTGCTCTTCTTTTTCTTCCTGGCGTTTTTTCTCCTGTTCTTCTTTGTCTTCCTGCCGTTGCTGCGCCATTATTTTTTGGATTTGTTCGAATAAGTCCTGTATTTGTTTATCGGATGCCATACTTCTTGTTGTTACGGGCATACGATGAAATTAAAATAAAATAAATTTAACTGTCACGTCAATATCGGTAATGGAACTTTCTAGACAAATCTCGAAATAGCACGAAAAAGTCTTATCCAGAGTCTTTTGTCACTATCCAGTTCAGAGAATTTAATAATCTCCACTAATGTCCAAATAGAAAAGTTCTAGAAATTTCCACGCACTAAATGAGTCTTTTTCAGTGTCTCTATCACTTCTCAGTTCAAAGGATTTAATTATCACACTAATGTCCTAATAAAATGTTCTACAATGTCTCAAAAATGCACTTAACACTATTTTCCTGTTTGAAAATAACCCTCGAACAAATGTCCAGTAAATGAGTCCTCCGTGTTAGGACTAAACCTCGAGAATACTTCTCGAACACTCCAGCACAACTTCAGAGCTCCTCTTGTCATAAAATTCCGCTTTCTGACACCAATTTGTGACGTGTTTCCACCCTTAGGAAACCACCCTTGCAAATTCCGTGGGTTCCAAAAATTATAACAAGAGATAACAACACTAACACACTTTATTAAATATTTACTGGATACTTCACAATACTATTATTAATTTAAATACACTTTACTGACTAAAAATCACAATGTTTATCACTTTGTTTATCTTTGAAGTCTTAACCTCACTTTCTATACTTTCTGAACTACTGAACTACTCGCCGAGAATGCGGTCGGTCTTTTATACCTAAAAATGACAGATCTCGATTGTTCTGTGATGACGCCACCATTCTCTAAATAATTCCAGATGTCACTTTGGAATCTTCTGGTAGGTTCTTTTTCGAGTAGGTGCAAATACATCATTCTAGGGGTTGTAACACATTACAATAGATTATGAGGCAGCTCATTTTTTAATTTTTTGTCCCAAATTTAAATCGCAAACTTTTCTGAAAAACTTCTTAATTTGGTCTTCATAGTCATGCCTTAAATTATTATAAGTTATATATTCATTATAAGCAGGGGCGGCTTAAGGGCCGGGCAACCCGGGCGGCTGCCCGGGGCGCCGACTCGGAGGGGCGCCAAATTGAGGGCAAAAATTGTTATTTTTTTTTTTTAATATACCTAATAGTTTTCGTTGGAAAATAATATCAAGTAATTCAAAAATGTAACGCAAATATGTTTGTTTAGCTCTGAGACACCTCACTACTCATATCTCAAGCTTCCTGTCCTATATTGACTGACACGGAGTTATACCTACCAACATTAGTTGCATATGTTTCATATCTTTTACAGTTTATAAATAAATAAATGTCAATTTGTTTTGTATGAAATATTAAAACAATAAGAAGGAACCTTCCTCTAAGTACACTTGTGTCGGGGGTCCTCTCACTATAATAGCGTTCAGATGGTGTGGACAAAATTTATACTTTATACAAATTAATTATTATTAATAATATGTTGTAAATGCACATTGATGTGTAAACATAAATTACTTGGGAATCGTTTATCGAAATGCAACAAGAATATCTTTTTATTTTGATGAAAATATTTTTTCACAAGAATTTTTATATGTAAAAATAAATAAGTTAGAGGTAAAATATTGATAGCCACCCTAAAACTACCCCTTAAACAGAGGAGAGGGTTTGACTGGTACTATGTAAATTGATGCCCATATCTAAATTTAAAATATGACCTATATATTTTAAAGCGATCGGAAAGACATTGCTGAAAAACTGATATTTATAATCCCCCTTTAAAGGGGTATAATTTCCTTATTGTCTATTTAGAGTACCTTTATTTTTGGATGTATTATCAGCCACATAAATATATCCAGAGACAATTTTGGACCATTAATTGTATATACAAGGTTCTGTTAGTCCATGTGTTAAGTTAAAAAGTAGAGTGTTCGCTTGGTCCGAAAGGATATCCTTGCACTTTAGTACGTAGTACGTCCGTGAAATTTCTGTGATTATCTCAGGGAGGGGCGCCAAAAAATGCTCCCGCCCGGGTGGAAAATTTACCTTGAGCCGCCGCTGATTATAAGAGTTTTTATGTAACAAAAATATTATTAAACTATACATTGTTATATAACTTTGTTATATTGGCTGAACTTTAAATGTTACAATATTATTATATTACTAAAACATAACAACATATTGTAACTTGATTATGTTATTATTTTATAACAAATGCCATAATATTAACATAACATTAATAAATACTGTTAATGTAACTCATTACTACCAGGTTATATAATATCAATAAGTTTTGTTTGCTGGGGAGTTCACTGGCCAATAGCCATTAGCCAGTGTCATATATTGGTTTTGTCAAAAAGTGATCTAAATTTATCCCAGGCAGCTGACTGATGACATTTTGACGTCATTTTGGTCGACGACGTGACGAAAAAACGTCTCAATAACGTCATATTGTGACAAAATTATGACGTTATGTTGAGACGTCGATGCGACGTTTGGTGACGTAATTTTTTCATTGCAGAAATTATTTCTAGTTGGCGCCACATGCAAACTATGCATTACCTCGTTGTTTGTTGCATAAATTATTTCTAGATGGCGCCACATACAAACCACTGAAAATAATCAGTCCTTCTTTATACTTTATACTCTAATCATTAGTAGCCCGTTAACTGCGAAACACCTCAGTTGTGTTAGTAGTGCTCAGGAATAAGCTAAAACTATAACATCGTATAACTCATAAACATAGTAATTCATAGTACACCCGCTAGTGTAGTGCATTTCACATACAGTACACAAGTAGAACTTAATCAGTAAACACACCCACAAAAAACACCTTATCACACCGAAGATGATAAGAACGCCCAAGAAAAAACATAAACAACATAAACACCATAAACGCAAATCACGCATAATAGCAGAAGAACCAGACCAGGGAGACACCTCGGACACTTCCACTAGGTATGACACAAATATGTCAGGGTCCTCTAAATCACATAACAATAATCAACTAAACACTTCTTATGTCAGCAATTTTATACCAACTAATCCTAACATAATAACCAATACTAACAATCAAAATAACTCAAATTCCTCCAGTGCATCATCGTATAAAACCCCTCTCACACTTACTCCACTCGAATTTGTAGCCAGACCGCTCAATTTCAATTTTAATACCAGTAATAATAATCCTCCTACTCAATTACTCCTAACTATCACCACAAACACCACGACCACTACCACTATAGCCACTTCTGTAGCCAATAGCGTTATAACACAAGCCATCATTCACTTCACTCCAAGAACCTCCCCTATAATTTTCACAAATTCTGAGCAAATCGCCGAATTACGAAATATACTGGACGCCACTAAAATTAAACCCATCTCGCCTCCACCATCCGAGGCAAATAAAGTTTTCAACCCCCTAAAATCCGTCAATAAAGAAAAACAAAGAACCATTCAAACCAATAATAAGCCCCCAGAAGAAACTCAAACCAAAACATTTACGAACTTCATAGATATATCCCCGCCCTCTCCAGAAATCATCCAGGAGACCATACACGAGCCCCTGGACAGGAGATTTCCGTCCCAAAAGAGACAACTGTCAAATTCATCGTTAGCAGACAATGACCAACGAAGTAACAGAGTACCTCCCCCCCCCAAAATTCCAGGAACAGCTAAATCTGATCACACTGGCTGAGCCAGTATCCCCACAAGTCACCCCATCAAAACAGCAAGCCCCTCCCATCGGGCGAAACATCCAAAAAATGCCCCCACCACCCCCCCCCATTCACAAAAACGTCCTCCACCTATTCACATCTATACCCATAAACACGCTGCAACCATAAGGTTAATCAATACCCAAATCAAGCCGACCCCCTCCTTTAAATTTAATAATAACTCGCTTATCTGCTACCCGACCGGAGCCAGAAAGCACGGGAAAATTCTAAATATATTAGCAAACCAAAATATCGAGTTATATCCCTATTCATTAAAGGAGCATAGGCCACTAAAAGTTGTAATAAAATATGTCCCCCAGGACTTAGACGACGAAGAAATTGTCTTTGACCTTAATTTAAAATATGGTCAGACTTTCCCAATCTAAGGACGGTAAACGACAACCCACAAACATGCTATTGATGACCATCCCCAAAGAAGCAGCTGATGCCTGGTACTCCCTCATGGAACTCTGCCTACTCAGAGTGACCGTGATGGAGTATGTGAGACAAGGGATACCGCAATGCTATAACTGTAAGAGACTGGGACACTCCTCCGAGCTGTGTAACCGTGCCAGACGATGCGTCAGGTGCGGCGACACACACGGGGTTGAACTCTGCCTAGCAGCCAAGTGTGCCAACTGCGGCGGGGATCACCCCGCAAGCTACAGGGGGTGCCCCCAGTACCTGGCAGTCAAGAAAGCAATGGACGACAAAGAACAGGCCAACGCCAACAGACAAGGCACACAAAATCAACAATCCATGCCCACACCCTCACAAAGACCCACTACACACAATAACCCAACGTACACACAAGACAAAGACAAACACCTACAGCTCCTCCCCCCTCTCCCAGCAGACAATGGATAACATCAACGACAGAAACATACAAGCCTGGCAAAATTTCCGAAAACAGACACAGCCGCCAATCACACAACCACACCCACAAAACCCATAAACGCAACAAAAACCAAAAAACCAACCAACACGAACTAATATAAATCAAACACCAGACCCTGCACAGGACAACGAATCAGATAACCCAATTAGAGAAATTATTGAACTCTGCAAACAGCTTAATCTTAGAAAATTCTGGGAAATACTTAAAAACACCATTCACAAATTAAAAACTACAAAAGACCCCACGGAGAAAATATTCATATTACTCGAATCATTAACTTCTCTTTTTGATTAGCCGGCAAACTAGGGAACAATAACAACAACTTAAAATTCCTTCAATTTGACGCAAACGGCCTACTTAGGCAAAAAGCTGAATTACAACATTTTATAACCGTAAATGAAATCGATATCTGTGCAATCTGTGAAACGTTACTTAAACCCACAAATAATGTAACATTCCCAGGCTATAGCGTCTATCGAAACGACGACGGGTGGCGCACTGCCCTGCTAATCAAAATACAAATCAGGCATACGGAAATAAATATACCGGAACTAAAAACACTGGCAACAACGGCAGCCACCCTAACACACAATAAAAACGACATCCTTATCGTATCAGCATACAACAAACCCAGTGTAACTATAGACAAAAATGACCTTAAAAAAATCAGAAAAATAAATCGGACACATATAATCCTAGGTGACTTAAATGCCAAGCACCCGCTGTGGAATTTGCACAACCCCACGTCAAATAGGTCCGGAGATGTGGTGTTTGACTATCTAGTCAACACCCCCTCCGCCAAAGTCATAGCACCTACGCAACCCACCCGCCCTCTCCCAGCGGGCTCAATAATAGACATAATAATTACTAACAACATACACTGCCCAACCAATACCGAGGTAATATCAGCTCTCAGCAGCGACCATGAACCGGTAATCACCGTATTTGAAATCACTCCAGAGTACGTAAACCGGCAAAACAGACCCCGAGAAAAAGACTACAATTGGGAGCAATTTGAATTAATACTCAAACAATCTCTACCCTGTAATCCAACATGTGAAACTCCCCAACATATAGACCAGGCAGCAGACAATATTACGAAGACCATAGCAGAGACACTTGTACTTTGCCTAAATAATAAAAAGACCAATATCACTTACGCCAACAAGCTACCCCCGCAGATAGTAGATCTAATCCGGTAAAAAAACAGATATAGAAAACACTATAACCAAACCCGAAACCCCGCAGTCAAAGCGCAAGTAAACTTACTACAAAAAGGAATAGCAACCAAAATTAAGATACACAAAGACGAACAGGTCACCAAATCAGTGCTCTCCCATCCCGATGATCCCCACTTTCTTCCCCGCATTTTCAGACGAAAAAGTCATACCATCCCCCCACTCCATACGTCAACAGGTCAGGCCGTAACCGACGCGGAGAAGCTGTCATCCTTCTCCTCACAATTCTCTTCCCAATTTACTCCCAACACCATATACCCGAGATACCAAGCCAAGTCACTTGAATTCCAGCAAACGCTTACCGAAACCACCCTTCCATCCACTCTACAACCCATTCCAATTTCCCCAACACAAATCCTAAACAAAATTAAAGAACTCAACCCCAAAAAAGCCCCAGGACTAGATAATATCCCACCATTTGCCCTTAAACACCCCCCCCCCCCCCCAACGCCATACTAAACATAATAAAAATATTTAACGTGTGTTTCCAAAACTCATACTATCCTACCTGCTGGAAAACAGCTAAAATTATCCCGGTCCTCAAACCCAACAAACCCAAAAAAGATCCAGCAAGTTACCGTCCAATCAGTTTACTACCAGTCCTGGTCAAGCTCCTAGACTCAATAATCCTAACCCAAGTGCTGGAGGTCGTTGAGGACAACCACATCCTCAGCGACTTCCAGTACGGATTCCGTCCAGACCATTCCACCACACAACAGCTGTTCCGCGTTGGTGAAATCTTGACCACAAACTCCAATCGAGGTCTCCTCACAGGGATAATCTCCCTGGACCTCGAGAAGGCGTTTGATAAAGTCTGGCACCCTGGACTGTTATATAAACTCAAAATCGCGGGCATTCCGACGCGTATTACCAAGTTAATACAGTCATACTTACTAGACCGCCAATTCCGAGTGGCAGTCAACCAGGAGTGCTCCTCCCCACTCCCCATCCTTTCCGGCGTCCCACAAGGTTCCGCACTGGGCCCAGTGCTATTTCTACTCTACATCAATGATCTGCCCAAAGCTACTGACAGAGTCACTCATGCTATCTATGCGGATGACACAGCACTAATAGCGACGTCAAAAAACCCAGACCTACTAACTCACATCTTACAAAAACAGATTGACAGAACCACAGCCTACTTTGAGAAGTGGGGGCTCAAAGTAAACCCGGCTAAAACTGAAGCGCTGACGGTCACAAAAAGTCGCACCCTCCCCTACCCTACCACCACAATTAAGGTCAAAGGGCAAACAATCAACTGGTCAGATGCTATCAAATATCTAGGAATACACCTTGATAGAAAACTCACCTTCGAAAAACAACTCCAAAGTGTAATCACAAAGGCACAACGACGCACCGCCCAGTTATTTCCAATTATAAAAAATGCCCCTACTTATATTGCTCCCTGATATATAAGTCATACATCCGGCCCATACTCACCTACGCTGCCCCGGTCTGGTACCCTCTCCTAACACCTGGCAGACAAAAGAAATTACAGGTAGCCCAAAACAAAAACCTTACAATTGCCGCTAATCTTCCCAAATCCATGTACACCACATATCTACATAACGTTACGGGAGTCCCCACCCTAGAACAATTCATTCTCTTAAGACTTATCCCAAGATTTGCCCAAAAGCTGGTAACCCATACCAACCCCTCACTGGAGGACCCACTAACTACTAAATTCCTCAACGCTCCTAAATACCCTTCCCTTAACTATTTATTTATTGCCAGATTTATTGTAAACCATAACTAGTGAAAAAAAAAAAAAAAAAAGAATCACAAGCACACCTAAAAATACCAAGGGCAAAAAAAAAAAAGGGAGCCCGACATACCGAAAAAATACATACAAATCAAAACAAACAACAAAACAAAACCAAAATTCGCAAATAATACTAACACACAACATTGTCGTAAAACATAGAATAGCTCTGTAAACTAACATAAACATAAAACATTGTAACACCCACCCTATCCTAACCCCCCTGACACACCAACATACCAAGAAGACAGAACACACCAAGAACAGAAGTAGAAGAAAGAAAACAAATCCACACTATAAATCGCGGAAAGCGCTCACGAGCGGAAGCCGCAATGCAAGGCATACTAGTAGTCGATAGAAAATAAATAAAAATATAAATTGCAATGTTCAAAATTCAGGAAACGTTGATTGATGTGGATGGATCCTATAATGGTCAGGTTAATGTTAATAGTATATTATTCAACGAGCGGTAATGTAGGTAATAACTCACGCAGATGAAAGTTTACAGCACGAGCCGTAGGCGAGTGCTGTAATTCATCAAGTGGGTTATTACCATTACCGCAAGTTGAATACTATAATATTTTATCTACGATTATAACAATAAACTGTCGTGGGGTGACTCACCCCCCCGCAAACGGCCAACAACCACTCCCAAAAAGGGTCAAACTCGTATTGATCATGTTTCACGGAATTTAACTTATTAATCCCCCGTTTTCGAGCCTCAAGCTTCGACTTAAACAACATATATCAAAATCATTACTACTCCACCTTTTGTAAGGCAAAGACCCTTGTGGTTGAGCAATCTACAGGGCGCGTCTCCAGGTGGCGGATAGGAGGACGGCCAGTCTGCTGGGTCATACCGGGGGGACTGGTTAGTGACGGCCATAAGGGAGGGACGCGGTTTAAAACCCACGCGTTACCGAACGAAAACCGTCGCCTCGGACCAGCTCACGACTCACACCGTAAACCACTTGTGAGGTACGACTCTGGTAGCGGGTCTAAAAAACCCGAGCCGGATAGCACTGACAAGGGGCACGGGGAACCTGTCTTAAGTGCCCGGTTCGCGTGGATGAGGTACCACTATAAAAACCTTCCTAATCTCAAGGTATTGTGCGCGCCGAAGGGATGCATGGCCGAGGGGAGGCTCGGTCACTAGCGACAAAACTCGGGGCACCTGACGCACCTCGTTTCATATAGTCTTCTGTGTCCACAGGGGGCTCTGGGCACAGTGACCTTCAATTTCCCCCTTACTCGTGGGAACCTTATGGAAAACAACCACATTAACAAAACAACCTCGGGAGGAGGTCCTGCAAAGGAGAATCCACCGAGGAAATTCTCCGGAGCTGCCAGAAGGAAGCTTCGGAAGATTAAACGGCAGGGACTAGGGGATCCATCGGGATCTGGGCTTTCACAGTCTGGAAGCGATGGCATTCCCAGGGATCTGCCGGGCACAAGCAAAGAACCTCAGGGAGGCAACCCAAGGCAGGGAGTCAAGCGCGACCGGTCCAAGGGAAGCACCCCTGAGGGTCTCAGAAAAACACGGCCAATAAGGAAGGACAGGGTCAGCAATGAACCTGGTTCTTCTTATGCGGCCGCACACATTACTTTTACACAGGTAAACTTACATCACTGCAAGGCAGCTTCAGATACATTTTAAATAATAGTATAGATATAGTACTGATACAAGAACCTTGGGTTTACAAGGGGCGTATCAGGGGACTACAGGTGGGACAAGGATGGGAAGTAATCAGCCCACCAGAGGACCACCCAAGAGCTTGCATCATTGCAAAGAAAAACATTAATCTGCTACCAATGTGGGGACTATGCACCAGGGACCTAATGGTAGCACGAACTAACGTCGAGATGGAAGGGTCAGTGAAGGAGCTAGTAATAGCTTCGGCATACCTTCCTTATGATCAGCCAGGGCTACCTCCAACCCAGGAAGTTAAAGAACTGGTCCAGCAATGCGAAACAAACCATCTAGAGCTCATCCTATGTTGTGATGCCAACGCACACCACATTGTCTGGGGGAGCACAGGCAACAACACACGGGGTGAGGCACTGCTAGAATTTATTATTAGTAATAAGCTAGAAGTAGTAAACCGCGGAAACGAACCGACTTTCGTCACAGCAACAAGACGAGAAGTAATTGACATTACCATTACCACGCAATGCGCGGGACGAGTGATAAGTGACTGGCATGTATCCCAGGAACCATCGCTATCGGACCACAGGTATGTAAGATTCAAAATAGAAACTCCACGGGAAGAAGGGCAGATGAGCAGAAACCCAAGAACCTGTGATTGGGAACTCTTCAACGAGAACCTAGAGCAGGGGCTGAAGGACTGTCCATCAAGACCACAAACACCGGCGGAAGTAGAACTACTGAGCGACTTAATAACCTCAGCAGTAATAACAGCCTTCGAGCTAAGCTGCCCTCTGAAAGAGAGAAGAGCCAAGCGTGAAACCCCATGGTGGAATCGCGAGCTCTCCTCCAGACGGGCAGAGGTTCGAAGACTGTTCAACCAGGCCAAAAGGACTGGCAGATGGGATGACTACAAAGAAGCCCGTCTGAAATACGTCTACGCCATTAGAGACGCAAAAACCAAATCATGGAGGAAGCAATGCGAGGAGATAGAAAATACTCCCGAAGCTGCTAGACTCCAGAAAATCTTGCAGCGAGACAATCAGGGAAAGATAGGATCACTGCAAAGACAACAAGGGGAGTACACAAACACTGAGAAGGAGACTCTAGATTTATTACTAGAGACACACTTCCCAGGCAGTGTAACTACCCCACAAGACAGAAGCGGTCCACCCGAAGACATACCAATGAGAAGGGCGTCAAAGGAGGACTGGAAAATTGCGAACAAGATAATTATCAAAACAAGACTTGTATGGGCAATCAATTCATTTGAACCATACAAGTCACCAGGGCTGGATGGAATATTTCCAGCTCTACTTCAACAGGGAGTGGAAATACTCGCAACACCCCTGTGCACACTATTCAGGGCCAGTCTGGCCCTGGGTTATGTGCCAACCGGCTGGCGGAAGATAAAGGTGGTATTCATACCAAAACCAGGGCAAAATCTTCGCCCAAGCCAAATCCTTCCGACCTATCAGTCTAACATCATTTCTTCTGAAAACCCTGGAGAAACTGGTTGATAGGCACATCAGGGACGATAAAATGAGTACAAAACCTCTACATGGAAACCAGTATGCCTACCAAACAGGAAAATCTTGTGAGTTAGCAATACATGAGCTTACTCAACAAATAGAAAGGGCCCTAGACAGTAAAGAAACTGCCATAGGAACCTTCTTAGACATAGAGGGTGCCTTCGACAATACCTCATTCGACTCACTAAGTGAGGCAGTGAAGAGGCGCGGAGTCGAAAAGTCAATAACAAGATGGATCGACTCAGCACTCAGAACTAGGAAAATTCAGTCCATGCTAGGATCCACAACAGAGGAGGTGTCCGTGACCAGAGGATGCCCGCAGGGGGGGGGGTCTTATCTCCTCTCCTGTGGTACCTGGTTGCGGACGAGCTCCTATCTCGACTGGAACAGCGGGGAATATATGCGCAAGGTTACGCAGACGATATCGCCATCCTGGTAACAGGAAAATACGAGGGCACTGCAGCAGAAAAGATGCAGCGAGCCCTCGTTATGGTAGACGAATGGTGTACCCAGGAAGGTCTTTCCGTGAGTCCAGGGAAGACCACTGTGGTCGCCTTCACAAGAAAGAGGAAACTCAACCTGGGTAGATTATATCTCCGGGGAAACGAATTGCAGGTGAGCAATGAAGTCAAATACTTGGGACTGATTCTAGACACCAAATTAAACTTCAATGCTCATCTAGATAGAGTGACTACCAAAGCTACGCGGGCCTTATGGGCCAGCAGAAGAATGGTAGGTAAAAATTGGGGACTGCAACCAAGAATGGTGCACTGGCTGTACCAAAGGGTTGTAGTACCAATAATAACCTATGCCTCCCTGATCTGGTGGCACAAAGCCGGAAAAGGGGAGGCAATGAGAAAACTACGGAAAGTACAAAGACTAGCATGTCTAGGCATAACGGGAGCAATGTCAACAACGCCTACCGCAGCCATGGAAGCGCTACTTTGCCTGCCCCCACTACAATTAGTAGTGGAGAGTGAGGCACTGTTGGCGGCGTACAGGCTGAAAATAAACGGACATGGGACCATTCCAAGAATAGGATACCACACCGAAATATTCCAACAAATAAGAAAAAATCGACTACTAGATATACAGTCAGATAGAATCAGCACAAGCCACAACTTCACAAAGACCTTCAGGGTATACATACCCGATAGGGAAGAGGAAGGAACAAGGCAACTGCGAAGACATCCAAATGATACCATATGGTATACTGACGGATCGAAAACGTCAAGAAGTACTGGAGCAGGTGTTACGGGGGACCAACCAGGGACAGACATCAGTCTGAACCTGGGCAGTACCGCAACGGTGTTCCAAGCAGAAGTCACAGCCATAGAAATCTGTGCACAAGAAATGATCCGGAGGTCATATACTGACAAAAGAATCCGCATCATCACTGACAGTCAAGCAGCTATCAAAGCTCTGAATGCAGTAGAGATACGTTCCAAAACGGTAAAAGACTGCCTTGAATCCCTGGCGAAACTGGCGGAACACAACAGTATACAACTGGAGTGGACGCGAGGACACCAGGGCAATGAAGGCAACGAAAAAGCAGATAAGCTGGCCAAAGAAGGCGCAAAAACAGCCTTGATGGGACCGGAGCCATCCTGCGGGATATCATACAATACCGCAAGAGGAATGGTAAAGGAACTATTGAGTCAGCAACATATCTTGTATTGGACTGGCGCGCTGGGGATGAGACAGTCACGTATGTTCATCACCGGCGGGCCATCCAAGACAAAGACTAACGAATTGCTAAAGCTGAGCAGAAAACAGCTGAAGTGTGCAGTGGGAATTCTAACAGGACACTGCACACTGAACAGACACCTAACCAACATAGGTGTGAAGGACAATCCAGAATGCAGGATGTGTGGTGAGGATGAAGAAACTCCTCACCACATACTATGTGAATGCCCAGCCTTGGTGGCTGGGAGGTTTTCATACTTCGGGGGACTAACCGTGACCCCGGAAGAAATAGCCAGAGCTCCCATTGACCGTATACTCTCCTTTTGGAGAGGAACGGGATTAATGGGATAACGAGACTATGGGGTACAATAAGCTTAAGCTTCAGTACGGCGGGCTCCGCACCGCAACCCATAAGGAAAAAAAAAAAAAAGCAAAGACCATTTTTTTGTCACTACTGACTAGATTATAAGAATACTCTACTTTTAATTTTCATTTTTAATTAAAATTTAATTTGAAAAAGTAGCTTATAATTACTTTCTTAGTCTTAATCCAAAATTTTAATTAATTTCTGGGGCGAGCGTAGAGGCGACTTCGATGTGAATATCAGTCGATATTCCGTTGAAGCAACGTCGAGCGCGATTAGTACTTGGATGGGTGACCCATCTTGGGAAATACAGCGTTCTCGTCCCACCTTCTAGCGGCTTGTATATCAGTGTATACGCGAAGCTACGTAATTTCAGACGAGGATGACATAGTGGATGATATACCATCCTTCGGAGGGGATGTAAAGCAGGCGGTCCCTTGTCTATTAAATGTTAGGCAAGTAAAAGATCCCTACTCTTCTTAAGGAAAGAGATTCGGCAAAATTTCCAGGTTGGGGATAGCTCGTCTCCTGGCCCTGGTAGCGGAAATAGGCCGACGTTAAATAAATAGTTAAAAAAAATAATAATAATTAATTTTTGGTTAAATCGATTTGTATTCCAATGTCTAAGTTTCTATCTTTCTGTATTCAAATTAAAATTTAATTTGAAAAAATAGCTTATAATTACTTTCTTAGTCTTAATCCAAAATGTTAATTAATTTTTGGTTAAATCGATTTGTATTCCAATGTCTAAGTTTCTATCTTTCTGTATGTAAGAAATAATACAATAGAAATACTTATAGTTTTTGAATGTCATTGTCATAATTACCATGTGTTTAAATTCGAATAATGCTTACTTTACAGCAATGAATTTATTTGTTAAACGTTATAGTATGGAGACATTTTCTATCGACATGCAATTGAATTCTTTCAAGAAAAGTATCCTACTCCTACTGGTAAGATTAGTCGACAAAGTTTTAAAAAATTAATACGAAAATTTAATATTACTGTAGATGTAAAAAAATCTAAAAAAACACAAAAAAACCCACTGAAGATGACATAGCGAGATTGCTAGTTTTGGACTCAATAACTCCGAAAACGTCTTTGAGGGAAAGATCCGAGCAAATTAACATTATTTATGAGTTTTAAAATAAAGTAAGTTTCAAGCTTACAAACCTAAAAGAATTATATTCTGGAAAAAGGTGATGATGTACGTTGTTTAGTGTTTTGTTTGAATATTGGGGAAAGAATTGTGGTAGATAGACAGTTTTATAAAAAAATTATTTTTTCAGACGACTTGAGAAGCGATTAAGAAAACATTTTTTAAAACATTTAAAAATATTAAATTGAGAAAATTTTGTTTAAATTACTCAGTTTGTTTATTAATAAAATTAACTGTAAAATTTAATTTTTGTTCACCCTTTTATATTTGTTGTCTTCAAAGATTTAGCCACCTTTAAGCCGAGATAGAATGTAATTTTTAATCGAAATAGTGCATAAACTGCTTGTAGACAAAAATTTAGCTTTGTAGATTAATATTACGCGGCGGAAAATGCAAAACTTCTCCGCGAACTGCAATAGCCCGGAGCGCATATTCGGTCAAAAGTCTTGTTTTTTATGTTAGAGAAAAAATTCAAAATGCGTCGGAAAGCTCATTCAATTCTTTTTGCATAAGCTGTCTACAAATTTTTCGAAAAAAACGATAATTATCGAGATATTCGAGGAAATGTAAGAAATTACACGTTTTCCTTTAGAGTGTATGTAAATCAAGATTAACGGAGCGTCAAAGTAGTACATGATATTAAGTGAACATCGTATATGAGATCGATTTCAGTTAATTATCTATTAATTACGGTGACAAAACTGAGAAATTTTATCGAAAAAAAAAAAGTTCCAAATTCCGCCCCCTCTAATTCCTTCATTTTTGTCGGAATTCAAAAAATAAAAAAGGAAGTTTTAGCAAATTTAATTCTATTTAAGTTAACTAGAGTAGTCTTTTGGCGTAAGTGCCAAGATTAAAAAGTTGCCAACTGTAGAAGCTCAAAATTTGCGATTTTTTGTCGTACATGGCCAACATTTCAGTAGGTAGTTATCTCCGAAACGAAAAAAAAGAATCAAAATTCTAATAGTAGCAAAATATTCGTAATGGAAAATACTCGTTTTACCTTGTTTTTTATTTCGAGCTAACTCTCACCGTTTTGGAGATATCTGCGAAAAATAACAAGAAACAGCTTACATTTCGGAGTTGAAAAAATTGCAAAAACATGCAATCTTGACACGTTCATATTTTTCGAAAAACACTATTGGAACGGCCGTACGATGTCGCGACGTAAAAAGGAAGCCTTTCAGATAAACCTGATCGTAAATTGCACGGCGAAATTCGAAAATTCGGCTCGGCACGAACGAATCAAAAGTAGCATTTTGTGACATTTCAGAAAATCTTTATAGACATTAACGAGAATAATCTGTCACTACCTCCCTGGCTCCACCTTCGTGTGTCGCGCGTTGCATCGATTGGACAGGCTAGCATTGAAGATAAAGGTGATTGGCTTTGTACCTAGCGTGAGTTTATAATAACTCACGCATTATAACTCACGCTGTTTGTTTATGGATACTATTAATTGTTCAAAAGCAGTTCATTAATTAGTATATAACCTAATAAGAGTAGATAAAGATCATTATTATGTGGCTGGGCCGGATAGCATAAAAACCAGTGATTAATTGTCCATTCATCTACATCGTACATTAGAGTTGGGCGATTCGATCTTTTTAAGGAATCGTACTAAATGAATCCGTATCAAGAAAAGATTCGTATCACAAGATTCGTACGATTCGTACCATTGATTCCATGATACTACATGCACTGATTCGTACTATTCGTACCATTCGTACTATTCGCACCATTCGTACCAACACTCCCACTCCCACTGTTCTGCATCAGAGAGGATCTTCTCTAAAGGAGGTCTAACAATTGAAGAAAAACGCACAAGGTTAAGTGCAAATAAAGTATCACAACTATTGTTCATAAATTTTAATGCAAGACACATAAATATTTATCTTTTTTATAGCATTCAATTTTTTGTTATTTTATTTTGTTTGTTGTTATCTCGGTTGTTATTATTGTGTTATTTCTTATTACCTAAATATTTTATTTTGTATCACCCGTGAATCAGGTTTAGTTTATTTTTAATTGTTTTTATTTATTTGTTCACTTGTTTCGTTTTACCATTAAATATTTATTTCCTTTATCATTATTGTTTATTATGTTTGTTGTTAACTCAGTTGTTATTATTGTGTTATTATTATTATTGTTTTGTAATAAAGTATAATAAATAATTTTTTTAAATGAGTTGGAATTTGGTTGAAAAAATGTTTCTAAGTGCCCATCTCTCACAAAATACCGGTAACGAAGTTTGGTGTCCGTATATGTGCGTCCGGATTGGTATCCAATTTTGTCAGTAACAGTAGTCAGGGCTAGTATTAAATATTGGATTAACCGTGTAACGGGTAAATAGTACTTTTTGGGGCGAACCCTGTATGCATGGTTCCTTTTTGGTATACCTTACCTTGTCCTGTACATAAGTGGTAGGAACATTTCTTCATTGAGCGCATAGGAGCGACACAACACATTTATAATTATATCTTTATGGTATAAAGTTTGATTCGATTAATTTAAGGAAGTAGCATGTTACCTTATTATTACTATACCTATTGGAAGAATGTTCGACTCCCTCATGGTACTAGGAACCTTCAGAGTTTGTTTGGTAATTAGCATGGCTCATAGTGCTTAAATTAATTTGTTGATAAATTGTTGGCGTATGCGGGCGTCTAAAACAGGGCAAAGCAGTAGTGAAACCTTTTCCCAGTATTGTAAAAATGTAGGCAGTAGGTGCCGCGTAACGTTGTATGCGTTTTCCATCACTTTATGCCTGGGATTATTTACATGAAAGTCATAAGTTTCTCAATTAACATTTGTTTACGCCAATTTTCGGACAGAAACAGCCATGTTAGTTGTTTACGTTTAGTTTAGAATTAGGTTATCGGCTAAGCGCACTGCCGGTATAGGGCGAGCGCGTCATTGCGCGGTATATTAATTTTAAATACCAATTGTTTTTCATTACGGGTTTCCAACGTACATGGATTCGGTTGCAGAAAAAAGGGTTTGGAAGGAAGTAACGGCCATTTAAGAAGCTGTTGGGGCACCGAGCACATGGCTAGAGAATTTTGTTAGATTATATTTAAAAGAAGGGCCATTCTGCGAGAAGGTACGTCTAAATTTGTTTCGCCGTGTAGGCAGTTTGTTAATTGTTCCTCGTTTGCAGTAACGATAACAATATTTCTTGTTTTGTAGATTTGCCGGCCTAATTTACGTATAGCTAACTTACGTTTGGTTAATTTGCACATGGCTAACTTGCATTTTGTAATTTGCACCTTGGAATTTTCGAATTCATAACTCGTATCCTGTAGACTTGCTGTTTAATATTTAATGATTGTATGATCCTGGATCTATGTAATTTGAGCTGTAATACGGTTATATGGTTGGAAGCGCTGTGTGATTCAATTATTCAACCGGCTATTGGATAACCACGGTCGCACGTGAAGCATGCCGCCCGGCCGCTAGGTCGCTTACCCTGATGAGAACACATGGTTGTAGCACATGGTTGTAACACGTTATGTAAATAAGGAATTGCCCTGGATGTCCATGGTACTGTGAGGTGTCGACAAATTAAAAATAAGGTCAGACTGTTTTTTCTATTTACTCAGAAACGGCGACGTGAAATTCCAGCCTCTGATTTTACAATAAACGTCGTGTGAGACGACGGCGTTGAACTATAAAATTTACCAAACTTTTCAAAGAATTTGTTTGCTAAATTACTAAGCCAATTTTACACCTAATTTAAGTCAGATAATTTCGTTAATATTATTAAGTTCCACAGTTACTGTGAACCGCAAATAGTACTATTTGAGGGGGCCAAAAAAGCGAACCATTTGTGAAATTAAATAAATTATTAAGCATTTTGACGCTTGTAGAGCACATTCTTACTACCCCATAAGGATATCTTATTGTGATAAATTTTTATTATTAAATCTAATTTGAGGACCCAACCTTGACTTTATTTTTTTTGCAACACCCGCAAACCCAAAAGGCTAGGATAGGCATTTTTTCTTGGTCTTAACTAAAACAAGATTAAGTGGCGCCTATTTAAATAATTGAAGACTTTAAAATTAAATTTTCCAAAGATCCTTACCCATCCCCAATGCTTCCGACGAGAGAGCTGCCGCCTAGCAAAGTATAATCCCCGGTGGGGTTATACGAAGTTGACGCCCGAACGTGGGGCCTTGAATTTTGGTAAATTAAATGGTTGCAAAAATAAAGTCTAAGATAATTTTGGCTCGAGGAATTTCACAAGTCATCGCTGTGTGAACTGATAAATTTTTTTGAAATTAGCGTTTATCAATTTTATTCTGATATACAGGCTTTTTGTTATACAAAAACCGATGATTGTTATTTGACTTTGAAAAATGTGTTCTTAACACACGTAGTTAATCTTATATTTAATGATAAGGTAATGAAACACCTGGAGTTTTTTTGAACTTTATGCCACAAGTCAAAAGTGTTGTGTCTCTCTTATCTGCATATTTTCTTTTGTCTTTAAAATAATTCGTATACAATAAAATTATCCATATACAGGGTGTACAACATAGCTAGTCTTATACACGGTATTATTTATATTTTTTTCAATTCTTTATTACAACATACGCTTCTTAGAATTTAGTCATATACAGGGTAGTTAATAGTAACGGCCAGTGCAGTGATAGTAGGACAATTTAGGTAAATAGGGTAACAGTTGTCCTTGTCTAGTCATTACAAGCCATTTTAGAGAAGAATGAATTAATTGCTCGGGGCTCTACAGATTTTTTAGATTAATTGTTATACTGTTTAGCGTATTAATATTTTGTGGCGGCGAACTGTTTGTGATATTTTGGCCTATTGGCCTATTGAATGTTCAGATTTACACTTTACATATATCTGGTTAACGTGTTAGTATTCTGTGGAGCAGAATTGTTTGTGATTTTTGAAATTTAGTACCGGTCTCGAAGTAGCGTTTTTTCGTACCTGATTTAGGTTTTAGTATTCTGTTGTGGAGAATTGTTTGTAGTATTTTAAACGCGATACGCTTAAACTATATAGATACTTAGTGGTCTAGACTGGGGGATATTTATAAAGCAAGATGGAGGAAGTCGTGTATATGAAACCTAACCATTTACTTATAAACGAAATTAATTATGAGCTTAGAATTCGCGGAGTAGTAACAGATCGTGACATGAATGACAAAAGAAAAATTTTAGGCCGACTTCTAAATAAAGAGCGGGGTAGAGATCTTGATATTAGGGACCCTGATTTCGATTTTCTTACGGAAAGGGATGCTATCACGCATTCTGTGGAAAATATAAGCGGGTTAATACGTGACTTTGAGGGGCCAGCTACAGATGGGTTGTTCATACGCCTGCGCTCCAGATTAATTCACGTCATAGGTAGGGTAAAGCGAATGGAACCTGGAGAGGACGCGGACCATAAATGTTTCAAGGATGAAGCTTACGCTTCGTGTATACAACTGGAAGCGGAACTTTATGAGCGGGTAACGTCAGACACACCTGCTGTTGAACACCATGCGCAATTACCTGCCGTCATACAAATACCTGCGCAGTCGTCCAAGCCTTTACAAATTTATAAGTGGGGAGTAAAATTCGATGGGCTTTCCCAACGTTTGGGGGTAGAAGCGTTTATAGAACGAGTTGAGGAACTAGCAGACGCGTTAATAAAAAAGATCTTTTTGCCTCGGCAGTCGACTTATTTACCGGAAAGGGTCTTGACTGGTGGCGCTACGCCAAGCCAACGCTCTCTGATTGGGATTCCTTGGTCAGGAGACTTAGGAGTGACTTTTTGCCGAAGGACAACGATGAACAATTGTGGAAAACTATCAAGAACCGCAAGCAACGTAACAACGAATCGGTAACTATTTTCATTGCGGAAATGGAAGCATATTTTAGGCGTCTTAGTAACGCACCAGCAGAAATTACGAAGATAAATAGAATCCGCGAGAACTTGCTATTTAAATATTATGAACGCTTAGCTTTAACAGATTTTGGGTCAGTTAGTGAACTTGCAATTGCCTGCAAACGATGGGAAGAGGTCCTGTCAATGCGTACACGGAACTCAGAGTTGGCATATGTTGCGGAGCCGTCCACGTCTAATAATTTAAGTCGAGCTAGGGATAGTCACTGGGGAAGTAATTCTACCAATTCCGTACCTCGTAACTGCACTTGTAGTTGCAGGTGTTCTAATGATGTTAGCGCGCTGGGTAGTTCTCAAACGAGTGAGAGCGCTAGGAATAATAATAGGAGTAATTCAAGGGCAAATATAGTAAATCAGAGTTCAAGCATTGGTAATGCCGCAAATAGTAGTAATGTTACCACACGGTCAGTTTGCTGGAACTGTAACCAACCAAATCATACCTTCCGAACTTGCAGACAGAGGCGTAGTAAGTTTTGTTTTAAGTGTGGGAAGAAGGGCGTAACTGCCTCAAATTGTAGTAGCTGTTCGGGAAACGCCGACAGGGGGTAGGACAACACGGTCGTGTTCAACCCGACGCTAGTAGGCAGGCCGAAAAAATAGAGAGTAACCGCAGGCGCACTCGTGAACAAAATATAATTTTAGAACAAGTAAATAAGTTTTTTTCTGATAACTTCAGAAAACCGGAGGAAAGGAATACCTCTCCTGTTTTAGTGAACAAGGATCACGACAACAGACCTTATGTGATGGTGACCTTATTTGATAGGGAGTTAGTGGCATTGTTAGACTCCGGGGCAACCAACTCGATAGTTGGAGTAGGAGGCCTAAGTATTTTGAAAATGTTTAATATAAAAATTAGGAAGTCTCCCCATAAGTCCGTTACCACGGCCGATGGAGCTCATCAATGTATACAGGGTACAGTTGACCTGCCGCTTTGTGTTAATGGTGTTTGTAAAGTAATATCACCTCTAGTAGTGCCATCACTTAAGCACGACTTTATTTTAGGTAGCGACTTTTGTAAGGAATTCAAAGTTAATATAGACTTTAGCAATAATTCGTGGCATGTACGTGACGATAATAATATCGATATATCTACTCTAGATACGGGAAATTGTAAGCCAAATGGTCGGGTTCTTTCTTCAGTTAACCTTACTGATGAACAGATCTCGCAGGCTGAAGAGATAATTTCGAAATTTAATGTGTTGAATAAGGACGGGAAACTGGGGCGCACCAACAAGTTGATCCACTGTATTGATACGGGCGACGCCAGACCGTTTAAGCAGCGGCAATATTTGTTATCCCCTTACATGTTGGGTCACCTTAACAAGGAACTCGACAAAATGTTGCAGTTAGGAGTTGTTGAACCCTCGATGAGTGAGTGGTCTTCCCCTGTACTGTTGGTAAAGAAACAAAATGGGGAGTTTCGTTTTTGTTTCGACGGGCGAAGGTTAAACGCCGTGACGAAAAGGGACTCGTACCCACTACCTGTTGTGGATAGAATATTAAATATGCTTCGCGACGCGCGTTATATTTCATCTGTCGACTTGTGCAGTGCATTTTGGCAGATCCCTTTAGACCAAGCGTCTAAACAAAAAACAGCCTTTGCCATACCCGGTAGGGGCTTATTCCATTTTAACGTTATGCCTTTTGGGCTATGCAATGCGGCGCAGTGCCAGCAACGTCTGATGGACGCGATTTGCGGTCCAGAGCTAGAACCCAATATTTTTGTTTATTTGGACGACGTGATAATTGTGTCCTCCACTTTTGAGGAGCACTTAAGGTTATTGAATGAGGTGGCTCGACGTCTTTGTGACGCGAACCTCACGGTAAATTTTGATAAGTGCGAGTTCTTTCGTCTTTCACTGAAATATCTCGGGTTTATAGTCGATAATGCAGGCCTGAGGACCGATCCCGAGAAGGTCTCGGCTATGGTTAATTTTCCTCAGCCAAGAACGACAACCGAAGTAAAAAGGTTTACTGGTATGTGCAGCTGGTATCGGCGCTTTATACCACAGTTTTCTACACTTATGAGCCCCATCAACGAATTGCTTGCCGGTAGAAAAAAGGGACAACCAATAATTTGGACTGAGGCCGCTGACAATGCATTCCGCGATGTCAAGCAGGCGCTTATTTCAGCACCTTTACTGTCTAGCCCCGATTTTAACTTACCTTTTTCAATACAGTGCGACGCTAGCGATACAGGTCTTGGGTGTTCACTCACACAAGAGCAACAGGGCGAAGAAAGGGTGATAGCTTTCGCCAGTAGGAGCCTCTCAAAGAGCGAAAGAAATTATAGTTGTACTATGAGGGAATGTTTGGCAGTTATTTTCGCCTGTGAAAAGTTTAGGCCATACGTTGAGGGAGTCAGGTTCACGGTCATCACAGACCATGCATCCCTAAAGTGGTTGTATAAACTACGCGACCTCTCTGGGAAACTTGCACGTTGGTGTGTTCGGCTGAGCCAATTTGATTTTGAGATTGTTCATAGAAAGGGCAAATTTAACGTCGTCCCTGACGCCTTATCTCGTAGTCCCGTAGATCCCCCTCCCGTCGAGTCAGAATGTCTCGAGGGTGCCGCAATTAACGTTGATGATTGTATCTCGCTCGATATTGATTTATCTAATATAGACTCTTTCTATGAAAAGATGCGCGAGAAAATTTTAAGTAGGCCTGATGACTTTCCCCAATGGACAGTAAGAAATAAATATGTGTATAAGTTGATACCCTCGAAGGTACCTTTAAGTACGAATATTTCTGAGTGGAAACTCTTAGTTCCTAAGACACAACGTCTTTCTGTGTTGCGGTCCTGTCATGATGACGAAAAGGCTGCACATTTTGGTGTCTCTAAGACTGCCGCTCGAGTCGGCCTGACGTATTATTGGCCAAAAATGCGCCGAGACATATATCGTTATGTCAGATCTTGTAAGGTGTGTAATGCGCAAAAGGCTTCAAATACTGCTAGGTTTGGATTAATGGGGGCTGAAAAGCAAGTACGTTTTCCTTGGCAGGTCATTTCGGTTGATTTAATGGGTCCGTTACCGAGGAGTAGCGCAGGTCATTCATATCTTTTGGTGGTAAGCGATTGGTTTACAAAGTATACACTTTTGCACCCGTTGCGAAAAGCTACCGCCCCGGGTATTGTACGTTTCATAGAGAATGAGGTATTCTTGGTGTACGGTGTGCCGCAATATGTCATTTGCGACAATGGGTCACAATTTGCGGGTACCCAGTTTAAAAATCTTGTAAAGGAATATAAGTCAAACATTTGGTTTACTGCCAAATATCATGCACAGGCCAATTTTGTCGAGAGATATAACCGCACTGTTGGCACAGCCATCCGTAGTTATATCCGAGAAAACCATAAACATTGGGACAAAAACATTGCAAAGATTGGTTTTGCACTGCGTACTGCTAACCACGAGGTTACCGAGTACAGTCCCGCTTTCCTAAATTTTGGAAGAGTAGTTCCCGCGACTGGAGATTATTATGGACGTTCGAGTTTCGATAAGTTAAAACCTGGGGATACTGCGCACTATGCGCTCGGCCTAGGCAAACTAGGGGAAATTTATAAAAAGGTTCAGGACAAATTAAATGCAGCGTATAAGCGTAATGAAAAGTCGTATAATTTGAGGAAACGCGATGTGGAATTTTTTGTTGGCGACAGGGTATGGAAGCGGAATAAGGTGCTGTCTGACGCCGCACAAAATTTCTCAAAGAAGTTAGCTCCACGGTATGTGCTTTGTACGGTACGTAAAAAACTTTCCAAGTTAGTCTATACGTTGGAATACGAAGACGGTTCAAAGGCGGGGAATTGGCACGTCAAAGACCTCAAGCCATATTTTTATCCGACTTATGATCTGGAATGTTCCGATTCTGAGGGGACATAGATTTTGATTTCACCTTCGCCATATTAAATTGTGTTTAACTCCGCGCAGTACGGGGTCCCGTTGTGGAAGAAATGCATTTTGCAGATCCGGTTAATGAAACTTTAGGGCTACCCTAGGTTATTTTGGGACAGTATATTTTCTTCGATGTAAATATGTCTGCCTGTTTTAGAGTTAATTAGGCGCCGAAGCAGGAAGTTTGTTGTATGTGACGTTCGCGCCGTTATATTTAAATGTTTGTGGAAGCTGTAGTCAGCAAATTTTACCATATGTTAGTTCTAAGTTAGGTTTAAATCTGCGCAGATACTAGTCGATAGGTAGGTAGGAACTTGTACATATGATAGCTTAGACGTGTTAGCTTAGGAGCGTTAAGTTAGAGCTGTAGTCTTAGTTTAGGTAGGGTGTAGTTGATCGATCGATTCGATTATTTAGGATAAGTTTACTAACAGTCTAACTTGGTTAAAATAGAGGAAAGGGTCCTTATGAAAAATAGTAATTTTCAATTCCTATTTTTCTACCGTTGAACAGGGGTGATTGTGTAACGGGTAAATAGTACTTTTTGGGGCGAACCCTGTATGCATGGTTCCTTTTTGGTATACCTTACCTTGTCCTGTACATAAGTGGTAGGAACATTTCTTCATTGAGCGCATAGGAGCGACACAACACATTTATAATTATATCTTTATGGTATAAAGTTTGATTCGATTAATTTAAGGAAGTAGCATGTTACCTCATTATTACTATACCTATTGGAAGAATGTTCGACTCCCTCATGGTACTAGGAACCTTCAGAGTTTGTTTGGTAATTAGCATGGCTCATAGTGCTTAAATTAATTTGTTGATAAATTGTTGGCGTATGCGGGCGTCTAAAACAGGGCAAAGCAGTAGTGAAACCTTTTCCCAGTATTGTAAAAATGTAGGCAGTAGGTGCCGCGTAACGTTGTATGCGTTTTCCATCACTTTATGCCTGGGATTATTTACATGAAAGTCATAAGTTTCTCAGTTAACATTTGTTTACGCCAATTTTCGGACAGAAACAGTAATGTTAGTTGTTTACGTTTAGTTTAGAATTAGGTTATCGGCTAAGCGCACTGCCGGTATAGGGCGAGCGCGTCATTGCGCGGTATATTAATTTTAAATACCAATTGTTTTTCATTACGGGTTTCCAACGTACATGGATTCGGTTGCAGAAAAAAGGGTTTGGAAGGAAGTAACGGCCATTTAAGAAGCTGTTGGGGCACCGAGCACATGGCTAGAGAATTTTGTTAGATTATATTTAAAAGAAGGGCCATTCTGCGAGAAGGTACGTCTAAATTTGTTTCGCCGTGTAGGCAGTTTGTTAATTGTTCCTCGTTTGCAGTAACGATAACAATATTTCTTGTTTTGTAGATTTGCCGGCCTAATTTACGTATAGCTAACTTACGTTTGGTTAATTTGCACATGGCTAACTTGCATTTTGTAATTTGCACCTTGGAATTTTCGAATTCATAACTCGTATCCTGTAGACTTGCTGTTTAATATTTAATGATTGTATGATCCTGGATCTATGTAATTTGAGCTGTAATACGGTTATATGGTTGGAAGCGCTGTGTGATTCAATTATTCAACCGGCTATTGGATAACCACGGTCGCACGTGAAGCATGCCGCCCGGCCGCTAGGTCGCTTACCCTGATGAGAACACATGGTTGTAGCACATGGTTGTAACACGTTATGTAAATAAGGAATTGCCCTGGATGTCCATGGTACTGTGAGGTGTCGACAAATTAAAAATAAGGTCAGACTGTTTTTTCTATTTACTCAGAAACGGCGACGTGAAATTCCAGCCTCTGATTTTACAATAAACGTCGTGTGAGACGACGGCGTTGAACTATAAAATTTACCAAACTTTTCAAAGAATTTGTTTGCTAAATTACTAAGCCAATTTTACACCTAATTTAAGTCAGATAATTTCGTTAATATTATTAAGTTCCACAGTTACTGTGAACCGCAAATAGTACTATTTGAGGGGGCCAAAAAAGCGAACCATTTGTGAAATTAAATAAATTATTAAGCATTTTGACGCTTGTAGAGCACATTCTTACTACCCCATAAGGATATCTTATTGTGATAAATTTTTATTATTAAATCTAATTTGAGGACCCAACCTTGACTTTATTTTTTTTGCAACACCCGCAAACCCAAAAGGCTAGGATAGGCATTTTTTCTTGGTCTTAACTAAAACAAGATTAAGTGGCGCCTATTTAAATAATTGAAGACTTTAAAATTAAATTTTCCAAAGATCCTTACCTATCCCCAATGCTTCCGACGAGAGAGCTGCCGCCTAGCAAAGTATAATCCCCGGTGGGGTTATAACCGTACAGTTTAAACCTAGGATTAAACCAAGCTTCTTTACTTTACAAAATGCCTGTTAGGGCCAGTATTATAATGTTATATTAACCGTACAGTTTAAACTTAGGACTTCGAGCACCTTCTATTACATTAATAATTTCTTCGTCGTCATTAGACAGTAAATAATCAAATATTTCGAATATATCCATCATATTACATATAAAAACAGGGAATCTTTTCAACTATCAGGTTATGAATATTTTAAGTCCAATTTAAACGATCCCCATCCACCGTTTGAAATTTAACATTATACAGCTGGTCCTAAAAGTATCGCATCGCAATACCGGTACCGAAATTCCATAATATTCGTATCATAGTTCAATTAAATAAGTCGGCAAATCAAAATTTTGAGGTAAATACTTGAATTTTTGATATAACTTACTTTGATGTATTAGAACGCGATTAATGAAAGAAATTTTTTTCTGAACCCCCGGGAAGGGGTGAAAAAAATAAAATAAAGTGTCTTTTCAAAATTACTCAAAATGTGTAAAAGCTAGTAAAAAAAGTTTCAAACAAAAATTGTAAAGCATGAAATTTTATATAAAAATGATCTCTAGACTTTTTTTGGTATTACTAAAATTAACGGAGTTAGGCTGGTTAGAAATTAAGGGATGATATGTACAACTTTAAAAAATCATAGCGTGCTGAAAAGTTAAGGAATTTAATTTTTTTTTCTATTTACTCAGAAAAATATAAACATTAGTTTTAGAGAAATGGATTTTTTTTTTAAATTGTTAATAAAAAAAGTTATAAAAATTTTAATTTTTTTATTTTCAATTAAAACCACTTTGAACGGTGAAACTAATTTTTTTTATATACCATTCTGTTCATTATTTAATATATTGAACATTTGCTTTTGAAATTTTTTTTACCCTTCATTTTCAAGAAGGTATGAATTTATTTACTTGCTTAGTTTTTTTCCAAACGTAAGACACTGCTCTTGTGACGTCATGATAACTGAAAAGAAATAAAGAATGCATACGACAAAGATAAAATTGTTTCGTAGCTGCTGCGTTGCCTACAAGACGCGCATGCGTCACATCTATAGGGCATCTGCACATGACGTCACAGCTAACCTCAAAAATATGTGTTTCTTAACATTTAAGAGTATTACGCAGCTATTATTAAAATTTCTGCCTGGTTCCCGTATTTTCAACTAAAATCTAGTTCAGTGTAATGTTTATGAAGTTCTAAACACTTTGTCCTAATAAAATAGGCCTCTTTTTGTAGGTTGGAAATCTAACCTGTAATAGTCTATTTCTATTAATCAAGAATATTGAAAAATTATTTACGTGAATTTTGAAATTTTTGCTTGGAGCCAGTACCGGCTCCAAGCTAAAGATGCGTACACAAACATTAAAAATGGGAATAAACTTGAAAAACTTAAAATTTAAGGTTATGTTAGGTACATGATGCAGATGCAGACTAGTTTACAAGTTCAAGGCCGTGTTAGTGCTTGTTAAAGCTCGTAAAAATATTAGTGAGGGCCTCCGATTAAAGAACTGATATAAGTTCTTTAATCGGAGGTGAGGGCTCATTGAATTCGGAATGACGTCTAGAAAAAGTGTAAAAGTTTCACACCCGCACATAAACAGTTGCAAAAGTTCTAAACAAATGAAGATTGAAAATATAACGAATTTCGTCTTTTGCAAATAACTCGAAAACTATTAATATTTAAAAAAATTGAAAGAACGATTCTTAAAGAGGAATGAATTTCCAATAAAAAAGCCGAACTCCCGAAACTCTATCTCTCAGCGCTCTGCGCGGCGAACACTAAGCCGTTACGATGCTCTGAAATCGGCCGTAATAAGTAAAAATATTTTTTTATGTTAAATATTAATTTAAAAATTTTAAAATATTATGGTATTATTTAGACACTTAACGGAACAATATCCCGTTGAAAAAAAATTGTTTCACCGATTTTTCATAAAAGGAGCCTATTGTTAATTAACAAATTTTTTTAGAGTTTACGTTTATATTTCAAGTCGGATAATTGTTGAACAAAAGCCACTAAAATTATTTCGCTTCATGGAGACCTTATAAAAATTTTTAGAAGAAAAATGCATAGTTTTCGAGCAAAACTCAAAACAACAATAGGCTCATTTTATGAAAAATCGATGAAACATTTTTTTTCCAACGGGATATTGTTCCTTTAAGTGTCTAAATAATACCACAATTTTTTACAATTTTTAAATTAATATTTAATAATATAAAAAATATTTTTACTTATTACGGCCGGTTTCAGAGTATCGTAACGGCTTAGTGTTCGCCGCGCAGAGCTCCATTTTCAACATTAAATTGAAATTATTAATAATAGACATAGAGTTTCGGGAGTTGGGACTTTTTTATTTGAAATTCATTCCTCTTTAAAAGTCTTCCTTTAAATTTTCTTAAATATTTATAGTTTTCGAGTTATTTGCAAAAAACGAAACTCGTTATTTTTTCAATCTTCATTTGTTTATAACTTTTGCAATTGTTTATATGCGGGTTTGAAACTTTTGCACATTTTTCTAGGTGTCATTCCGAATCCAATGAGCCCTCACTCATATTTTCACGAGCTTCATTAAGAATTAACACGGCTTTGAAATTGTGAACTATATATCTCAGTGCAGCGGTGGTGTATGTTTTGGTGAACAAATGATCCTAAAAATTGTTAAAAAATTTGTTTTTAGTAATCCTTATTTTAACTTTTCATAAGATTAATTTAATATAGAATGGATCATTCAAAATTGAAATTAACGATCCAAAAAAAATTTGTTGATTAATATATTTCTGTGTATACAATTTTTAAAATATGTATACAATTATAATAATTTTTATAATAATTTCTTATGGTCTTAAAAAATAATAAATTGAAATTTTGTAATTTAAAAAAATAAGTAATGTAAATATTTGTAATTTTCAATTTTTTTGAAATTAAGAAGAAAAATTATTTCAATTGTTAATGTGGAAAAAAAAATAATTTTCACTATTGTAAATATTCATTTTTGCAAATAATTTTTACTTCTACATTACGGATTAGTTTATTAATTTAATCGAAAATGCATAAAAAAAACCATTTTTTGCAACCTTGGTTAAAATACGCGAATTTCGACTAATTTAAAACGATTATTTTCAATACTCCAATAACACAGCCCCACAAAAAAAAAGTTCAAAGCAGCGAACCAGACCCATGTATCTCTATGTATTTTCGGTCGCTGAATCCGAATCCGGGGTCAAAAAAAATCGTACACCCCCAAAATCATTAGCTAGAGCCAAAAATGGGATAAAAAGAAGATTAAGCTACCAGAATAGTTGTTACTTCTTAATCAATCGAATTATACAAATTAAGGTTAAACAGCAGTGTACATACAATAGATATGAAACACCCCCAGGGAGGGCGAAAACTAGCCCCCATATATAAAAAAAACGATCCAAAACAGCAATGACTGCTGATAAAGCTCGAAATGTCTTAAGTTTTGTTAAAGTGTTAAGAAACTACACCAGGTCAGACGTAATCTTCATAAACTGCCCCTATAGGGTTGAGAACAACCACCTTTAAGTTCAAAGGACACGAGAAAAACAAGAAAAAACGTAAAATCCAACAGGATTTCTATTTTCATTGGCTGAACAGGATTGGCTGAAATTGCGTAGTACTCTAAAATAGAACCAGAAACTTACGTACCACCAACATCCTGCACTGTCAACCCTCAGAGGGTGTGAAAACTACCCTCTATGTAAGATGTAACTATAGAAAGTTACAGTGACTTCTATAAAAATTCAAAACACCTGCGTTGTGTGGAAGAGAGAAGAAACTAAACTATGTTCGACGATGTGCTTGAAAACCACCCCCACGGGGTTGCGAGATGCTACCCCTATATCTGTAGGATGCTAGAAAAACAGAGAGAAACTAACCAGATTTACATTTTTATGGATGCTATGATTGGCAAAAATCGCTTTGCACACTTAGAGTTTGAAACTCATATCCTATAAATGTTATTAAGTAACACCCCCAGAAAGGATGTAAACTACAGTAATTTAAGATGTATCGAAAAAGCTAGTGTTGCTTATTCGTTTCATTTCCATAGTTTTTTTTATAATAATAGGGTGACGCTCAGGGATTTACAGTCTCTCAACTCCGTGGGGGTGGTTTTGAAGTACAGCGTCGAACATAGTCTAGTTTCTTCTCTCTTCCACACAACGCAGGTGTTTCGAATTCTCATAGAAGCCACTGTAACTTTTTATAGTCAAACCTTACATGGGGGGTAGTTTTCACACCCTCTGAGGGTTGACACTGTAGAATGTTGATGGTACGTAAGTTTCTAATTCTATTTTAGAGTACTACGCAATTTCAGCCAATCATAGCATCCATGAAAATAGAAATCCTGTGGCATTTTACGTTTTTTCTTATTTTTCTCGTGTCCTTTAAACTTGGGGGTGGTTGTTCTCAACTCTATAGGGGCAGTTTATGAAGATTACGTCGAACCTGATGCAGTTTCTTATCACTTTAACAAAACTTAGTCATTTTGAGCTCTTTCAGCAGTCACTGCTGTTTTGGATCGATTCTTTAATATATGGGGGCTAGTTTTCGCCCCTCCCTACATATCTATTGTATGTACGCTGCTGTTTAACACTTAATTTGTATAATTCGATTGATTAAGATGTAACAACTATTCTCGTAGCTTAATATTCTTTTTACCCCATTTCAGGGGTAAAGGTAAAGGTAAATGGCTCTAGCTAATGATTTTGGGGGTGTACGATTTTTTTTGACCCCGGATTCGGATTCAGCGACCGAAAATACATAGGAATACATGGGTCTGGTTCGCTGCTTTGAACTTTTTTTTTTGTGGGGCTGTGTCAAAAAATCCTTATAGAAACTTATAAAAAAAAATGTATAAGTTTTTATAATTTTTGATGTGTGTATTTGAAATATGTTTTAATTGTAAGTTCTCATATGGTATCTACCAGTATTGATAAGTTTTAATAGTATATATGTATTTAAAAGTTTTTATAGGTTTTTCTAGTGTTTTGAAAGTAAATTCCCATATGATATCTATTAGTATTGATGAGTTTTTATAGTACATGTAATTAAAAGTTTCTATAGGCTTTTATAGGTTTCTATAGTGTTCTGAATGTAAACCCATAGAAATTCTATTAGTATTGATACGTTTTTTACAGATTTTGGTTGTGTATTTTAATGCCAAATCCCATAAACTTACATAGGTAAGTAAATATTATTTACTTACTATTAATATTTCAAATATCAATATTAATATAGTGGTAAACACTAAATACTGCAAAAGTCCTTGTTTCCTCTAGCGTTCTAGCCTAAACGCAGTTAATAAGTTAGCAGTAAAAGAGACTGCTTTACTTTTAATTTTACAAGCCCACACTAGTTTCTTATAGACAGGGATCCAGAGACCATTTACTTTCAGTCCTATGCATCTGTTGGACATACTTTTAAAATTAGTTCTATCTTATGTAAAACTTTCTGCCGAATCCATTTCCGGAGGGCGATTTGCGATATAAGCTTGCGTTCATCCCCTATATTAATTTTTCACCCCTTTTCGGCGATATACGATATTTAACATTTTTCAGATATATCTCGTATTATCTCGGAAACTATAAAATCTACAAGGATCAAATTTTAGACGGAGATTAATTAATGTATGGCGATTACGATAGCTGTACTAAAATGATATTTTGATTATTGATTTTCTAAGAAAAAAATAAAAACTGCGAGGATGCTGAAAGATTGTAAGGAAAAATGTAGCATCGAGGTACTTTTTCTATGTGTAGAAATATTATATCAGTTATGTGAGCAGTATTGTAGTGGAAATATATTTAATTTTAGTGAAAAAATGTTTACAATCGGATCAGTCTGGCGGAAGATATAAATTATTTAGTATCGTAGAACTTAGCGCGCGAAATGATCTTCACACAAGAACGTGTGCTGTATGCGGAGAGGAAATCAATAATGAGTGGGTAGTTAGTCGATAACGTGTATTTGTTAGAGAGAATTATTTAGCCGGTACCTAAATACTAGTGAACTACATTGAAGCAGAGACTATACGTATTGAAGTGACTAAGTTGTTTTTTATTTGTGTACACTAGAATATAGCGCTTAAGTTTTGTATAAAGAACATGAATTTCTCGAAGTACATACTTTGTCAGAAAGACGGGAGTGAAACTTTACAAAATGTGACTAGTGTTGGATGCAAAACATTATTGAATGAAAAAGCCGACATACCGGATGCTCTAAAAATGGAATTGTCGAATATTTCACACTTTATTAATAAAAAACCTCTGTGGCACGGTGCATGTAGACGGAAGTTTACTAAGGAAACCTATATATCAAAAAAATTCTGATGATATTGCTGATAAAGAACATTTCAAAATGAAAATCAGGATCAACACTGACAAGTTTATCGCAAAACAAATGTGTTTGTTTTGTAGAAATTAAAGAGATCAAAAAGGTAACAGGCAATTAATACGCGTGAGTACACTCAATAGACAAAATACAATGTACAATAAAGCTAAAGAATTAGACGATCTGGATATGCCTTCCTGTATTCAAGGACTAGGTGACAAGCCAACAGATATGATTGCAAATGACTACAGATATCATAAATTATGCTTTATTAAATATTTTGAGAAAAAAATTGCGGGATCGTAACAAAATAATACAGAAGACTTACAATTGATAATTAAACAAGCCATTACCGATATATACATGCTCTTGTTATTAAAAGAAAAGGTGGTTTTTGAAATATCTTATTTACGCAGAGATATTCAAAGTAAAGCCAAAAAAGCTGGTTTGACTATAAACCACAGGTATCCAAAATCAACTAGTATAATCGACGAACTGAAGAAACAGTACTCAACTCATTTGATATAATAATTATATATAGACCGGGAAAGCAATCTGCTATTGTGGTTTCTACTAAGAAATTGTTAAAAAGTTAGAAGGAGATTTGAACGAATTTCACTCAGATGATTATTTTGAAAATGATGTACAGTTAAATATACAAACACCAAGAAAATCCCAAATATTTCACATAGCAAGTGAGATAACTGCGGAAGTTAAGCATATTAAACAAGAAATGCAATAGGGTCATTTCCACCTATTCCAAAAACATTATTTTCTTGAAGAACTTCTTTAAAAAAGATGATCTACCAAAAATTATCAAATTCTGTCAATCCGATCATGTTAAAAAAAATTATTAAAGTCCCGCGGCGCATCTAAACCCGACCGAGCCGAATGACGTCATTAGGCTTAAAGCTGTGAGGCGACTCCCGTACAATATACAGGGCGCGTGCTATATTGCTCTCATTAGGTTAGTTCAACGTTGTTAATCATCGGATAAAGACATTGTTAAACTTCGAAACTGTTTTGTTCTGTGATTTGAATAAAAATGTCATCATACCGCACCAAAAATAAATATAAATATTGTACCTATTGTTTCTGAATGCAAAAGCACGACGCGCGACGGCGTCAACACCAGACAAATATTTTATTCATTTGCCGACAGACAAAAAGAAAACAGTTATTTCCCAATGGGCACACGTACGTTTAATAAACGTTTTTAAAACATTGTAGTCGTTGATTAAACGTTTTACGTTGATATTTTCAACGTTGCATTTGATTGAAAATTTCAACGTTTAAATAAGATGTTTAAAATACGTTACTACTACACGCATTTTTAACCATTAGTAGAAGAAAATGCTCTAATAAAACGTTTTAGTAAGCACGTTTTTTTCACAAATATTTAATAACGTATAAAACACGTTTATAATGTAAGGAGTTTTAACGATTCGCTGAAGGTGACGTTTATGAAACGAAAAAGTTTAACGTCTTTTATTATGTATATTTAATACGGCGATTCAAACGTTTTATTTAAAGAAAAAAAAAAACGTATTTTTTACAATGTTAAAATAACTGTTGTTTCCAACTTACTAAATGCAAGAGAAATTTAAATCCACAGGTGAAATAGATGGTAGAATATTACGTTCTTTAAACGTTTTTCTACGAATCTATATCAACGTATAAAATTAGGCTGTAAAATTTTATATTTAAATAAAACGTGTAAAATACGTTACTTCTACACACATTCCCAACCTGTAATGGAAGGGAACACTGAAATAAAACGTTTTAATTACAAAGTTTCTTTTACTGATATATTAACGTATAATATACACGTTCATAATGTGAGAAATTGTAACAACCCCGGTTGTGAAACGAGAAAATTAAACGGTTTTTTTATTGCATTAATCACATATAGCAATTGAAATATGTTTTATTTAATTTTTTTTTTCTATACAGTGTTAAAATAACTGATGCTTTCAACCTATTAAAATGCACTAACGTTCTAAATCTACAGGTGAAATAAGTGGTAGATGATGACGTTTTTTTGACGTTTTTCTACTCAGCTATATTAATGCATAAAATTTGCCTACTTACCACGTAGTTTGCTGCAGATATTATTTGTAGATGGCGTCACATGCAAACCACTGACAATAATCACTCATGCTTCATCTTAGATTCTTATGAACTTATATAAAATAAATATAACATAGATTGCAATGTTTAAATTCTTTCAGGGAGCATCGATTTATTTGGATGGATCTTATAACGATCAGGTTAAAGATCATTATTCTGTGGCTTGGCCGAGATAGCATAAAAGAGTTTAAGCTATCTGTTTAATAGGTTAAGAACCCACTGGTTTTATGATAAAACCCAGCGGGTGTTTAATCGATTAATTGTCCATTTATCTACATGGCGGTTCATCCTATAACATATCATATATATGTATATTGGAAAATGGAGACCTAGAGCCTGTTTAATTTCGTTTAATTAACGTACATAATTAGTGAATATTTAACGTTATTAAAACCTTTAATAAAACGTTTATATTCTACATTTACTTTCGTTTCATAAACGTTGAATATTAACGAATATTTATCGTTTTTTTTTAATGTTATTCAATCGTTATCTATAATGTTTAAAAGACGTTTATATTTGGTTAATAAGAACGTTTTTCCGCGCGACATTTTTTCGTTGAATCAACCGTTACTAAAAACCCTAGAACAACGTGTGGTTTTCAATCCTTTTTTAACGTTTATTAAACGTGCGTGTGCCCATTGGGTTGGCAACAAGCAATGCGCCGGGCTATTCTCTTAAATGAAAAAACAAGAGCCTATTGCTCATTTTAATGTAAGTAAATTAGGTTGATAAAAAATAAAGGGTAAATACCAATAAACATAAAATTTAGAAGGGAGACATATTTTTTAAATAAATTAGTACGTATAAATTACGTCAGAAGTTTAGTAGGAATAAAAAAAGCCAAGAAAATATCACAGTCGACGTCATTTACATGCTGGCTAGAGTTAGTCACCGCTGTCCAGAGCCGTACTTCAAATTTTTTTGTATTACAATGAAAATAATAATATGAGAGATTTAATCCGCTAAAATGTAATGTACCATGGAAAACACGAACTGTACACAATATTGATACACTAACGAAAATTCTTAATCTAGATCTAGAATAATAATACCACTAACTGTCCTTCGCGTTCGAAACACTGACCGATAAATTCGAAGTTCGTTTCTGTGCCCACGACTAGAAGGGGACACAAAAGTCGCAAAGGTTTCTTACCTATTTCGTCTAGGGGCGACAAACGTCTTGCGTAACTTTACCACAAGAGTTAGAAATCTTAATTAGTTATGCCAGAACCAGGCCTGTAGCTAGAAAGTGCTTTAAGGGCGGGCAAACAATTTTTCAGGAAGGGGGGCGGTGAGCCAAAAATTTTTTGATGAGCGGGGGGGAGAAATCCAAAAAAAGGCAGTTGAAATTACCCCCCTTGCGGTCGTCGTGGGTCGGGCGAAAATTATTTCAGGACGGGCCAGAACATAGAGTTTACATGAAAATAAAGACGTTTTATCTATTAAGTAATACATATATTTTATTATTTAATATATTGTAGAAAAATAAAGCATGCTAGATTTTTCCAATAGCAAACTGTATCGGTTGGCAAGGGTTCTTCGCTTTGGCAATATAACCACATTACAAAAACTATTGCATAGTTACAACCACCATCAGAAGCTGCACAATCTTCGCACTTTACATCTACAATATTATGTCCTTTTTCATTTATTCCACATGAAACTTTATAATATTTTGCATTTATTTTATGCTCCGGGATTATTTTGGAAAATAGAAAATAGAAAAACAAAAAGCAAACAAAATTTAAAACATTTAGTTAGAAAGCGTGTAAAACATAATTATAATTTACAAGAATTTGCGTAAAGATATATTTAATCAATACAATAATAATTATTATCTGTAATATGCCCGATTATGTCTCGCTTCGCTTATACTGTTAGAATAAGACACTTCACTTAGTTTCACACCACCGACCTACTCGTACCGCTGTTCGATATAAACTGCCGTCTCCTCCGGCCGTGAGCTGCAGAGTGCCACCTGGCATTCGGTAACACTTTATGACTCATCAACGTTAGATACAAATAATTCCGATACACTACATCTCTTTTTCCTCATAATTTTTTTTAACTACGTACCTATGTAGTTTTCGTAATCTACTTATAAAACAACATTCTAATGTGATTTCATTTTATAGTTTGTAACCTCATAATATATTATTTTCCATCTTCGTTAGGTGCAGTCAAGGTGTCCTCTTCAGCTCTGTCCTGGCCCCTACACTCCTCTCTCCTTCTTTCTTTTTTCTGTCTTTTTTCTATCTTTTTAAGGTGGACCACATTTTTCCGATTATTTTGTCCCATTTGGTCATTTCCGAGATCATTTCTAATATGGATGTCTCCCTTACTTGTATTGATAACAGTATGGGAACTGCTGTCAAAATTTGGGGGTTAATTTATTACCTACCTCTATATATATATAATTTTTTTTTTTTTTCGTAGCTTTTGTCTACATATTTTCTGCGGCTTTTCTGTTTCTATCTCCATATTCTTTTCCTTTTTATTTCCTTCTTTTGTTTTTACCTTTTACTTCTTCGTCTACGATTATGTTTTCATTTTCAGGAGGTAATTGATTTCAAGAGCACTTCCAAAAGCGTTGTGACTTCAGTACGTCCATGGTTCATGCAGTAACATCACTAACGAACACTCCATTCTCAGAAGTTAGTTCCTAATCTCGACCTTTGGCCATGTTGATCCATAGTCAACAAGGACTGTGAATTGTATTCCATCCGCTAACCATTCAATCCAGTCAGCATCTCTCTTTAGGTTTGGCTGAGTAACACAAGCTTCGTATGTGCTAAAAAGCTTACAAAAGTATGCAGGAAATAGTTAGTTTAATCACAGAAGCCTATAAAAGGATAATAGTTAAATCAGCTGCAAGAAGTTTCTTGCAATACACATTTCGATTTTTTTTTTATTTATTTTTTTTTTTTTACTAACATTAAATAGTCATTCAAAGTTTACTCATAAATTTCAGACAGGAGGCACATATTCATGTCTATAATAATCAAATTGAATTAAGGTTTATTGGTCATGTTTACATTATTTCATGGTTTTATAAACATTTCTAATACTTATTAATAAAATATATGCGTGTGTATCAAAAATTTAATTAATAACCAAAAGTGAAATTCCGTTGAATCAAATTAAATTTATGAAAATAATTGAATAGCAAAGATTTATGAATAAAATCGATTTACTTATTTACTTCATAACGGATTTGAGAAAATAGCCTTATTTGATTCAATAAATATAGTATAGTATTCCATTTAATTTATAAGGCAAAATAATTTATAAATATTTGTTTCTACGTTTTAGTACTTAGAGGGATATTCGTATCTAATTTTACTGTGCCTCGAGTATCATAGGTGTGACAAATTGGCTTGTTTAAAATCGATTTATGTTTATAAGGAAACAAGAGAACTGATTTAGTATGCAGCAGTTCTATATTCAAAACATTTAATTCAAAAGAGGATTTTTGGATTATTGTTTTTTTTCTCTATAACTATGGAATGTTTTTTATTATTATTATTATTATTTTTTTTCAGTATTTGTTAATGTTAATAATGTTTTGATATATCTAATATATACAGTTCTCTTGAGAACATTAAAATTCGAAAATAAGATTCTTTAATAATTATTTTCTGGCAGAAATCCACTTTATCTAGATCAGTTTTTTTTTTTTTTTTTGAGATCCATTCCAAGACAAAATTCCAAATACCAAATGTTCTGCATTACCGATTACCGATCTTAAACCAATCACAATCAAAGCTTCCGACACCACTACCCACGGCTCAGTTTCCGAATCCTCTCTCTCTCTCTCTCTCAACAAGATAGATGCTTGACCCGAATCGTTTTCGATCTTTGTCAGATACTGTGGAAGCGAAAGGTCTCCTTCCTGATTGTCAAGTTTCCCAGTATGAAGATGTTCCTAACCATACTTTTGATATCCTGTAACGTTGACTGGATAAACCTTCATATTTCCTGCGCGACTTACAGTTCCACTTCCACACCTCAGGAATTGCTCGGACCGTCTTCCATACTGCACTCTTGCCACTTTATTCAAAATATTCAATATGATATTACGAACTACTACTAACCTAAGATGAGACCGAAATACGAAGAACCATATAATTCTAAAAACCAAAATAGGCTATGGCCAAAGAGTACAACTACTCAATGCATGGTTAACTTGGTGTGCCATATTTAAGCCTTGTTTAAGTGAACATGAATGCACATCGCAATTGCAAGAAATTTGATTAAAATCTGAACACACAATATAAATGGGTGACTTACAGTGGCGGCTGGTGAAATTTCAATATTTTTTTTCTCGTCTATGGCGCATGGGACCCATACGAAATTTGGGAAATAACATCTAGAGAAGCACTTCTCTAATGACCCCTAAAAAATTTTGAAAAAGCAGTTTTCGAAAAAATTTTTGAAAATTCGTTAGCCTCCCCTGGGTCTAGGAGCTCCTGTTTATTTTTATTTTTTTTTGTCATATGCATTTGACTTTTCATAAAAATACAACAACAGATTTTGGAGTTTATGAAAATATTTTCATTACTAACTGAAATACAATGAACTGAAATTTTGTAATTAGCAATTTAACAAATTACAATATTTCAATTCGTTGTATCTCAGTTAGTAATGAAAATATTTTCATAAACTCCAAAATCTATTTTTATGAAAAGTCAAATGCATATGACAAAAAAAAAATAAAAATAAACAGGAGCTCCTAGACCCAGGGGAGGCTAACGAATTTTCAAACATTTTTTCGCAAACTGCTTTTTCAAAATTTTTTAGGGGTCATTAGAGAAGTGCTTCTTTAGATGTTATTTCCCAAATTTCGTATGGGTCCCATGCGCCATAGACGAGAAAAAAAATATTGAAATTTCACCAGCCGCCGCTGGTGACTTAATAAGAGCATTAGTTCTAGCCATATTGATATAAAATGTGATATCCCGCCTTGAAATCTGTTTAGGTACCAAAAACTTAATTGTCATAGGAGATCGAAACTAAAATTGAATTTACTTATTAAAAATTATAATCTGTACCTCTTTCAGGATAATAACCATCTGATTTAAATGTAAGATACTTTTTAAAACTGTCATTGTACAATCTCAATTGATTACCCTGCAATGGTTTAATTTTGACATACCATAACTACCATATAATATTTTAAAGCGTTGACATTAGTTTTCCTTTTTTTTTTTTTTTGTAATTTCTTATACAGCCAAGCGATTCCTTATATGATATGTAAAATTAAAATTGAAATCATCTGCAGAAATGAACTGCCATAAATTACATTTTTTTTTGTGCTCTCTGCCTTTCTGCCTGGAGCTCACAGCTTTTTTTTTTTTTTTTTCTAAGACGTTCCTCGATACCTAATGTTGAGATAGTATTGGTACACTTATAGCAATGCAATACTTGTAATAAAATTTATTATTTATTTTCAACTAACGATGTTATCTCTCCATTCGGCAAAAAGTTTAATTTATGTCCTGGTACCAAAATATATACAAATAAAGAAAATAGAGCAGAGGCGTGTATTCCATCAATAATTAGAACATTAAAATATATTTTTTGAAATTAATTTTTTATTTTTTCCAGTATTACGTAGCAACCCATAATTCTACAATTCATTGTTCTATTTTTTTTTTCTTTAGTTTCTCATATATTATACTATATCAAAGAAAATTACTCCATTTCCTTTTAGTTCCGTACAACAAATACGTGTTAAATAATATTTAGAAGGGGATTTTCTTCCGTTATAAACATGATTTCTCAGACAGGCGGTGCGAATTGAGATTTAAAAACTTTTGTTTTTCGATCACAATGATCTAAGGTACACCATGTACTCTGATACTCTTCCTTTGTTTTTCGATCACAATGATCTAAGGTACACAATGTACTCTGATACTCTTCCTTTGTTTTTCGATCACAATGATCTAAGGTACACAATATACTCTGGTATTTTTCTTTTGTGTTGCGATCACAATGATCTAAGGTACACAATGTATTATTGTATTATTATTGATATTATTCCTTTTCTATATGATCACTATAATCTTTCACACATAATGTGCAAATTTTGAATTTACAAATTCTTTAATATTTTCCCAGATCACCATGATCCTTGACACATAATGTACCCTTAATTTTCTATACGATCACTATGATCTTTCATACAGAATGTACGAGTCAGAATTTAAGAATTCCTTAATACATTTCACCGATCACCATGACCTTAGGTACACAATATAGGTACTCTTGATTTTCTATATGAGATCTATATGATCTTCCATACGCAATGTATGAAATAAGGGTTTAAAATTTATAGATTTTACGATCACCATGATCTGAGATACATAGTGTACTCTATTTTTTTTTTCTCAACTAAATGTTGGATATCGTGGTTCATGGTCTACCGGGGTCTGAACGGCCAGCGGTATGCTCATGGGCCAACACCCTTCGAACCGTGCTACAAGTAGCTAGTATTGTAGTCTTTCCGCGAGTGCTACCACTCTTTTATAGTAAGATATTCCCAGTCGATTTAGAGCTCTAGGCAGCTCTTTATCTGTCAACCCATTAGCGGATGTTACTATGGGTATTATGATAGCCCTTTCAAGTAAGTAAATAGCTTACAATTCATTTGCTAGGTCTTGGTACTTACTTATCTTCTCGGTCCTGGCTTTTCTTACATTTCCATCCAGGGGAATTGTAACATCTATAATGTGTGCCCATTTATCCTTTTTGTTTAGGATTAATACATCAGGTTTGTTATGTCTGATTTCTTTATCCATTACAATTCCTGTGTCCCAGTATATTTTTATTGACTCGTTCTCTAGGAAGGCTTTCGGTATGTAGTTGTAATACGGCATGACTTCTTTTTACGATATTATTATTATTATTATTATTATTATTATTATTATCTACTGTATCTCAGCTAAGCTGGTAGGCTGGTATATCCTTAGAATCAGGGAAGAACTTCATCTTATCCTGTTCCGTTTAAGAATTTTCTCGTTATGTGGCACGTTTGGAGGATTGCTATTTTTTGTATGACAGCGTAGTGGAATTTTGGCAGACCCAGTTTTTATATGTTTTTCTTTAATTGTTTTGTCATAACTCCTTCCACTGAGATCACAATAGGGACTATTTCTACTCTGTCTAGGTTCCAGATGTGCTTGACTTCGATGGCTAAATTTTCATATTTTGACACTTTTTCTGTTTCTGTCTTTACCAGATTATGCGTGAGTGGGCAGCCTATGTCGATGATTGTGGCTTTTTTATTTTTCTTTTCAATTAGCACAAAACTTTATTATTATTATTATTATTATTATTATTATTATTATTATTATTATTTAATTATTATTATTTAATTATTATTATTTCCGCAGTCTCGTTTTTCAACGGTAATTTGTCTGATAGTAGGTTGCTTCAGACGGACAATTGTCAAGCCTTTCTGCATATTAATTTGAAATTAATAGAAAACGTCTTACATGTGTGACATGCGTCTAGCAAACAGTTTTTTTTTTTAAATTAGATGTTGAATATTTTATATCCAATTCTTCTGTTTGTTTCACTGTGCTTCGCGGTATTATTCCTGTTGTGGGTATTATGACCGGTCGTATGTCAACTCCATCTACCTTCCACATTTGTTTTATTTCCGCCGCAAGTTCTATTTATTTATTATTATTAAGTACTTTTCTTTTTTTTTTACTATTATTATTATTAGTTCTTTATTTTTCTCGACATGTTTGCCGGTTATTTACTCCAGTTGAACTGTCGTTACATAGACATATTATTATTATTATTATTTTGAGGGACTTGCTTTGAAATTTTATTGTAAAATTTATCCTCGTCGCCACTTGTAATATGCCCGATTATGTCTCGCTTCGCTTATACTGTTAGAATAAGATACTTCACTTAGTTTCACACCACCGACCTACTCGTACCGCTGTTCGATATAAACTGCCGTCTCCTCCGGCCGTGAGCTGCAGAGCGCCACCTGGCATTCGGTAACACTTTTATGACTCATCAACGTTAGATACAAATAATTCCGATACACTACATTATCACTAATATTCAGTAGGGATTAAGCAGGTAATAATGTTTTCCACAAAAATAATTTAGAAAAATATTTGCCCCACTCGCCCTTAAAATGGTTGTTTACTGTCTAGGTGCTTGTTGTCGACAAACTGTTAAATAAGACCTTTTTTTGTCAAATTTTCTATTTCTAAGTATTAAATTTCATGCTAGACATATTTAGTTTTATTTTGAAAATCCTGTACAATGAAGTAATTTTTATATGTATTATTAAAATAAAATCTTATTTACCTTTGCACTTACTTCCTCTCATTTCTGTACTTAAATATTCGTGATTGGAATTAAAATACCCCATAACCATGCATTAGCAAGTCTACCTCCGGAAGATTTGAAGATCTGCTTTTACAAAGCCCCTTTCGCACATTTTTTGTTTTTAAAAAGCACAAAGTATATAAAAAATACCATCTACACGTCTCTTTATGCACATATGAATTTTACATATATAATTACACATTACATTACATATAATACATACATGCAATTTCACTGATAAGACGGCGCGGCGCGGACCGTCAAGCTGCTGCTGTTGTCGGTTTAAGCCTAATGACGTCACGCGGGCACGAGTTTCTTTTCCCGTCCGCGGCAACTTTGGGGCTTAATATTTTGAAAACTATCATAGACAAAGACGTGAAATTTTGTATGACTAGTTTTTGTATTAAACAAATTATGATAATTTTGAAAAAGTCGCAATATAAAATTATCGGAAATGACCCCATTCACTTCCGAGGGTGTTATGGATATCGATATAAATTTAGAATATGCAAGAACTATCATTCCTAGGTCGCTGTTTAATTTAATTGGATTTATAAATCATTTTATTTATAACAAATTTTTAGAACTTGCCACTAAAATATATGTTTATATGAAGAGTTTGTTAATTGGCGCTTATATATGAGACGAAATATTCTTGATTCAAAACTAATTTTATCCTTGTACACAGACAAACTTATCCCAATGTCACAATTACTTCCTTACATTAAATTTGCAAACGAGCATTTTTGTATACACACGTTTCTATTTGCTATTTCAATCGTATTCAAATAATGCCTTGCGATGTCGAATGATGCGAAGGGCGCGTTCTACCACAGTTTACAACATTTTATGCATGTGCGATCAAAGCGCAGGGTATCGCTCCCGATACTAAATAATTTATATCTTCCGCCAGACTGATCCGATTGTAAAAAATTTTTCACTAAAATTAAAAATTTGATGTTTCTACTACAATACTGCACACATAGCTGATATAATATTTCTACACATAGAAAAAGTACCTCAATGCTACATTTTTCCCTACAATATTTCAGCATTCCCTCAGTTTTTATTTTTTTCTTAGGAGATCAATAATCAAAATATCATTTTAGTACAGCTATCGTAATCGCCATACATTATTTAATCTCGGTCTAAAATTTGATCCTTGTAGATTTTATAGTTTCTGAGATAACACGAGATATATCTGAAAAATGTTAAATATCATGTATAGCCGAAAAGGGGTGAAAAATTAATATAGGGGATGAACGCAAGCTTGTATCGCAAATCGCCCTCCGGAAATGGATTCGGCAGAAAATTTTACATAACATAGACCTAATTTTAAAAGCATGTCCAAAAGATGCATAGCAATAAAGAAATAAGCGGAATTTAGATTACTGGATCCCTGTCTATTAGGTCACATTAAATTAGATATGAATTAGCGACATGTATAACAGCTACTTCTACTGGAGGCTGGAGTATGTAACACTAAACTTTTATAAATTACTTCCATGTCCAGTAGAAGTATAGTAACGACAAAAAAATTTTTAAAAATTTGTATTGTCCAAATAGGCTTAAAATGTCATGAAACGTCGAGATTTTAAGTTTGAGCGAAAAAAAAATTTCTGTCTGTCGGTCTGTCTGTCTGTCTGTCTGTAACTTTTTTTTGTGCGCACGTTTACTCTGGAACCGTTTAAGATATTGTATACACATATGTACTTTAACGAGATCTAGAACTAGATTATATTTTCATCTTGTTCCGTCGAAGGGTTGGGGGGTAAATTGGGGTATATTTGGGGTAAATGGATAAATCAAGCGTCAAGAGTCCATGAAATTGGTATTTAGTATATACAAGAGAAGCTAAGGTCTCAAAAAAAATTTTGGCATTAGCCACCCCCATTACCACCCCCACCTCCTTATTAAAGGGGATGAAAAAAAATTGTGATTTAGTGCATGTACAGGAACCAGAAACCTCAAAATATTTTTTTACTTCATCCACCCCCCACTACCACCCCCCTATCACCACCCCCACCCCGCTACCGATGTGGGGTATCGTTTTATGGGTTTTTGGGGTAGAGGATTTCAAATGTTATATTATTAAAGTTCCATAAACAATTATTTTCACATACAAAGTTTTTTCGTAGTGAGTGACTTGGATAGAGAATCTGGATGTGGAAGTAGTGATTCCTTGGGCAGCGGTTTTTTAATTGTGTCTGTGTGTTTTAAATGTACATTCCTCGTATGAAACCCATTAGTATATGTAAGTTTTTATAGTATTTGAAATACAGAGTTTTTTATAAGTTCTAAATGTGGTCTGATGTGCGGCTATTTAAAATGTGTTTTTAATGTAAATTCCTTGCCTGAGGTTTATCAGCATTTGCATATATTAATAGGAAATGCGAAAGTTTTTATAATATTTGCTGCGTACAATGGGTTTTTAATGTAAATTACCTATATGGAGTCTATCAGTAGTGTGGTGTTTGAAATACGAAGATTTTATAGGTTCAGATGTGTCTAAGTTTTTGAAGTATTTGAAATATGTTTTGAATGTAAATTCCTTGCCTGAAGTCTATCAACACTTGCACGTTTTAATAATAAACACGAAATTTTTATAAAATTCTATGAGGATATGCAATGGGGTTTTAAAGTAAATTCCCTGAATGAAGCCTATCAGTATATTTATAAGTATTTATGGTAATTAAATTGCGAAGTGTTATAGGTTTTTGTATGAGAAAGATATTAATGTAAATTCTCAGTACGAAGCCTATAAGTATTTATATAAGTTTTTATGGCCTTTGAAACACGAAAATTTTATAGATTCTGTGAGATTTTAATATATATTCCTTGCTTGAGGTCTATTGTAAGACTTTTATGCTTTTATGGGAGTAAGAGGAAAAACTTTTCAAATTAATAGTTGTATATAATACTTTTCAATGGGTGCACTAAGAAATCCTTATAGAATTCTTATATAAAACTAAACTAATAATAACCCTTCAAATCTTATAAAAACTAATACTACTAATTATTTCTTATTAAATGTTATTAAATTCATCCATGGTTTCCTGATGAAACGTTAGTTTTACCAATATTAAAATCTCATGAACACTTATCAAATTAATAGTTGTAAATCATTATTAATACTTTATAATAGATGTCCCTATAAATCCTTATTAAATTCTTATACAAACTAAACTGATATATACCCATGAACTCTTATAAAAATAAGTACAAATATATCCTTATAAAAATGTATAAAATGTCTGCCAGGAACTCCTTAGTATATCTTTTCAATTTCATTACTCTTCAGATCCCATAAAAAGCCACAAAAATATTCGATGTAATACCTTATTAACACTTTTTAATACGTATCCTTATAAATCCTCATTAAATTATTATAAAAACTAAACTGATAAAAACCTCTCAGATCTTACAAAAACCATATACTAATTGTTTCTTATAAAAGATTACAGAACTCGTATTGATTTTACTGATGAAACCTTTTCATTTTCAACACTATTCAGATCCCATGAGAACTTATCAAATTAAAAGTTGTAATGCCATATAAAAACTGTTTTTAGTACAAACACTTATGGAAACATACCAATAACAACATGGGTATTCCAACTCAATTAAGACTCCTTTAGATACTTATTCATCCCAATATAATTTCTATATGGCAAAATTAATATACTGTATAAAACCTTATAAACCAGATAGGCTCTTGTGATTACCCATAAAAAATTTATAATTATCTATAAGTTTGAAATAGGATTTTTTGACAGGGATTCGTCTGCAAAATTTTCTCGCAAAAAAAAATTATATTGTGTACTTTATTTTTAATTTATATCAATAATGTCAAACAAATAATTCTAAATTTAGTAGAAATCAGCAAGTATTGACAGTAATAATAATTTCTTTCATTAGAATTCAAAGATTAATTTTAAAAATATTCAGATCACGTAAACAAAATTCCACGTGTCTAATACCTATAACTAAAATGTACATAAAACAAAGCGTGTACAAGTATGTAGATTTCGCAAAACACTCTTATTATACTTGACCACAATTAAAAAATTTTGTTAACAATTTGTAGCAGCATTTATTCACCAAAACATTCATAACCGCTGCATTGAGATATCGGGCATCTGCATCATGTAACCAACATAACCTTAAATTTTAAGTTTTTCAAGTTTATTCTCATTTTTAATGTTTGTATACGCATTTTTAGCTTGGAGCCGGTACTGGCTCTAAGCAAATATTTAAAAATTCGCGTAAATGATTTTTCAATATTGTTGATTAATAAAAATAAACTGCTAATTACAGGTTAGATTTCCAACCTACAAGAGTCCTATTTTATTGGGACAAAGTATTTAGAAGTTCAAAAACATTACACTGAATTAGATTTTAGTTGAAAATACGGGAACCAGGCAGAAATTTTAATAATAGTTGCGTAATACTCTTAAATCTTAACCCAGACAGCACAAGTATATCCTATGTACGTCCTATGGATATCCGCATTGGACATGAAGGACCTAAAGCGAATATCCTTAAGGATTACTTATGGATTACATAGGATATCCTATGGATATTCTTTTGTCACAAATTTGGACGTCCATGAGATATCCATCGTAAATCCTTTGGGATATCCACTGGACATACATAGGACGTATTTGTTATACAGTAAATGGACATAAAGCGGATATCCTTATGGATCACATATGGACCACATGGGATATCCAGTGGATATTCTTTTGTTACAACTTTGGACGTCCATAAGATATCCATCGTAAATCCTTAGGGATATCCACTGGACTTACGTAGGACGTATTTGTTATACAGTAAATGGACATAAAGCGGATATCCTTATGGATCACATATGGACCACATGGGATATCCAGTGGATATTCTTTTGTCACAACTTTGGACGTCCATAAGATATCCATCGTAAATCCTTAGGGATATCCACTGTATGTCCATAGACCATACGTTTGTCACAAATTGGGACGTCGATAGGTAACACATTTTGTGTCCGCTTGTGGACATCCACTGGCCATCCCGTGGACGTCCATTAACTACAGCCCACTCAAAATAGTTTTGTTGATCAGAATTTATTTATTTAGTCAACATCAGCCTTAACACTTAATTTATAGATTTAGAGCTGACTATATACTTTTTGCCTTTTGCACCAAGTATATAGTCAATTATTCTTTGCTAAATAAATTAATCGTTAAAGCCAATGCTGACTAAATAAACAGATACTCTTCAGCAACGCCCTTTTGGTTGACCTCTACATTTAATGGATATATCCCACAATATGTGCACTAATTTCATTATTTAAATATCAAATAGCAAAAGCAATATTTCGTATACGGTGCTAAAGGAGAACTTATGCTTACCATATGCAACATACCTATGCCAACGTTGCTTATAACTTATTTCAAATTGGCTTTAAATCCGTTGCAACTACTACTTTCAAATCATATAAAAATAAATTGGTGGATAAATAGATTTAATAAATTTTATGTATTTATAAAAACAATCAATTCAAATAACTGCAATACTTTTGACTGTTGATTAGATGTTGTTATATATTGATATATGTATGTTAAAATGTAAAAAAGAACTTTTTAATCTAGAATTAAATTATTTATACATCAGTGCCATTATGTTATCATGTATATTCTATCCTATTCTATCTTTCCTCATGTTTCGTCTCTCCTTGGCTCAACTTAATCAATTTTTTATTGCATCCACAGTGCCAGCGTTACGATGTATTTCTGCCGTACCTAAAAATTGTAAATTATGTAGGAAAATCTGCTTAATTTCTGCATGATTATACTCACAGACAAAGCTAGATATGTTTTTCAAATAATATCAATTTTCCATTTTTAAGTTAAATTTACCTATATTTTTTTACATATACAGGGTGAACCAAATTAGAAGGGATTTGGGGTTTTCTCTAAAACTATGGCAGATAGACAAAAACCAATATAGATGTCCTGAGCTCGATTTTCGAAAAACAAACAATGGCGCAAACCGCGGTCGTCTATCTTTTTCGACTACCGAGCTACAGAGCGTTTTTGGAAAATTGGCATTTTTGGATGACCTCTATCTCAATTACCAAGTAGTGTCGAATAGAAAATCGAGTAACACCTTTTTAAGGCACTTTTTTGAGTAGAATCCGTTGCTGATAAAAAAATTATGCTTGCCTCAGTTTTCGAGATATAGACATAACTTGTGTTTTTTTAAATGGAACAAAATTATTTAAAAAACGCAAGTTATATCTATACCTCGAAAATTGAGGCAAGCATAATTTTCTTCTTATCAGTAACGAATTCTACTCAAAAAAGCGCTCTAAGAATGTGTTACTCGATTTTTGATTCGATACTTGGTAATTGAGATTTAAAAGTCATCCAAAAATGCCAATTTTTCAAAAACGCTCTGTAGTTCGCTCTTAGATGGGAATTGGGGTTTTCTCTAAAACTATATGGCAAATAGACAGATGGGTGTCCTGATCTCGATTTTCGAGAAACAAACAATGGTGCAAACTGCGATCGTCTATCTTAGTCGAAAAAGATAGACGATCGCAGTTTGCACCATTGTTTGTTTCTCGAAAATCGAGTTCAGGACACCCATCTGTCTATTTGCCATATAGTTTTAGAGAAAACCCCAATTCCCATCTAATTTGGTCCACTCTGTACAGGAATGTAAAAGTTATCAATAAGCTACTCCTCTAAATCCCTAAAAAATCATTGCAATTCAAGAGCACTCATGCCACATGTATCACCAGATTCAGTCATGGCATGGCAACCCATTACCTGCCTAAACGTGGGGATGGCAGTTTCAAAATTATATAAACAAGAACGATTTCTAAAATCTAAAATTTATTTTCTGCATCAAACATTAAGTGTCATATGAACTTTTTTGGAGATTTTTATTCTGCTTAATTTTTATTTAAAACAATTTTTGAGGGGGGGGTGCATCTAATTGAGGGTGATTTTTCAGGGGTTCATATAGTTCATACTCATAACTGAAAGAAACAATTCATGAAAGGTAACTCCTAATACTTACATAATAAAATTGAATTTAAATTATTGTTTGCTGCAAGCATCGATGTATTCGAATCGTAAATTGTTCTTTTGCCCGGCTGTATTAAGTCCTTAATCTAAAAATAATTAACATTCAATTAAACATTAACATCACAATCTAAAAAATTTAAAAACAATAAAAAAAATAGAGTAAACAAATTAAACTGGTAACTAATTACTTTTTGGAAGAAAGCGATCTAATTTGCATTATTAATTAACTGTATGTATTTGCTGTTGGGGGGTCTGATAAAGTTTATGCATCTCGGATTTTGTAAATTTTCTAAAAAGTAATAAATAGTATAAAAATATGATAAATAGAACACATTTACGAAAAACAAAAATTATACAATTAAGCGGAAAAAAAATGAGAAAGTTACGGGACCGGGGAGCGAAAAGGGGTGCTGGGTGGGGTAACAGTAACCTTTCCAACGGTGCATAAATGTGATTTTGCTTAAAAAGTGGGGTTAGCAGGTAAACATTTTAAGCCGGTGATATATAAATGTCAAATATAATTTTATATAAATATAAACGGGTTGGAAGGTAACATATATAGATAAATATAAACACATTTTCATAGATAAATGGGGGTAACAAATTCAACTTACCGCCAGTAGATTCAGGTTTTAAACTAGATACATTGAAATCAAAGCTGATTCTATTTGTTGAAGCCAAATTTTCAGATGCACTCTTGGTCTTTCACCAGCAGTTTGCACTTTAATGTAGAGATAAAAGCCCTGTACGTGTTCTTTGTACATCACTATTATTATTGTCGTTTAAGTCACCAGATATTCCTATATTATGTAGAACAGAGCTAAACAAACACTAAGAACTGGAAGCCGCCATTTGCAAACTGGAACGGGACTATCGCTGTTCATTGGTTTAGTTGTGATTCAGTTGCCCAACTTGAGCCAATCAAATTATAATTTCCAAGTACAAAGCGCGCGGTTTTTAAACATACGTGAGTTATACAACTACATAAATATGGTAAGAAGCTAATAAATAGCCTTGATTGAAATATTCCAATCAACGGTAAACAGTTTGGCCATTTTGGCTGCGTGAAGAATAGTTAGCATAATATGTGGTAATATTTAACTTGCAATCTAGATAGACAATGAAACAAATTAATAAAATTGAAATTTGACTGTATTTTAAAAAAATTAATAAAACATAATGTTTCTTCAATTATAAGGTTCAAGTTGCTATATAACTTGTTTAAGTAGGTATGACTTTGGTGGATATCCATTGTATGTCCAGTGGATGTCCAAAGAAAAATATCAAAATTAATCCACAAGTGGACATCCAGTGGATATCCGTTTGTGGTACACGGACTTCCAGGACTTCATATGGACTTAACATGGACATCCAATGGGTGTTATGTGCTGTCTGGAATTGACAATTTACGGATATATGTTGATGGATAAAAACGGATATCCAGTAGATATTTCTCGATGGACAAAGTACGGATATTTGTTGATGGATTAGAAACGAGCATTCAATGTATATCCCTTAATGGACAATGTACGGATATTCGTTGATGGATAAAAACGGATATACAGTGGATATCTTTAGATGGACAATGTACGGATATTTGTAGATGGATCAAAAACGAGCATCCGATGTATATCCCTTAATGGACAATGTATGGATATTCGTTGATGGATAAGAACCGATATCCACTGGATGTCTCTCCATGGACTATATACAGATAGTAGTAAAAGGATCAGAAACGGGCATTCAATATATATCCCTTAATGGACGATGAATAGGAATATTAGTAAATGGATAATAAATGGACATCTACTGGATATCCCCCCATGGATAATGTCGGATATCCATGTACGGACATAAAACAGACGTCCCTAGGATATCCATACTATGTCCTTGGACATGCGGACATAATATGGACAAGAAATGGATGCCGTATGGATATCCTGTGCTGTCTGGGAAGAAACACATATTTTTGAGGTTAGTTGTGACGTCACTCGCCGATGCCCTTACTGCCGTCATAAAGTGAAAAGCCGCATCTAGATATTTGTCATAAATGAGATTCTAATAATACATGAGCACCCAAGAGTTCTGCAGTTCAAAATATTATTAAAAAATTATAAAGTACAAAAACATAAGTCGATAAAAAGCAGCTACATGATTTTCTTAATTAATATTTACTAGTTGGGAAAAAAACAAACGCCTTTGTTACTTTCCTCGCCAACCGATAATTTACAGATGGGCTATTCTCCTTATGACTTATGACGGCAGTATAGATGTGACGTATACGCGTCTTGTAGGCAACGCAGCGGCTACGAAACTATTTTATCTTTGTTGTACGCATTTTTTATTTCTTTTCAGTTATCGTGACGTCACAAGAGCAGTGTCTTACGTTTGGAAAAAAATTAAACAGGTGAATAAATTCATACCTGCTCGAAAATGATGGGTAAAAAAAAATTTCAAAAGCAAATGTTCAATATAATAAATGATGCACAGAATGGTGTAAAAAAATTCGTTTCACCGTTCAAGGTGGTTTTAATTGAAAATAAAAAAATTAAAATTTTGATAACTTTTTTATTAACAATTTAAAAAAATCCATTTCTCTGAAACGAATGTCTATATTTTTCTGAGTAAATGGAAAAAAAAAATTTAAATTCATTAACTTTTCAGCACGCTATGAATTTTTAAATTTGTACATATCATCCCTTAATTTCTAACCAGCCTAACTCCGTTAATTTTAGTCATGCCAAAAAAAGTCTAGAGATCATTTTTATATAAAATTTCATGCTTTACAATTTTTGTTTAAAACTTTTTTACTAGCTTTTACACATTTTGAGTAATTTTGAAAAAACACTTTATTTTATTTTTTTTCACCCCTTCCCGGGGGTTCAGAAAAAAATTTCTTTCATTAATCGTGTTCTAATACATCAAAGTAACTTATATCAAAAATTCAAGTATTTACCTCGAAATTTTGATTTGTCGACTTATTTAATTGGACTATCAATCGTATCGGCGATACGAAATGTACCAATCGTATCGGCGATACGAAATGTACGAATCTTTTTTTTTGTGGGATTCGTACCATTCGTACCACTGCAATACGAATCATACGAGTACTACCCACCTCCATCATACATGACAGCTTATCCTGTAACGCATATCATACATCGGAAAATGGAAAAATCCTAGTGCCCTTAAGATTTACATGACATATTGCACCAAATTAGCTTATTTATTATATTTCCCATATGTACATTTATTAATTAATCAAAAATAGCTTACATATGTAAGTCCATCGACGTCATTTAAGGGACGTCTGTTGACGTCACATAAATGACGTCAATAGACTGTGAAATTTTGCCGTCATATTTCACATCATTTTCACGTCAAATTTAACATCGCATTGGTGATTAAGGTGTCGAAGAAATAACGTCAAAATGACGTGACCGTGTTGACTGGGATGATATTGCTTGTATCGCCATTAAAAAAATTAAGTTGATCATTATAAAACTACGAAGAAAACTAGAATTTTCTGAACTTTTTTGGTTATTTTGTTGCAATAAATTAAGACAATTAAGATTTGCCATTATTAAAAAATATGCTTCTGGTAGAGTTAAATCATCTTGGCAAAGGACCCCGCATATTTTCTTATACAGTGCGTGTAATTGCCCATTAGGTATGTACATTCATGTAGCGCGAGAGATATGACAACACTGCAGAGCAAACTCGTCAGTCCGCGAAGATCTCAGCTCTCAGTTATTTCATTTCAGCCAGCTACCAGCTAGCACACGCGATGTTGTAATTCTTACTCCCTATACCTAGCCCGCCACTACACACAGTGTATAAAATGGCTCTCGGTGAATGTAATATAATATAATTTAATATTTATACAAAAAAAGCTTAAGAAAGAGTAACAAGTTCGAAAATTGAATCGTTGATTGTTTACTTTTCAGTGGCGTTAATTAACAATTTGTTTATATACGACTGTTAAAGAAACTGTACTTTTATCATGGGATTCTCACAAAATTGATGCACTCGTCTACATCTTATGCATAAAAAAAGTACTGGTTTATACACTTGTTGCATAAATAAGTATTTTAAAATTATTTAAAACAATTTTTTGGCAATTATTTAACAAATGCATTTTTTTCACGCTTCACGGTTCCCAATTGGCGTAGAAAAACCCGTTTTTTTAAATAGTTTCTTTTTTTGTGATCTTTTGAAGTATTCTAATAATTTTTAATTGTGTTTAATTTTGAGAAAAAAAATTCCTTATAAAAAATTTAAAATGATTTAAAATAGTTTAAAAAAAATATGTGTTAACACCACTGAAGAGTAGGAGAAAAATCTACATTCTAAAAAAAAATGTTCTATGACTTGATGCACTTAAACAGTCAACGGTTCAATTTTCTACTTTGTTATTGTTTTTTTGGCGTTGTTATAAACATTTCCACTTGAAATTTGGTGTGATGATTTAATGGGCTTATTTAGCATATTGTTTTATTACATTTTGCAAAAAAATCTCTTAATTTTAGAGCGAAATTCAAAAAACCATGACATTCTAAGATCTCTAGAGGCTTTAAAATTAATCGAGAATGTAGGCGCTGTGTGAAGTCATTCACTCCTAGTTGCATATTCATTCTCCATTTGTCGGCAGATATATGCTGCATACTCTTATGTTGAAATACTCCAATAGTCCCCAAATCACCATCTCTGGCAGATTAGACAAATCTGATTTTAAATAGCTGGGTTTTAACAGTATAAACTCAACTTTGAGATAGACTTTCGGATTGAATGACAGCACTTTGAGCACATCGGTTCATGTTTAAAGCAGTATACATCTGAAACTTATCGGATCGACCTCAAATTTTCAGTATTATAATTATTCAACGATTACTTTGCATAAACGTAATAAAAAGTGAATAATGAAATTTGACTAAGTGACCCCATTCCATTGGAAGCGTGTTTTCGTAAAGTTTTGTTAAAATATATACATTATTAATTAAGCTATCATAAATTGTTTAATAACTTAACAAATTGATCAAACTAGTTTGCAACTAGTTTTCTTCACAATTTAGTAAAGAATAATCTGTTTTTCTTTATTGCAATATATACAAGCTATATAACCAGATTTACTACACTATACAGGGTGCGCCACTTAAAACTCCCCAGACTTGTGACTTTTTTATTTTCGAAGCGATGACCATGTTGAGCACATCAAATTGTAGACATTTTTAAAACATCCACACAGAGTGATTAATTTTTTTTTTTTAATTGTTAAGAAAGGAAATTTAATTTCTTTGAATATTTTTTACCTCATTCTTATAAAGTTTTCAATTAGCTTCAATTTATGTTATTAAAATAAAAAAATTTAAAAAATAAAAAATTTGCAATTTCCTACTTAGTACATTTTAATGTTAGTTTTAAAATTTTTTTTTTGTTTTTTGTTACTGTTTTGTTACGCTGAATATTGTTTGTGATGTCTTTTACAGATAAAACATAAAATTATTATTTACATTCCTTTCCAAGTAATTTAAAAAAAAAATCAGTTTGGAATCGGATAGAGTGTTTTTAATTCCTTTCTCTAAAACCAAAAAGAATTTCGAATATGACGTAATAATATAAATTGAAGCTAATTAAAACCTTTATAAGAAAACATTAACGCAGTTCATGTACAGGGTCACGTAAAAAAAATATTCAAGGAAATTAAGATTTCTTTCTTAACAATTTTTTCAAAAAAAATTTTTTTAAATGCTTTAAAAATATCTACGATTTGATGTACCCAACATGATCGTCCCTTAAAAAATAAGAAAATTACAAGCCTGGGGAGTTTTATATGAAATGGACTAATATTTCAATTTTTTTCACAGGTTGTGTAACTGATGTTCAAGTAGCAAATGTCAGAGTGACGAAGGCTGACCAAAGAACGGGTAAAAACAGAAACGACCCGAGAAATGCTTAACACTTATTGTAGATACTTGATACTTAGTTAACTTGAATATATATATATAAATTAGTTACACAAAAGACACTAGTATTAATCTCTCCTAAGTCAACAGTTAATAAAATAAATTAAATGAAATTTGAGCTATACTAGGAATGCAAGGTGAGGTGGGTATAAATCATTGGAGAAGAAAAAATCTCGTATGACTGCTTCTAAAGAACATATAGATGACAACGTCGAGGACAACGCCTAATGTCTGGTTTACCTACTGGGATATGCAGAGATGAAGATGGAGTTGAAGCTCTTTACTTTGTTGATACTAATTAATTTAGTTTAAACTGTAATTCAATTCGAGAATCTTTACTAAGCTAATATATGTTGACAAATCAGACAACCATATCTTGCATTATATACTTTTTATCTCTTTTTGATGTAGCATGTATTTGTTTTATATACCTATCATAATGTTCAAAATAGCACCCTATAGTACTTTTTAAATATTGATACTAGAGAACTGGATTCTTGGAATTAAATATATGAATATAAATTTATCATAAATTGTCCAGAAAACTTGATATTCTTTAAGAAATAACTGGAGAAGACACCAACTTTTATTTTTAAGTAGAATACTTCTGAACATTTTTAGAAAGTTATAAAACTTGGTGTCAACTTCGGTAATTTTCTAAAGAAATATATTTTTCTGCATAACTTATAAGGAACTTTATTCATATATAATTCAATAATTCAATTGTGTAGTATCAATGTTTAAAAAGTGCTGGGATATGCTATTTTGAACATACGGTAGGTAGATAAAATAAATACATGCTACATCATAAAGAGAAAAAGTATGTATATTAGTTATGTAGCATAAGGTCATTATCAAGTGGTTAAATATACATACACTGTGTGTAGTGGCGGGCTAGGTATAGGGAGTAAGAATTACAACTTCGCATGTGCCAGCTGGCTGAAATGAAATAACTGAGAGCTGAGATCTTCGCGGACGGGCGAGTTTGCTCTGCAGTGTTGTCATATCTCTCGCGCTACGTGAATGTACATACCTAATGGGCAATTACACGCACTGTATATGCTACGTCATAAAGAGATAAAATTAGTTACGTATGCTTTACATAGCATAAGGTCATTATTAAGTGGTTGAATATACGCTACGTCATATGTTAACCGTGAGGTCACAGTGCTACCTTTTCACTATGTAAAAATCATATGCACATGTTGCTGACAAAACTTATAAGTATACATACATTAGTAAAAACACAAATGTCTTATACTATACATTACCAGCCTTTACTGCAGCTCTCTTTTCAGCCATTCTTCGTTTTTTTCAAAAATTATTTTGTTTTGTTTCAAAGTGCACAGAGAACACACGACACACACATTTCCGGAGCTTTCCAAATGATAACATAAAAATGGCTACTATATATGTGGCTATGACCACTCTTATAGGAGGAAAGAGGACACATGAGATACACATGGCCGGTATGCTCACGCTGACGCTTTGCGCACGCACACTGTTCCATGCTCGAATAGTCGAATGTAGACACGACAAGACACAACTAAAAAGTGTATATTAGTTCTTTGTATCATGTGTATATATCGCACTTTTACGTGGTGTATGCAGTAGGCCAAGCGCGGATCTAGAAATTTCAATAATTTTTTTCTCGTCTATGGCGCATGGGACCCATACGAAACATGGGAAATAACATCTCGAGAAGCACTTCTCTAACGACCCCTAAAAAATGTTGAAAAAGCAGTTTGCGAAATTTTTTTTCAAAATTCGGTCCCCCCCGCCCCAGGTCTAGGGACTCCTGTTTAAAATTATTTTTTTGTCATATGCATTTTACTTTTCATAAAAGTACAATAATATGTTTTGAAGTTTATGAAAATATTTTCATTACTAACTGAGATACAACGAATTGAAATTTTGTGATTTACAATTTAACAAATCACAAAATTTCAATTCGTTGTATCTCAGTTAGAAAAAAACTAGTATTACTATGAGAAGATGCCAGGGCGGAGCCAAAATGCGCGAATATTTTTAACAGTGGCATAGCTTTATCTCGGGTATAGGAATGTGTAATTGCAATAAAACTTTCGCAGTCAAGGAACTGTGAAAATGGAGTAGATTAAAACTTGCAACTGTTACGAGTAATCTTTGTTCAGGAGAAATGTAAGAATAGTAAGTTCTACTAAACTTTGCCTAATAAAGTTGTTTTATTATTATTATTACCGTCGCCGCCGCTCTACTGCAGGGCACCGCGTCACTGGTGTTGACATTGAATGTCACGTAATTCTTTCTCATTGGTTTAGAATGAAGGAGCGCACAAACTCGTTTCTGCGCATATTTTTTGCTGGCATCTTCTCATAGTAATACTACTTTACTAATGAAAATATTTTCATAAACTTCAAAACGTATTGCTGTATTTTTATGAAAAGTAAAATGCATATGACAAAAAAAATAATTTTAAACAGGAGCCCCGGGGGGGGGGGGGGTCAAATTTTGAAAAAAAAATTCGCAAACTGCTTTTTCAAAATTGTTTAGGGGTCGTTAGAGAAGTGCTTCTCGAGATGTTATTTCCCATATTTCGTATGGTATGGTGATCTTGTACGGACGTCAAATTTCAATATTCTAATGATATCCTTCTTTACGTAATATAAAAATGTTTAGAATCTTGAGTGCATACGGTATACAATTATTAAACATTGTATCACCTAATTCTATCAATATAAACATAGGTGTATCTCATATGTGTACGTCAGTACTAGTTTAACAATTAGATTCAAATTAACATATTTTATTTCTCATGTGTATATCTTGTAGAGACGTAATTTCCAATTGGACGTGCTGTTTGGGCTATTTAGTCATTTCAATACACTTCACTTCTTCGCTACTTCACTAATATCTCCTATCAGGGTATATTGATAACGTCAACAAAATTAGTTAATAAGTTATTTAACGAAAATATTACTTATTAAGTCACAAATATCACCACTAAACACACTCTGCCACATCCACATTATAGCCACTCACATTTTAGTGGTTTTTGTAAATGGCAAAGCATCACATCACCGTGATGACACTCTTTGGACCGTTTTAGAACGTTCACATTATAACCACTCCCATGTCAGTGGAGATTGGGATGTCCACAATCACCACATCATTTTAATGATACATTTTAAAACGTGGATGTAACTAACTGAGCCACCACTCACTTTGGTATCACCATCTCTTACAAAATAGCGACCACCGCCGGCAGCGCCACTAGTCTAGTACTACTACTGTCATCTCCAGTTGTCTGTGTTCTATTAACGACGTTGACGTCAATAAACTTTAGTTTTAATGTTTTTGGTTTTTGTTTGGTAGAGTGAAATTAAATAGAAAAGATAACATACGTCACGGGTTCGCGCACAGCGTACAACAGTTGGCATAATATCAGTGCCGTGCCATCCATTTTTTATTTAAATATTAATGATAATAGGCAGTGCGACGCCCATGCGGCCGTAAAAATAGGATCGTTACCTACCCAGCAAACCAAACCACATCATTTTAACATCATAATGATGTGATTTTTGCAACAGTGACGTCGTCATTCTTGTTTGCAACCACGTGGAAATGCCGTCACAGTGACGCTAAACGGCCGCACTCAGCCACGTCGTCAAAAGTGACTTACTTATTTTCCACTTTTCAGCCACATCAGTACCACTCATTTGTGATATAGATATGATCATATTGTGTACAAAAAATATATATTATAACAACTTGAATGTTACCGCCCACTTACTTTTAAAATAAATAAAAAGAATCTATATTGCAACAAATAAATCTACTTTTATATTACGAAAAAATAGCTCAATTGAAACTTAAAAATCACTGATTAAAGATTAATATTTTATATCCGGCTCCAAAAAATGATGAATTTTTGAATAAATTATGTTTCCTCATTGAATTTTTTATTGTTTTTTTATCGAAAAAAATTATTTCATTAAAGTCGGCTGACATTTTATACCTTGTGTGTGATTTTACATTCTGAAAAACTTTTCTCATTTTTTTTTTTCATTTTGAAAAATAAAGGTGAACTTATTATTTCTTAAATATTTGTTTCAAAATCCTCCTGCATACATAAAGTTATTCTCGTAGCATAATATAGTTACATATATAATTAGCTGTATATGAGAATATAATTTTAGATATACAGGGTGATTTGTAAACACATATTTAAGAAATAAGTACACCTTTATTTTTCTAAATGAAAAAAAATAAAGAGAAAAGTTGTTCAGAATGTAAAATCACACACTAAGTATAAAACGTCAGCCGACTTTGATGAAATAATTTTTTTCGATTAAAAACAATAAAAAATTCAATATGAGGAAACATACTTTATTCAGAATTAATCATTTTATATTGGAGCCGGGTATAAATATAAATCTTTCATCGTTATTTCATTGAGTTATTTTTTTCGTAATATAAAAGAAGATTTATTTGTTGCAAAATAGATTCTTTTCATTTATTTTAAAATTAACTCAGCGGTAACATTCAAGTTGTTATAATATACATTATAAAGCAACATAATTTATTTACAATTCATTTTTATTTTAATGGCTTACTTCAAACAAAACATTTCATCAAAGTAGCCTGATATTGCTGAAATTTTACACAAAAAAGTATATTTCACATTCGCTTTACTTACCTTTTCCTTAAATTTTTCTTGAGATTTCGGAAAATATATAAAAAGGCAGTTCATACATAATCGTTTGATATTTGCTTATAAATCTTGCACATATCCCTAGATATTTTAATCGTTTTATAGCACATACATTACTCACTAAAGTGGGGTCCCAGAAAATATCTCTAAGTAAAATAATAGAAATTAGATTTAAAAATATAAAAAGTATTAAATAAATTTGATGTGATCAATGAAACAAACATTTCCGAAACTATATATATTCAAGATATGATTACAGGTATGCTTTATAATATAAATTCACCTAGCTATTTCTTTCTTGAACTTCTTTGATCCCTATAACGGATTAAGTGTCACAATTATCTCATAGTCAAAGTCTGCTGTGGCTGGAACTATTTTTCATACCACATCTAAAAATTAATAAAAAGTTAAATATCACAGTTTAAAAATGTTTAATAAGATTTGGTATCATTTATGTCAGTAAAAATAATGTTAAAAGTTGAGTGTTGGTAGTGGTAATTTCAAGTTCAACCACACACTAGTTTTGTTATTAAAGTAAAAAACCGCTGCCCAAGGAATCACTACTTCCACATCCAGATTTTCTATCCAAGTCTCTCATAATGAAAAAATTTTGTATGTGGAAATAATTGTTTATAGAACTTTAATAATATAATATTTGAAATCGTCTACCCCAAAAACCCATAAAACGATATCCCACACGGTAGTGGGGTGGGGGTGGTGATAGGGAGGTAGTAGTGGAGGTGGATGAAGTAGAAAAAATATTTTGAGACTTTTGGTTCTTGTACACACACTAAATCACAATTTTATTTTCATCTCCTTTAATAATGGTGTAGAGGTGGTAATGGGGGTGGCTAATGCCAAAAAATTTTTTTAAACCTTAGGTTCTCTTGTATCACTAAATACCAATTTTATGGACTCTTACCTGCTTGATTTACCGATTTACCCCCAATCTACCCCCTAGTTACCACATTTTACCCCCAACCCTTCGACGGAATAAGATGAAAATATAATCTAGTTCCAGATCCCGTTAAAGTACATACGTGTACCAAATTTCAAGTCAATATCTTAAACGATTCCAGAGTAAACGTGGGCACAAAAAAGTTACAGACCGACAGACAGAATTTTTTTTTCGCTCAAATTTAAAATCTCAACGTTTCATGACATTCTAAGCCTATCTGTATAATAAAAATTTTCAAAAATTTTTTTGTCGTTACCATACTTTCACTGGTTGTGGAAGTAATTAAATTTAATTTTAATAGCTTACATCTTTAGAACAACTTCATTGATACTATTGAAAATATAAAAAAAAGGATGACGATTGAAAATAAACTACTATTTTGTAAAACATGAATTAGCAATAAAGATACGAATTCAGAATTTGATTCTAACAGGGCATGCAGAATACGGTTCTAAAATTATTTGAACTTTGTATCACTCTTGATTCGTGGACACCATTTGAATTCTATCTCTAACAAAATAATAAAGTTTCGATGAGACTTAAAATATGACACTAAGTAACACTAAATTAAAAATTAAGCAAAAAAAAACTGAAGGTGAAGTTTCTCATTACCGAAACGAGTATTTCAATATGAAACAATAAAGAATATATTTTTTTTATAGAGCCTTATTATAGTTACAGAAAAAATTGGTAAAAACAGCAGTTTTCACAAAATTCAAATGCAAAATGTCTAAGATTTTAGAACTTATATAAACTTACCAACTTTTCTCTCATTATACTGCCACTGCCAGAAGCCCCACGAACGAAGATAGTTTTAATTGTCTATTATAACATTCTAAAATAGAAAAAAATGTATAAGTACCTAAATTATTCCAGTTAAATAGGGAGGACTAGAGGAAAAAAACTGATACCTAAAGTTTTGAAACTTGGCAGAGATGTTCATTAAGGCCCACTGTTTAAACATACTTAAAGTCGTCAACTCTATCTCTTACGCTCGCGCTGCCATCTTGAAAAAATGGTGCTCAGATTAAGTTTTTTTTTTTCTTATATCTCGCTAACCATTAGAGATATCGAAATTAAGTCTCCAATAAAAAGTAAAGCTTATAAAATTCTCTATAAAAAATGTAATATAATATTTTTTCCGTATCTATTATTATCATCTTCTAAAATAGGAAATTACATTTGATCAACACATTTCTAAACCGGAAATCACTCGTAAAAAAAAAATTCATATTATTATGTTAATTCTAGAATTCCCAATAACTTTAAAATATTCGTCGAATATCTGTTTGTCAGTCTGTCAGTTTGTCCATCTGTCTTTCTGTACGACACTTTTTTTTTTAACTATTTAACGTCGGCCCGCTACCAGGGCCTATCACCTACGCCAGGAGACGAGCTACCCCCAACCTGGAAATTTTGCCGAACCTCTTCCCTTAAGAAGAGTAGGGATCTTTTACTTGCCTAACATTTAATAGACAAGGGACCGCCTGCTTTACATCCCCTCCGAAGGATGGTATATCCACTACGTAATCCTCGTCTGAAATTACGTAACTTCTGCGTATACACTGATATACAAGCCGCTAGAAGGTGGGACGAGAACACTGTATTTCCCAAGATGGGACCCCCCATCCAAGTACTAACCGCGCTCGACGTTGCTTCAATGGAATATCGACTGATATTCACATTGAAGTCGTCTCTACGCTCGCCCACGACACTTTTTGTGAGTCTGATAATTTAAAAGAGAAGAGTCCAATTTTATTGAAATTTGAACAGTAAGTTAATGTTAACTAAAGGAAGAACTCTATTGATTTTGAAAAAATCGATTAGTAAATATAAAGGTTATAAAACATTTTATGAAAAAAAGGCATGTGAAGAGTGTTGTAACACCTTTGATAAGATGCTAAAAATACAGAGATACTGCACAGTATACTGACCAACGTTTCGACAATCAAGATGGTATCATCGGGAGATCATTAAAATTGCAAGTATGTCACTTAAACCTACAATCATAACGTACTTACTGATCGATTTTTTTTTAAATTGCTGGGGCTTCTTATAGCTAACACTAATTTATTGTCCAAATTTCAATAAAACCAGACTTTTCTTTTTTAAGTTATTTAGCTTACAAGAGACATGACAGACGGAGAGGCAGACGGACTGACAGAAAAGACATTTTGAAAGTTGTCCCGTATTTTATGACAATACAATGATATATTTTTATTATATACGAGTGATATTCACAATTGTTGAAACGTGTCGATGAAATGCATATAACACTTTTTATACAGAATTTTATAAGCTTTATTTTGTATATAAACATAATTTCGATATCGCTAATGGTTAGAAAGATATAAGCAGTAAACTGAATCGGACCGCCATTTCTCCAAGATGGTGGCTCAAGCGCAACAGTTTGGGCTGGGGACTTTTAGTATGTTTAATAGTAGGTAAGCCTAAATGAACATATTTGCCAAATTTAAACACTTTATCAGTTTTTTTCGTCAAACGTCGAAATTTGTTCTAATTTGACTAGGGTATTTATACTATAGATATAATTAGACAATCCTCGGATTAGGGTACTAAAATAATAGGTGTTTTCTTTCTACCAACAATCTTAGCTAAGCTAAGTAGTTTTTCAGTCACGCCTGATGAGTGAAATATTCGTGTATGTACCACAGTTTGCGTGTGACATTAAAACTACTTAGCTTAGCTAAGATTGTTGGTAGAAAGAAAACACCTAATATACTAGAGCAAAATAAAATGAGAGGTAATAAAGCAAATAACATACAATATGACTGCATTTTGTCGTCAATTGGTAAGAAAACAATTATCAGTAGGTATTTAAATCAAAAATAACCTAAATATGCTCTCTATATATTTATATTTTATTTATCTCTCTTTTATACTGTTTTTATAAATATAATGAAATTTAAATATAAAAGTGTACCTATATTTTACCAATTAATTGATAGCACACACAAGGTACCTAATAATCTCGTCGAATATCAAATGGGGCATGCCGCATGGATGACATGGAGACAACACTGTACCTATTGGTATACCTAATGCGGTACAAAAACTAAATTATGAATTCGAAAGTATTCTGTAATTGAAAAACAAATAACCAGTGTTAACCAAAATATATTATGTTAAATGATAAATTAGCTTTTTTCACTTGAATTTTAATGATGTCATTCGATGTCACCAAACATGAAAATTACAGGCAAGGTATAAAATAAGAATACATTTCATAGTAACAATGTAGCTAATACAAGTAGGTACTTACCTTTTCGTAAAAATGTGTTGATATTTACCAAACAAAAACCAAAAACATTAAAACTAAAGTTTATTGACGTCAACGTCGTTAATAGAACACAGACAAGTGTAAACTGGAGATGACAGTAGTAGTACTAGACTAGTGGCGCTGCCGGCGGTGGTCGCTATTTTGTAAGAGATGGTGATACCAAAGTGAGTGGTGGCTCAGTTAGTTACATCAACGTTTTAAAATGTATCATTAAAATGATGTGGTGATTGTGGACATCCCAATCTCCACTGACATGGGAGTGGTTATAATGTGAACGTTCTAAAACGGTCCAAAGAGTGTCATCACGGTGATGTGATGCTTTGCCATTTACAAAAACCACTAAAATGTGAGTGGCTATAATGTGGATGTGGCAGAGTGT